>VNJN01008545.1:0-104145 GCA_008042485.1 Drosophila mayri
AGCCAGGAGGGACGAGGGGGCACAAGTCGTAAAACGAATAAACGAGTGTGGGAACCGACGACAACAAAACATGGTCTCGCTCTTTCTTTTGGTCTTTTTGGGTTATGTGGCATGGAATTTAGCCGCGCGGCTTTCCGATACCGCTCTCTCCCCGTCTCTCTCTCTCTCTCTACATCTTCTCCTCCTCCCTCCCCCCTATCAACCCAACTTCTCCTAACCCCTTTTGTTTGGTCCGAAGCGGCGTCTGCAGCTTTTGATAGATTAATAGGCCACAGTCAACTGTCGTCGTATAGATAGATAGCAAATGGCATAGAAGAAATGGGAAAAACAAGAACAGAAAATAGAAAAAGAGGAAAAATCGGACTACCAACTATATATATTTAATCGTATAATTTTGGGTGCATGAGGGAGGAAGTTTGTGGTTTCTGCGGTCTATAAAAATCTGTTATTGCAACATATGTGGGAATAGATTTGGGATAAGAAGTCTTTTGTAAGAACATTAAACAATCTTAAAGGGTAATAAAGTTAAAAAAGAATTGTTTTAAAGTTAGTTAGACATTTTATTGTTGGTCTTTTAAATTAATATTTATTTAAAGACTTGAAAAAACCAAAGGTTTTGTAAGTATTAATGCAAAATTGAGTAAAAAAGGTGTTAAAAACGAGTAAATTGTATATTTTATTTTTATTTTAATAAATATTTATTTAAAGAAAAAAAAAAAAAACAGCTAAAGCTATCACAAAGCCTGATCTTATGATCATATGCTGCAAGTGAAATACATTTTCACAGTTGAGAGCTTCCACTTGATGATCAGCTCAGCTCTTTCGTCTGGTTCTTCTTTTAACCACCTTTTCTTTTTGTTCTTTCCTTGGATGATTAGCATAATGCTTAACCAAAATAAAAAGATAATATTATGGGTTTAATTGAGAATGGGCGATGACCTACCCTACGATGTAATTGAGTGCATGATAAGGTTCACAGAGGGAGAGAGATGGGGTGGAAATGATAAAATGATAAAACAGCCCCTGAAGCGGACTCTACACAGCTGCAGCAAGTACATAAATATTATATATATTTAACTAAATAGTTCAGGATCAGTATTAGCCTTAAAATAAGTAGGCCAGGGAAATGCAGTTCAAAGATAAGGCTTTAAAATTTAAATGATTTTAAAGACATATTGTTGAGTACACCGGTTATATCATAGTCCAGACAGACGGCACTCGACTATATTTTTATTTTTTTGTACTCCTCCTTTTTTTTTGGTAATTGAAGTGCACTTGAAAACATATGCGACACTTTTTCCGCCCTCGCCAAAGCAAGGAGAATTTCCTGGAGAACGTGGGAACAGGGTAACAGGCAGAGAAAAAGAGAGAGAAGTCCTAGAGAGAGAGAGAGAGAGAACCACCCTCATGCCAGAGTTCAAGGGGTCGTAGACTGAAGGAAATGCGCGCCAAACTCAGGAAAGGCCACGCAGCCGCAGATACAAATACAAAATGCTTACACAGATACTCAATACTAAGGGAAAACAATAAAGGGTTGTTGTTGTTGTTGTCGCGCTGCTCGAAAATCCATAATAATAATGGCATATATGAGTGATATTTATATGGAGAGTCCGTCCGTCCCTCGCCGCCGTCCCTTTGTCGCGCTCTTCCTCTTGTGTACTTTAAATAAACTGAAGCATTTAACACTTCCGGCAGACAACAACAACAACAGCAGCTTCGACAGCGTGTGAATGTTTAGTTCAAGTTAAGAAAAAAAAACATACCAAACATACTAAAAAAAAAAAGAAGTAAAGAAAACAAAACAAAACCCCATTTTCATATTTACTTTCTTAGCCTGCCTGCTAATTTGTCACCAAAGAAAACTAAAGACTTGGCGCCTATTTTCTTAAACAAATACAAGAAAAAAATTAAGATAAATCTAGAGGGAACTAGAAATATTATAAACTTTTTAATAAAAGTACATATATAATATGAATGTATTTATTTATAATTTTCTGGATTTTCCTGGAATGTGGCTAGCAAGTGCTAAGAGAAAACTCAAAGAGAAAGATTGAGAAAAAACTATTGCCTCTGGCAAGGTAGGTATCCGTAAGATATGCCTAATCGATGCTAAGTGATCGTTTGAACTTCATCCTTTACAGATGCTTAAGTTGAACCTCTTCGCTAATGATGGTTGCATAAAAAGATATAGGGAAAACGCTAATGATCCAGCTGCTGGCTAGATAAATAAACAGAAATATTCAGTATTCAACATCAATGGTATCTTTCATATCCTATAGATAATTATTATTATGCAAGTATCTATGCATTCCCTCTTTCTTTTTGTATATATACATACATACATACATATATCTTTCTGTTCCTCCTCCAAATGATTCTCAAACACGCACTGGAGAATAAGAGATCGGAGCAATTTCAGTTTCAACTTGAGAAGACGTTCCCCGCTCAAGTGTATATAATGATGATTGTCATTTCTCATTGCCCCCTCCAAAACAAAAAAAAAAAGAAGAAAACAGAACAGAACAGGATAGAGAGGAATAGAAGGAAACTGAGATAAAGGAGAGGCAGCAAGAGACACGCAGAGAACAGAGTCTGAGACCAGCCTGGCCAAAGAAGTTTCTAAGCCAACTAATTTAATTGCGTTCGTCCAGGAAATTGCAAATTTCCTTAATGGTAAAACTATAACTTTAGTAAAGAATTACGAAAACTTTGAAAAACAAATTTAGATTTCCTTAAATTTGGAAATTCTTAAATGAATTAAACTTTTATATATTAATTATAGATTTTTTGAGACTTTTTAAGGCAGATATTAAACTTAATTTGTTTTTAAATAAAATTTGTATTTTATTTTAATCTTAAATATGAACATTTTGGGTATCTTTAAAAAAAATAAATATTCAATGTATTTAATTTTCAATAAATATTTCATTTAAATAAAATTTGTATTTTATTTTAATCTTAAATATGAACATTTTAGGTATCTTAAAAAAAATTAAATATTCAAAGTATTTAATTTTCAATAAATATTTTATTTTGCTAATTTTCCTTATTTATTAAAGTCTCTTTAAGACACATAAATTTCACTAATATTTAGTTTTAGTCTTTTAAGATGTATTTTTTATATATAAATAATTTAATTTAAACTTAAACAGAGAAATATTTTATCATTTTTAATAAATATTTCAATGTCTTCGTCTTATTTTCCAAATTTTTTTATAATATTTTATTTATTTTTAAAACTTAAATGCTAGATTTATGTAAAACCATTGAATTTTAATGATGATGATTTTTCTAATATTCTCAGCTTATAAATTCCCAATTTTAAATATAAGAAGAAAACTGTTTTCTCCCCTAGATTTTTCCTAAAAATCCAACTTTAGCTAAGATTCAGCCAATTGTCTTTCGTTTGTATGAGTAAAAACGGATCGGATCCCATGGTCAGATCGCGTGCATCTTGTCTGGGGGGAGGAAAGACGGCAGGCGGGAGACGGGAAGCGATCTTGAGGGGCGTGGCCGAAAGGGGGCCCCCAGCCTTAAAGCCCAAAGAGTGTAAAAGCCTGGCCCTGGCCTGGCCAAAGCCGAAGCCGAAGCTGAACCAAACCAAACAACAAGACACTTTGGGTAATATCTATAAAAATTGCTGTTGGTCTGGTCTGGTCGGAAAAGGAGAGGGGTTCGTCGTTCGGTTCATTTCGCTTTGCTTCGTTCATTTGTTCTCGTCTTCGTCTTCGTCTTCGTCTTTGCCGTCTTCGAGGTTGTCAGCCTTTTTGGTACCGTCCATGGAGTGTCTCTACCATTCTCTACCCGCCGCCCTCGCGCCTCCTCGATCGCGTTCAAGAACCAGCTATAACCACACAAAGGAGAGGCCAGGCCAAGCCAAGAAGAAACCCAAGAAAAGAAAAGAAGGCAAAACTAAGAAAAATGGAAGAAAACAGAAAAAGAAAAAAAAAATTCAAAACTTGTTCGGCCAGTGCGTCCGTCCGCTTGTATGTATCTTGTATCGCGACGGCTCAATTGTATCTGTATCTGTGAGTATCTGTATCTGTATCTGAGCCCAGCTTGTACGTGTTTGTGTGTGTGTGTTGTTGCCATAAAGAAAACTCATTAAACTGGCCAAGGCAGAAAGAGTAAGTCAGGGCGCACTAATTTACCGCGACTTTGGCGTCTCAGCAGCATCTCTCAGGCATCGTCGGTCGGCTTTTAGGTTCCAGTATAAATCTCCTCCATCCCTCCCTTCCATGAACCATCATTAAAAGTCAATAAAGGCGCTCAGCCGACGACCGAGATTTAGAATCCACAGAATCCATGCATTTTTCTAGTCATATTTAATTGCTACCGACAAGTGTTGACTGTTTTCATAATTAGTTTAGCAGAAAGAAAATAGTAAATCAAAAAAAAAAATCACAGCGATCCATTTGAGGCATTTTCCCAAGACAAAACTTGGAAAGTTGTCAATATGTGGACAGAGGGAGGGAGAGAGCTATGAAAAGATAGAAGAGATGGGTCTGGGAAAATGGATTTTCATGTTTATGCAATGACTATGGGAATGACAAATAAGAACAAATGGCACTAGCTTTACAACAACAACAAAAATCCCCATCAAAATTCAATAGATTTTGAGAGATTTACAAGAGGAAATTGAGGATTAAACTATACGAAATCAAAATTATATAAAATTTTAAGCTTTTTATTAAAATTTTTTACTAAAAAACTAAAATATCTTGAATGCTGATAAAATCTTTTAAAATTCTACCTGATTTTTAAAAAAAATATATACAAAAAATTGCCAATTCTCTCTCTATCTCTCTCTCCTCTGCTCGACGTTCGTTCAAGGTGTGTCCCGAAAAAAAATGAAAAAAAAAACAGGATCAGGCAGAGGCCTCGGAACGGAACTGCTCTGCCAGATATCCAATGCCGTGTATATTTGTATATAAATACGTCCATATGTATGAAAAGCAGGCTATCAAGTGACCAACAACAAGATTCTTCATCGCCTTATTTTTATTTTCCTTTTTTTTTAGTTTATCAATTACAGGTTTTTTTTTAGCTTGAAAGGAAAGGAGTAACAGCAGATTTAACACTTGAAAAATTAGCCGATTTCATATACCGTTTTTTAATTAAGTCTTCTTAAGTTACTCGATGGGAAAGTTATATATATATATTTTTTAAGTGATCTGTCCAACCGGCGGCGGTGTCGATTAATTAATAAATGTGACAGTAAATGGTCGATAAGTGGTTTGTCTCAAATTAATTAAGTTGCCGAATACGTTTCCTTTCCGAAAGACAACGACTGACTTTCACAATAAAAGTGATGGCGTCCTTGGAAAGGGTTTTTCGTCGTGGGAATTGGTGCAAATGCATTTTGTATAAATATATATATATTTATACTTGATTTTTATAGATGCTATCAAATATTTATATGAAAAAATGCTAGTTAAAAATGTAATAAAAAATTGTAATATCCATTTAGGAACTTTTTCTTTTGTTACCAAAAATGATTTTCCCTTAATGCTTAAAATATTCCTTAACTTTAAATGCTTCTTTCACTTAATTTTTGTGTTTCCATTAAATAAAGTTGCAAATGCTGATGATCCATTCCGATCATAAAATGCTCATTTTACGACCCATAACCATGGGTATGTACCCACTTTATGCCCGGAGTTATAATGCCATAAATACATATATAGTAAGTAGTATTTACTGAAGTCTAGGCAAGAGGGCTCCTAATAAAGGAACCGCCCGAGTGCGTGACTTACAAAAGTCAAGAAATATAGTTTTAGGGTGCAGGATATATACAGGAAATAGCTATAAAGAGGGGGAGAGAGAGAGAGCGAGCAGGGCCTCAAAAGATACTAAAGTATCTGAGCGATACTTCTAGGTAGGAGTTCGTCGTACTCTCTCCCTCACTCTCTCTGTTTTTCTCTCCTGCTTGCTTCCCCTATATCGTAATTTGATCTTTGAGCAAACAGCAAAAAAAAAAGGACGCGCATGTGCAATATGCCAGGATTCAGGGGTTGCTCCTGTTCCTGTTCTTCCTGCTCCTGCTGTTTCGCTGCGCTCATGGATCCAGGAGCCCAGCTGTCGTTTTATCCATATAGATATATATATATATATATACATAGATATATATATGTATATGTATATCCCAAATAGCTGCCGCCGCCATGTGATGAAATCGAATGCGGTGGTTGGTCCTCGAAACCGTTACGTGCTATAATATAATATTAAACCTGCGAGGCTAAAGGAAAAAAAAAATAATGTCTGGCGATCCCACAGAGAGTTGAAGGAACTTGCAGGATTGGAGCTAATGGGGCGTAGAATTGAGAAATTACAATACACCGTAAATATCTTCAAGGACCTTTAAGAACTTCCTCCTTAAGCAATCAAAAAAGTGGAAAATTCAATGAAAAATATTTATAAATATTTTGTACTGTGTAAAAGCTGAGTACATATAAAAAAAAACAGCGCTCGTATGAAACTTTTTACTACCACTTCCTTTTGGGCTGGCTAATTTCTTGCAGCTACATTAAAAAAATGCAAATATTTTGTCGCTCCCAATGATCACACGATCCATCACACATGGCCAATAAACCGAAAGGAAAAAAAAAACAGCAAAAAACACAGAGAGAGTGAGAAAAGAAAGAGTTTAGGAGGCGGAAACCCGAGAGCCCAGGAAATGCCCAGGTAAAAGTTATCAAAATGCTAGTTCAATGATCTTCAGAGGCAGCTGTTAAAGAAAAACCCACATCTACCTAATGTTTATAGACTCTAGAGTGGCATTATTTTTATAAAAAATTGGAAATAATAATGTAGATTCTAAAGGGGAATCAGTATTTATATTAATTATCACAATTGTAGAAGCTGTAGGAACTTTTTTTTGGCAGCATTTTGGAATCAAGGTCAACTATCCCCTAGTTATCTTCCACATGGCGTCCTGGCAGAACCCTTTGAAAAGCAAACACTTCTTGCAAATGGTTCCCGTGCTGACCATCTCCATTTTCTGGGTGACTGTGGGGGCGGTAATGATATGATTCTTCTTGAAGACCTTGACCAGCCTGGCTTCTATTTCCTCAAACGGTTTCCAGGGGTCACGCTGCCCCGGACTCCCCGGACGGGTTCAGGATCAAGTTCCCGTACAGCTGTAGCTACTGGGAATCATCCTCGGAAATGATTATTAAAATCTGCAGCGCAACCATTTGTTTTTCCTTTTGATTACAAAAATTATAAATCTCCTTTATGCAATTTTTGCGAAGAAAGAAAATTTCTGCCGACATTCCATTAAATTAAAAAATTTGGTTTATAGATCTGGCCACATTTTATTGAAAACCTTTTGTATTTATTGTTAAAATGGTTAAGGACATATTTAGAAAAATTTCAGAGTGAAAAGAGCCGCTGGAAAACAACCAATTTCTGCCCAGTAAGACTTTAAAATGTTTACAATTTAAATTAATAAAATAAAATACATTTTATTGAAGGCAAAACTAGATATTTTCTATCATAGATTGTTTTTCTATTTGAAATTTAGTAACCTAAATAAAAACATAGTCATGATGCATAAAAATCCCTCATTTTAATCTGTTTTTGTGAGCTCTAAGCCTAAATTCCAGCTAAAAATGTTGGAGAGTTCGAGTTCCTTCGAAAGGTTGACATTCTCAGCTGGGTACACCTACAACCGATCCGATATTTACTTAATGATTAGACAAGAGCCGTTCCCATATGCAAATACAAGCGCCTCCTGCCCAGCGTGCCATCGCTTTTCGAGCTGTCCAAATAAACCATATGAACATGTATAATTTTCAAAAGGAAGGGAAGTTGTCGTCCAATCTAAACGCAAACAACAAAAGGAAAAATAAACGTTGGCAAAGAAAAGTCGCCTTTTTGCCGACGGTAAAAATTTATTTTTATTTTAAACGAGTATTTCTTTTCGTTGTGTGTCTCTCCTTTTTTTTTTTTTTTTTTGTATTTTCGAAAAAGGTGGGCTTACAAATCTGAGAGAGCATGCGCAGTCAGCGCAGAAAGAGAGCAGGCGTGCAAGCGTGTGGAAGCGAGAGAGCTGGAGGACGGCACAGGGAGAGAGCGAGAGAGTGAGAGAAGCAAAGGAATGGAAGAGCGACCACCTGTCCGAAAACTAACAACAAAGCGAAGCGTAGGATGGCAGCAGAAAGGAGGCGAGCGAAAGAGCCAGAAAAAAAAGGGAAGCCAGGAAAAGAAGTACAAGAAGAAGCAGGAAGAGTAGGAGCAGCGAATAAGGGAGGTAGCGTGGCATGGAATAAAAATGGAGAGGGAATATACTTTGGAGTGCACAGCGCATTTGAAAGATATATTTTTAAGGTTCACCAGAAAATGAAGCGCATCAACGATTCTAAGATACTTTAATTGGAAATTGTCTAAGGAAAAACAAAACGAAAAAAATGATATAAATCAGTTTCAGTGTCCGGATCAAAATGGATATTATTAGTTTTGCATTTTATAGATATGAATCCCTAAGATACATAATCCCCTTTATCCTTTAACTATTATTGTTTTGCCCGAGTTCCTGTTCCTCAATGAGCGTTTGGTTTTTCCCACCTACCCTTTGCACCAAGCTTTAGCACCCTTTTTTCTCCCCCCCTTTTTATGGTTCGCTTCGTGATCGCATTGTCGCGTTTTCTACGTTTCCTTTTTACTCACCAGTTCCTTGGACGGTGCTTGGCAAATTCGCAAACGCCAGCGTCAGCAGCAGCAGGGGCAGCGACGCCGACAGCGACGTCCGCAGAGCATACATTTTGTTAATCCAAATCCGAGTGTTTAATGCGCGACTGCGACGTCGGCTGCGCTGCGATTGCATTGTAATCCAGTTTACCAAGTTGACCAGTTTTTTTTTTTTTTTTTTTATTTCACTCACTAAGTTTTTCGAGGGATTTTCGTTTAACAAGAGATTCTTTAGCTGATCCTTTTTGTATTATAATTCTTGGACAGTGTTTTGTATTGTTTAAAGCTGTGCGTTGCTCCTTTATTCGTATTTCTTATATTTTATAAACTAAAAGGAGTTCTTTGCCCGACGACGGCGACATTTTTTGTTTTTCAAACAGCAAAAAAAATAATTGCAAAAAAAAAGGAACGCTCTTTCGCTATTCTCTTTCGTATTTGTATTTGTTGTTGAAGAAGAACCAGGAGGAGGATCAGAGCTGAAATTTAAATTTCAAACGGACGCTTCACGCGCTCGCTCTCTCTCTCTCTCTCCCTTTTAGCTCCCGCTTCTTGCACACATGCACACGAGCGCGTCGCACACTTGCACAAAAAAGATCCGAGGTAGACACTATTTTCGTAAAATCCGAGTTTTGGTAGGATCCTTTTTAACAAAAAAAATTATACGATTTGGGCGGCATTATTTATGGCATATTTTTGTTTCGGCGTTTGCGATCGCCATTTCGATATACTGCTTTCCGGTATGTTTATTCCTTTTCCTTGTAGCACTCACTTTCAAAAAAATATGTTATTCATTGCCATTATGCCATTTTATTCATATCCTTTTTGTTTTGTGGTTCGTTTGGCGCGTTCAGCTCTCTTTTGTCGTTGAGTCTTATTCGTTGAACAGCCTGGCTGAAGAATCTTAAGTAGATCTTCAATTCAGCGCGGCAGTAAATTCAATTTCGCGGCACACCGCTTTTGAGTAATTTTTGAGAGCTCGAATTTATTGGCGTCTGTCCGCAACACAACCGCCTTCTTCGAAAATTTTTTGTTTTTTTAAGCTATGGATGTGCAAATAGGAGTACATCAGTATCGATATATCGATATCCGTTGGTTGGTCACACTAAGTCACGATACACAAAAGAGAGGATTTACTAGATCTGGCTAGTTTCCCCTATTATCGATATATCGATATTTTAAAACTATATTCGATTATAGTTGCCGCGTTGTTTAAATTTGAAAAGTCGAAACATTTACAAGAAAAAGTGTGAATAAATTTTTTATTAAAATAGCGAATATGATTATAAAAACGAATGGCTCCAAATGAAACCAGAATATGAGATAGCAAGTATATTTTTAATTATAATTTTTATAATGGAAAGCTGTAGAAATGAAAACTATTTTTCTGCCCAAAGTAGGCTCTTACAGATATGTATGCATGTCTATATGACAGTCACCGACCGTCTAGCAGTTCACAGCTTCGAAAATATTTGTCATAATTTTGAAGTAAATTTTTCTGACGATTTTTAAAGAAGAAGCAAAATGCCTTCCAAAAAGTATCAACGGAAAACTGGCCGTAAAACAAAAGGTATAAAAACCCCACGTTATGCAGGTAATTTTCTTAAAT
Organism: Drosophila mayri; assembly: GCA_008042485.1. Classification (NCBI taxonomy): domain Eukaryota; kingdom Metazoa; phylum Arthropoda; class Insecta; order Diptera; family Drosophilidae; genus Drosophila; species Drosophila mayri. Next base: position 10,298 of record VNJN01008545.1, read on the forward strand.
AAGCAGAACCACAACCAAAAACTAAATTCAGATAATCCCCAAGAAGAAGAAGATGCTATTGAATATAGGGAGGTGGATGCTGACCCACCTAACCAGGATGTAAATGCCACTGGAACTGCCGTCTCAGGTTTACGGCGATCGGCAAGGATCAGGAATCAAACCTTGAAAGCTAAAGATACAGCATTTCGAAAAAGCTATATTAAAAAGAATAAGGTGGCTACGAAAAAGAAGAACTCTGAAAAATCGACACTGAAAATACTTTCTGTTGAAGCCGCAGCTGCATTAATGCGTGAAGAACAGGTTAATACCAATGCAAGCACTCTGGAAAATAATGCTATCAACAAACAGTCCACAATTGGATTTCTTCAGCAGATTTGCCACAAGTTTCTTAGCCTTATTCCGTTCAGACTCTGGGGCAGGCGCTAAGAAGCCTTCAATTCATTGTTTGTTTTGCATTATTTCTGCAAAAATATTAAACAAATTATGAAAATTGTTTCATATCTTTTATATTTTAATTATAACGAGAAAGATAACTAACTTGCAGATTGCAATTGAACTCTAAAATTAAAAAAAGAAATTCTGAAATATTTAAATATTGCAAGACAAATAGGAAATAATGGGTTAAAAAATTTGATTTATTTAATTATTTAATTGGGAATAATGTTTTGAAATTTTAAATGTTACAAGACAAATTCCTGTCACGATTCTGGGCGGATTCTAGGATAACTTCTTATAAGGACTTTTTATAAGGAGACTCCCGGGGAGATTTGTATCGAAATTCCTGTCCGATTCTTATTGCATTTCGTTAAGGAAATATTAAGAAATAATAGGTTAAAAAATGTGATATATTTAGAATTAAATTGAGAATCATGTTTTGAAAAATTTTTTTAACAGTGAATGAGTAATTTTTGACCCCAAAAAACTCTATATATTCTTGATCAGTATCAAGAGAAGAACCGATCTAGCCATCTTCTAAATTGCTAAATGGCAAATGTCAAAAATGAAAAATCATTTCTGGGCAAAACAAAAAAAAATGGTGTTTGTGTTTCTTTAACCATTTTTGGTATTTTTCAAAATTGTGAAAAATTAAAAAAAAAAAAAATTATAAAGAATGTAAATTTGATATATTGATTTGTTAATGCAAACACAACATTTTTTTCCGAATCGAAACTTAAACTTAAAAACATGGCTAGATCGATTAAAATCGATTATAATAAAAAAAAAAAACGATCAAATTAAACGCTCTTAATTTTTATAGCATTGTGAAATATTTTTTATTTCAATCTTATTTCTTGTATTTTTCATTTCAACTAATTTGAGTTGGTTTTGACTTAAAAATTAATTTCTGCTTCTTTTTCCCTTTTGCTTGCAATTCGTTTTTAGTTGTTTTATTTTCTGTTTTAGTTTCCTTTGCCGGCCATTTCTTCTCTTTTTCCTTGCATTCTGCACTTTACTTTTTTTTCCGTTTTGTTTTGTAATAATTATAATTTACTTGGCTTAATAGGATTTTCTTTATCGCTTTATTCTTTTGTTTTTAACGTCTATTTAATTGAACTCTTAATTGAATCGTTTGACAATTGATGTGAAAAATGTGTTATTTCTCTCGCTGAAAGCTCTGCGCGTAGCTCAAGGAAACAATTGAATAGATTTCAACAAATAAATATCAAGGTAAATGAAAAACATTTAAAGCATTTTCTGTATTACTCGCTATGTAAATATGCATGTATATTTGTGTATATATGTTTCACAAAAAAAAAAAGATTAATTACAGTAATGGCTTAATGAATTAAGAACCCAACAAGGAATCATAAGGCAGCATTTCTCGTGTAAAAAAAGGTTTTCCTTTCTCTTCTTATTTTCTTTTTTTTTTTTTGGTAGATCGCTCAAATGTTTTACAAATTGTTGCTAAGCTTTGTTTTTTATGTGTTTAAATTTAAGTTTACCTTTTAAAATTGTTTACACTTACATATTGTTTACAAATAGGCTTACACCACTAGGCAGGACTAAAAAAAACACAAAAAATTTTAATATTTCTCCACTCATTGTTTCTAATCTTAGCTAGTCATTTAATTTAAGCGTTGACATACACATTTATGCTCTATATATATATATATAGATTTACGATATACAATAATTCATTCAATTTTAAAAGTTAAATTTAATTTACTTTCCTTAAAGGCTAGACAAAAAAATTTTCAAGTTTTCACATGGATGCTTAATGCTCAAATGCTGTGTTCCAAAACCCGATCAAGTTTTTGATTTTTTTTTTTATGCAGTGTGTGTTTAAAGGGTTAATTTTTGGTTTGAGTTCATTTTTGAGATGATTTTTGGGTTGGTTTTGTGTTGGGTTAATTTCAGGACTGATTTTTGAAATAATTTTTGAACTGATTTTTGTTTAGATTTTGAATTGATTTAGAATTAATTTAGATTTAATTTCAGTTTAATTAACATTAAATCTTCAATATTTAGGACATTCCTTTATGGATCAAAATATATATAAAAGCTGATTCTGTCTGATCTTGGCAGGAAAATTCTAGTGATGCTGAAGAGGGCCTTCTTGTTGCATATCATTTTAAATTAATTATTGAATTAAAATGAAATATTTACAAAAATTAATTCTTAACAAAAAACTCCATAATTTTCATTTTTTTTCTGTAATTTTCTTGATCGGGTTAAAGGGCAAATACTGCAATTGCTCTAAAAGTTCTCTCACTGCATTTAGTTAGTTCTTTTTCCCTATATATTTATATGTATATTTCTATATACACGTACATATATATATATATATATATATATATATATTTAGTCTAAAAATTTGATAAATTTTGGCTTCGAATTCTTTTTAGCTTGCAAGTAATAGTTTTTTTGTTTTCTTTTTTTTTTAGTTGGATCTAACTACAGGCATTTAATAATTAATTTCATATTTAATTGAATTGATTTCGGTTTTGTTTAAAATTGTATGCAACTCGATGTTTAAAATAAACTTTTGAAGTTTCGTAGTCGGGTTTCATGTTCTTGTTTTTTTTTTTGTTATTTTTTATGTTGCTTTTTCGATACGCTTCGTTTATTTGATATAAGATTTTCTTTTTTTTTGGGTGATGACCCACTTGATAAATAGCTTAAAATTTGCACTAGTTGATATATAATTTTCCGCTTCGACATTGAGTTTTATTTTTTGTTGCCATAAAATAATTAACGCTATAAATCACAATACGGTTTTTTTTTTGTTTTCCTTACTTTTTTTTTAATGGTTTTCTTTTTTTCCTATTTTCTTTTTCCCTTTTTGTTTTAGGTTTTTCTTTTTGTTTTCGTTTTTTTGCTTGTATCTACATTAGGTTATCATTATTTTTAGGGATTTTACAGAAAATTTTAAATATTTTTAATTTTAATTACAGATTTTTTGTGATGTGTTGAGTAAACAAAAAAATAAAATAAAAATTAAATTTCGTTTTAAATGTAAAATACAAAAGCACAAAATAATAAATACAATTTTTAACTTTTTTTTTACCAATGAAAAAAAAATATTTTTTTTATTAAAAAATATAATTTAAAAATATATATTAATTTTTTTGTTCAATGAGAAAATTATATTTTAAAATCCAAAATAATTTGTATTATTTGTTTTTAATAATTGGAATATTTCTCTTTTGTTTTGCTATTTTTGGAACATTGATTGTGAATACCTTACTCGACAACGACACATTTTTATAGCTTTAAACTCTTGTATTTTGGCCTATTGTATTTTTCGTTTTAAACTTAGAAAAGTGAATATTTCACCGTGCAAGCCTTTCATTAAATATATATTATTTTCCTATGTGAGAAAAAAAAACAATTACACACTAGAAGTTCTTTTCATTTACGAAATTAGCATACTTTTAGGGATTACTAATGGCTCTGCTCTAATATTTATACGGTGTATATGCGTATCCTTCGGTATGTCGATATATAAATATATCGGTATTTCCACATTTTTCGATATTTTGCGATATCTTAGACATGTGTAGCCAGAGGTCCTTTCTGCGTATGCCCCTTGCCATTGTTGGGAAGGATAAATTGCCCCGATGGACTCTGGACACACTGGGCAGCACTTCCACCGCCACCTCCTACGCCACCGACACCGCCTCCTGTCGCCTGGGGCGTGGCCGCCAAGGTGTTGCTGCTGGCGGTTAAATTCGAACTACTGCCGCTGACACTGCCCCCCGCACCGCCGCCACCGGGCATAATGCCGCCGCCACTGGGCGTAGAGCCGCTATTGCCACTCAAATTCCCCACAGGACTCGTGGTGATCACTGCCCCGCCGCTAAAGTGCCTCAGCCCGCCGCTGCCATGATGAGCATGGTGGCCATGGCGGGCGGCATGATAGGGCGGTGGGGCAGGTGTGGCCGCTGGATTGGCAGTGCTTGGCGGCGGGAGCGGGGGCAGCAACGAAGAGTTTGTCCTTAGATAGGGATTGCCATAGATGGCACTAAATCGGCTATCAATGCCATTTTGCAGCAAAGGTTGACCTGGAACAGAGGAGTTTTAGGCAAAATTCTTATAAAATTAAAAAAAAACTTGAAGAAAACTCACCCAAAAATCCATTTGCCTGCTGAGATTGCTGCAGTTCATGTCGCTGATTTCGTGGCAGACTGGCTCCACCACCATTTGCTCCATTGACAGCAGCTCCAGCGGCAGCATTAGCAGCGGCCGAGTGCGGCAAGGTGGCCGAGTTCATGCCACCGTTCTTGGCCTTGCCCACACCACCCACCACCACCGAACCACCCTCGCCTGGGGGGCTATAGTCCAGAGCATACTCAAAATAATGGGCATAACCATTTGCCTGGGGACTCTCCTTGTAGGCCGTCTCCTGCTGATTCTTCAGATTCTTGATATGACACTGTCGATTATAGCGATCGCCGCCGCCGCCGCCGCCTGTAAAATCACCAGAGAAACGCTCATCGAACTTCACAGGTCCCGCCAGTGGCACACCCAAGGTGGCACCTTTCATCTGGACATCGGGCATGGGGGATTGATTCAGATTAATGGCCAAGCCATCGCCCCCCGCCTCGGAGTACTCCACATCATAGGCCTTGGAGCGTAGCTCACTCTTCAGTTCGTTTAGTTTGTCGCCGCCACGCGATGCCTCCGGTATAACATCCGCTGGCATCGGCTTCTTTCGGCTGCGTCGCTTCCTATACACAATGATGATCATCACAATCATTAGGATAATGGCCACAGAGAACATGGAGCCCATGACCACCAGCAGGACGGGTATGCTGCCTGCCTCACGGACCAGTGTGATAACCAGAGAGTCACCGCCATAGGAGTTCATCACCGTGCAATTGTACCGTCCAAAATGCGAGGCTTTGCTGTCCCTTATGATGAGGGCTGCTCGTACACCCTCTGGCAAATGATGCTCCTCAAAGATATATATATCGGGATCAGCGCTACTCATATTTATCACTTTGCCCTCAAAGGACCACAGGATATGCTCGGCCTTGGGTATACTAAAAGCTAGGCAATCGATCTTAACGCGTCCACCAACTCCACCAAACTGAACCTTGTGGGAGGTGATGATGGGCGCCCGCTTCACATAGACGGTGGCCTCGGCCCCGATTTCGGGAAAGCCATTGACCACCGCCTTGCAGAAATAACGGCCGGCATTCTCGCTGGTAACCTTCAGTTTCAGCTCGGCACTGCGTCCCACGATCTAAAGATATATAGCGGTTAATATCTGGTATAATTTGTGAGCTTTTTTTTGAGCTTTTCTACCTGATCGGAGTTCTCGTTGATCCATTCGATTTCCGGCTTGGGATTGCCGGCCACCTCACAGCGCATGCTTACAGTAGCTCCAAGGTCGGCTTCCACGCTGACAGGTCGCTGGCGGAAAACGGGACCAACTAGCGGGGGATAAAAATAGGAATCAAAATCTGTGTAAATATATATTACAAAAAAAAATATAGAAAAACCTACAGCTTATGTCCAAAGTTTCGCCTTCCTCGCTTTTGCCCACGGCATTCATTACTTCACATTTGACGCTCGCCTCGTGATATTGCCGCGTGACATTATGTATGATCTGGGGAAATATATATATATATATATTATTCAGTTATTCCTTATCATCCTATAAAAAACACTCACCATTTTAGTGGTAAAATCACCCGTCATAAGCTCGTCATTGATGAACCAACGATAGCTAAGTTCATGGGGATTGGCATCGGCCTGGCAGCTAAGTATAACCTCGGCGCCCTCGGGTATTTTTCCGCCGGCCAAGGCACCACCCACCACCGAAACGGTGACCTTGGGTGCATATTTCACCTCCAGCAGGAGCTTGGCCGATCTGTATGTCCTGTCGGCGGTATTTTGTGCCTGACACGTAAACGTCGTATTGTGATGCTCCTTTTTGGGTGCCAACTTTAATATCGATTTTGCTGTTATCCTGCGGGAATCGGCCAACGGTTCCTTGACATACTCAATGCCTTTCGTGAGGACATTGCCCAGTCCATCGATCCAGGTGATTTCAGCCGCCGGCTTGCCACCCACGGAGACGCATTCCAGTTCAATTTCGCGATCCTCGGTGGTTACCAGATAATCGCCTTGCAGTATTTTCGGTGCCTCTGGGGGCACCAGTACCGTTAGCTTGGCAAACCGCGACCGTATGCCCTGCTCGCCCTGCGGACCTGGACCCACTTGACACTGGTATTTGGCATCGTCGTCCAGCATCAGGGGATAAATGTCCAAGGAGAAGTCGCCCTCCTCGTCGCTGCCCACCATCGAGTACCTTTCGAAGCCGCTGAGATTCCTGTGCTGGCCCAGGCCAAAGTCATCCTTGGTCCACTGCAGGGCCCCGACTTTCTCCATCACCCGGCAGGGCAGCGTAACTCTGGAGCCCACCACCGCTGTTTGATCCTGCGGCTCCATGGCAAAGTGCTGGCCACCATTGTCGCCGCTCTTGGGCTTGTTCTCCTCGTTGGCGCCAGAGGAGGAGCTCGACGAGGAGGAGGAGGAGCTTGACGAGTCGCTGTGATGCGAATTCTGGTTGGATTTGTTCTTCTTTGACTTGGCTTGGACGGCAATTGGTTGGAGCAGAAGGATGAGGACCATCAGCAGCGTCAGGATCAGAGGCAGCACCAGTTGGCGACTGCCGTGAGTTTTCTTCATTTTCAACAAATTGTTAGCTCGGCTGCAAGAAGAGAAGGCAAAACAATTAGAAATATTTAATTATCGATTATCGATAAAGCTTCTAGAGGGTACATCGATTGCTAGATTGCTTTTGTAAACATTGTATCGAAGAGGAGGACGGCGAAAAGGCGGATCGCGAAAAAAGTCAAGAGCGGCAAAATAGGACGGAAAAAGTGAAAAACCAGCGCGCCCCCGCAGTGGAAAGTGAATAGTGAATACTAATAGTGAAGGGGACACGGTCGGTAACATCCCCAAAACGGAAGTTGGGCCGCTGGTCGCGTTTTAATTCGGTAACAAAAAAAAAGCCTAGATCAGTGCGTTTTGGTTTGGCTCGTTTATGCGTTTGTGGTTGCGTGCAAGTGCAATGTAAAAACAAATAAAAGACGCCTGTTGTCCTCCATTGCTTTTACTAATTCCACGTTGGGATTTTAAGCAATAATAATGAAAACAATACAACTAATATGAAAACCATTAGAAGATGCTTTTTTCGGAGCCGCCGCAACAACCCATGTGGGGGTGAGTGAGACAACTATATGTTTTCTTTTTTTTATCCTCCTTAACTCTAAATTCAGGCGCGCATGTTTTCTTCTCTTCTTCCTGAATATTTATTACTCTGTCCTTTGCTCGCATTTATTTCCTTTCTTGTCTCTCAGTATTTGTAGCTCGCTCTAGGAAGTGTAACCTAAGAGCGAAAGAGCGACTTAAAGAGAATACTATCCACAGTTGTAGTTGCAATTTTCTTTGCATATTTATTTGAAAGAAGTGGATCGTAAGAGCGAGATGGGCTTTTGAAAAGAACACGATCCTCTCTTGTGGTGGGTAATTGTGGTCGCAAGCTGCTGCCTTTGTTTACCTTTTTCTCTTTGCCATTTGTAAATCTGGAATTCTTTTTTAACTTGATATATTTTGCTTAAATCTTAAAAATGCCTTTAATTAAATTACTGTTTTGGTTTCGTTTTTAAATGAAATCCGTGAAAACAGATGCCATAAAACAAATAATTACAAGCGAGGCGCAAAATAATAAAGAAAAAAAAACAGAACGAAAACTCCCTCCTATAAACCCTTGAAAATCCCCTTTCACCTTTCACCCTTGGCTTACATGGCAAACGAATGCAATAAAATCCGATTTTGTGGGTCAAGTTTAAACCAAATGAAAGACCTGAATATCTGTTGAAAAAAAATAATTCTGGGTGTGTGTGTGGGTGGTGGTGTGGTTGTTGCTGTCAGCTGTCTGGATTTTATTATTATTTTTTTTTTTTTTAAATCATGAAGTGTAGCAAAGTACTAGGAATTTAAGGTTAGAAACTGCTAAGCTGTAAAAGCTTTTCTAAAGAGAAAATATATATATTTATTGCAGGTATACAAATATATATAAAAATATATTTTAAAAAAATGTTAATTAAATTATTATTATTAGGAAATTATATTTGCTGAACTCTATCTTTTTTCTAAATAAAAATAAACTTTCTTCTTAACTAAACTGTAAGCAAAATTTATTCCAAAACGAAAGAGTTGTATATTATTTTTATATTATTAAAATATAAAATAATAAGCGTTGCTAGAGCATTTCTTTTGGCTTAACATTTACTTAATTTCTGGGCAAAACAAATTCCAAGCAGTTATATATATCTTTTTTTTTTGTATTAAAATATATATAATCTTTGATAATAAAAAAAGAAATTGAAACATATATATTTCAAACGTATCTAGTTTAAGCGTTTTTCTTCATATATCCTTTCATTCAACGCTTTTTTGTGCCGACTTGTGTCGCTTTTTTTTGTTGTATTTTCCGTTTCGGTTTGCGTACATTTCCTCACATTCATTTTTCCATTTTCCGCGACTGAATGCAGCCCACACACACAAATAAACAAACAGGCCACCAGAACATATGTATGACATATGCGATAGGCGTCTTTTCCACCGCCCCCGCCCCCATTTTCCACACTTTTCCCACACTTTTAGCCCCACTTTTCCACCCACGGTGGTTCATCCTCGCTTGTCAGTCTGAGTTTGGCCTTGGCATTTGCGGCTTTTGTTTGTTTTTTTTTTCCCCCAATTTTCTTTCTGTATTTTCCGAAGGAACATTTAAAGCCAAAAAAGAAAAGCCTGTTGATGCGCCAGCGAAGTCATGAAACAATTAATTGATTTAAAATAAATAAACATATTTTTAAGGTTATACAGTTTGTGTTTTAAGGAGCATAAATTATTATCCTTGCTAACAACTTCATTGGATTCCTGCCACCATTTGCAGGCAAAAAAAAAACAGCAACAAAAACACAAACTCTGAAACGGAAAACCGAAAAAAAGGGCAGACAAAATATGTTGAAAAGCTGGAAAAGCGTGAAATAAAAGTAGCTGGAAAACGCGCTGAAAACGTTAACGAAATGCACCGAAAAACGGATGACCAGCAAGGATATATGTATATATATATATAATATATCCACTGATTCGCTAGAAAAACCAACCAATCCATATACCTGTCACTATCGCGATCGCTATAGCTGCGGCTATAGCCACACGGATATTTCCTACTTTGGATTTGAGACCCCTTTTTCCTTGAGCAAGGAAAACTTTATATTTCGTTTAATATGTTATATTTGATATATTTTTTAAAATATTTTTTTTAATATTTTAAAGCTTCTAATTTTATAGCTAAAAAAACCTAAACACTTTTGAGGCTTTGCCTGGTCAGTTTTGCTTTAGTTTCTTCTGCATTTTTGGGCCAATTTTAGAAAAGCTGCAGTTCCAATTTATTTTATATATATATCCTGTTTTTTTTTTATTATTCAAAGGTATTCAAAGGTACCTTTCAACCTGTTCTTTTCCCCCGGCTTTTGGTGCTTTTTCCCTCTTCTGTTGCTTGTTTACCAGCGCCATGATTTACGGCATTTGCACTTTGACTGCGACTGTGTTCCAGTGTCCGTCCAGGGCCCGTGTCCTTGTTCGTGTCCGTTTGTCCGTTTGTGCTTGTCCTTAATGCCCCTGTGTGTGTGTGTGTGTGTGTCCGGCGGCACATATAGAGCCGGAAATGCCCGGCATGCGTATGAGCCAGGTGATACTGGCAGGGAGGTGCGGGGGTGGTAGTGGGAGGGAGCAGGAAAAACTTTGGATAGCTTGGAGCTTGGAAGTGCTCGGTGCTCGCTTCGCTGGCAGCAATATGCTTGCCTAAATTATTAAAAATTATAATAAAATTTTTATGACCATAAAAGGCCACCGAACGAAAGCCGCTTTGGCAATGAGGGAAGGAAGGGAGCTGGCTGAATCCTCCTGGCCAGCCATCTAGCCACTTTCCCTATAACCATTTCCCTACTCACTGGGGTTCTTTTGGGGTCCTTGGGCCGAAAGTTGTACAGGAAATGACTGGACATGATTTTTCGTGCACACATAACTTTTGTTTTTAGTTGCGGTAGATTCTCGTTGGATAGTAAAAACCACTTCCCTGATAGTCCCACCCCTTACACCATTTTCCTGGCTTTTCTTTTGCGTGCACTGAAGCTTTCTTTCTTTTTTTTTTGGGGGGGGGGGAGGGGATGGGGATTTTGCTTTTATGTACTTCCAGGCGAGACATTAAAATTACTCGCTATCCTGCTCTATGAGCCCCTGTGTCACTTGGTTTTTATTGTCCTCAAGATCATGAATTACTATAATCACTACGATTGTTCAGAGTTATGTGAGGTGGAGCTGCGAGTACGAAATAGTAAGGAATAATATGTAAAAAATAAAAAGATATGCCAAGCTTCATTAGCCTCAAGTTATGTTAATAATTATAGTAAAATTCTTTAAAAAAAAAAGGGAGAAACTTATTTAAAAAATATGACATTTTATTTATTACAAAATAAACTTAAAAGCTGAGTTGGCTTACAAATTTAGGTATTTAAAATTAATGTGAATGTTGTCCAAAAATGTTTTTAAATTGTGACATTTTGTAGTCTAATTTTGATTAGCATTTCAAGGATTTCAAATTTATTTGTATTTATTTTTTCTTGTAATTTATGATCTGCTTTTCAGATTTTATTTATATTAATTTTCTTTTAATTTTATTTATTTTCATGGGCCAAGACTTTATTTCAAGGCAAATCGTCTTTATTATATTCCAAATTTTGTACTTTATTCAATCGATGACTGTACATTTTTGGTTTTCTTTTCTGTTTTTCTTTTGTTTTGTTTTGTTGTTTTTGTGTTTTCCAAAATACGGGCATTAACATAAACATTTCCCGAGACCCCACCTGAAGTTCCAACTTTACTTTTCAGCTAGTTTCCTTTCGCTTGTGCGAGTAACCCATTTCCTTTTTGTTTGCTCTGTCTTTACCCCCGCACCCGCCCCCTCCTACCACTTTTCCTGTGGCTCCGCTTCAGACATTATTCCCATACCATTTCCCCCGCATTTTCCAGCATTTGCTGCGTTTTGTTTTGTTTATTGTAATTGCAGACTGTCAGCGTTGTTGTTGTTGTTGTTGTTTTTGTTACTTTTAGTTGGTTTTAGTGGAGTTTTGTTGTTGCTGGAAACGCACGTGCTGAAAATGCCACCGCAAAAGGAGCACAGAGCGAGAAGGATAGTGCTTGGTGAGCGAAAGAGATGGCCAGGAGGGTACAGGGGGAAAATTAATTCTTTCTTTCTAAAATTTTCTTTAATTTTTAACAAATATTAAAATGGCTTTGAAAAGGGAAATAAAGTTAGAAGGCTCTGAAAAGAATGCTAATATTTTTTAAAGCAAATTTTTTGTTCACAAAATTTTAATAAAAATAATAATATAAAAATATATATAAATAAAAAAAAACAGATTTCAATTTATTTAATCATTTAAAAATTAATACATATTTTTTAAAGGTGAATTTGTATTATTTTGTGATTACTGCATTTTGAAATTTAATTTTAAAAACCTTATAAACCCCTTTTAAATAAATATAAAAATAAAATATATAAAATTCAAAAATAAAAAGATTAAATTAAAACTTTTAGCTCAGTGCATAGAGGCAAAGCCGGAGACCGAAGTCGGGAAAAATTAAAAAAAAAAAAAAACATGCCACGAAAACGCTAATGACACACACACAACCAACCCCAACACACGCACACAGACACAACCCAGTGTCCTAGAGAAAGAAGGGGTAGAGGGAGACAGAGGGAGAGAGGTGCGAGGTGTGCGCGGGTGTTTCCCAACATTATGTTAATTAGATCCCTCACGAAGGAATTTTCGCTGGAAATATCTTTCATTCGCAGCATTTGAGTAAACAAAAGTTGTGCCTTCTTCCTTTTTGGAAAACTACGCCACACACACACACATGCAGTGTTCCCTTTCTGGATTGTCATGTGTTTATTATTATCATTATCCTTTTTTTCTCTCTTTTTTTTATAAGTAAACTTTTCTTACTTTTTAAACAAAAGAAAACAACTTGAAAATTGAGTGTAAAAATCGCAATTTAAATTCTTAATTAGAGATTTAAAGGTGTAAAAATGTTGCCATTTTTTGTAAGAGTTGGCAAAACTATAAGAGTTGTCAATTTAATTGGAAAAATCCAACACTGGTAAGGAAATGTCAAAAGAAATTTTCTTCCTTGCCGAAAATTTTATCAAAGAGAGTCATCATAATCATTAAAAAACAAAAAAATAAAAAAGAAAAACAAATGGATGCCCTACAGATTTTAATGGACATTTCCGATGATGATTCCGAGTCTGTAGCTGTAGCTAAGGCTGTACCCAAATCTGATCCTAAACCCGAAGACACACCTCCTTGGGAATCGATGCAGGCCCGGCGGCGTGACCCCTGGAAACCATTTGACGAAATAGAAGCCAAACTGGTCAAGGTCTTCAAGAAGAATCATATCATTTACTCCCCCACAGTCACCCAGAAGATGGAGATGATCAGAACGGGAACCATTTGCAAGAAGTGTTTGCTTTTCAAAAGATTCTGCCAGGTGATTGGAAGTCATGTGGAAGATAACTAGGGGATAGTTGACCTTGATTCCAAAAACGCTGCCAAAGAAGTTCCTAGTCAAATCGAAGGATATTCACTACAATTATGCCACCCACAATGTCTGTGATAATAAATATTGGAGCTTTGGTTTCCTTTAAATCATAACTATACAGGATTATATATATTCTTCAAATAATTTATTGAATAACAATAACTGTTCCCTGTCAAAGGATGGAATCCCTTCTTTCCTCCCATCTCATCCAAAAAAAAAACAAGAAAAAACCCAATCGAATCGATGTTGCTCAGCTGCTAATTTTTCTTCCTCTTTGTGCCGCTCATCAGTGGCAGCCATAAATTAGTCAAAAGGCGGTGGAAGTGTGGGCGTGGCCAGGCCAATAAATTCATCAATTTTTCGGGTGTCAAAGAAAAATACAAATAAGCAAGAAAAACATGAAGAGGAGCTCTGAGCGCAAAAGTTTTAGCGCCGCCTTCGCACTTCCACAAAGAGGGAGAAGGCTACGCCCCCAAGGTCAAAGCCCACTTGGGTGTCTTGTCCCTCCTCCGCTCTCTCTTTTTGGTCCACTCCAGCTGAAGCCTTTTAATTGAATATTAATAACAAAATCCTGCATATTAAACACAGAGGCTGGCAACAAAGCAACTTCAACATCAGGAACACAAGCAGCCGCAGAATGGACGAGGACCTTTTGTTAATATATGCACACATCTGTGTGTCAATGCACTGGGAGCAAAGAACTGACAAATTTTACTTGATAAAAAATATGATTTTTTAAGTTAAATAAATAATAAAATGGATATATTCTTTGCCTTATAAACGTTGGGATCTTCTTTATTCTTTGATTTCCTCATTTTGAATTACTATTTCTCGCTGTGTATGTGTCTGTGTGATATAACCTCTGTATTGTGCCACGTTCCATATCCTGGCCAGAAGTCCGGACTGTGCTCCTGACGATGTCAAATGTTAATGCAATCAAATTGGAACCTCATTCAGTTCAAAGGCGAGGAGTGCGAATAAGACAGGGCGCGACCAGGGCCGTTGGTGGGGGGTGGATTAAGGGGGATAGAGGGGAGCAGCACTAAATTCAATTATGCATGTAGTCAGGAGGGGGGGCGAAGGTTGGTGGGATCTAGAGCAGATTAAGACCAAGCGTTTTTTTTTGCGTCATTGGAATGAAGAAAATCCTTAAAGTTTAAATTAAAGTTTTCGTAAGTTTAAGTTTTCTAGTAAAAAACATGAACATACATAAAAATAACAACTAAAATTCAATTTATGTTTAAATGTTGTGTTTTTCAACCTTAAGTAATTAAATTTTTTATCAAAGGGGGTTTTTGTTGGGGGGTTTTTTCTGTACTGGTCACACTTAAGAAATAGCTGTAGACATTTTGACACAAAAAAAAACATTTAATTAATAAAATATATTAAAATTAAAATACTTAATAGTTAACCCTTAATAAATTATAATTTTTATTTAACGTTGTTTATTGTACTCACACACAAATTAAACTTTAACACAAAAATCATCACAGATTGAAAAAACCATTAAATAAATTAACTCAAGTCTAGCTATATTTAATACATTAATGAAAATTTAGCTAAATATATCATACAGTTTTCATAACATAAATATTTTATTAATACTTGGCCTCACTAGAATTTTTTCTGAACTACAGTCACGGTAACACCTATAAAAAGTTCTTCTCCAGCAAACAGGTCATAGTATGCCATGAGCCAAATTTCATAAGAAAAAGTATATATAAGCAGGATAGCCAGGCCTCAAAATCAGTATCAAGGCATTCGTCGAACTGTACAGTTCCTAAATTTACTTTTTATTTTTCTGCTTTATTTTATTTTTGATTTGATTTATTTTGTGCTACAATTATTTACTTCTAAAATTGACTGGCGACCAAGCAAAATAGCTCGTATAGTTGCTGACTTGGCTTCTTGTTTTGCTGTCTTATGTTTTAATTTTAATTTTTTTTTTTCCCTTCCGAAATTATTGACCCTTAATATCAACTGGTGACCAAGCAAAATTTTCTTCAGTTGCTGACTTAGCTCCTTTATCTGGTCATTTTTTATTTATTTTGATTTTCATTTTCCCTGATTATAATTTTCGCAACAACTTGTTTTTTTAGATGTCTAGCTGGTTTTTTTGTTTGTATTTTTTTTTATATTATTTATAAGTGTATATATGTATATTTAGTTTGGTTTTGAAGTCATGTATTTGACTTGTCCTATGTTCATTTTTAAAAATAACTTCGCAGCAGGAATCTCTTGCTAACTTCCTCCTTGCTGACCTGGGGATCATATTACTAAAGACATCCCTGTTACACAATGAATTAATTTAACGCATAAAGCAAACTCCGATGTGAGGGTACTATCAGGCACCCAAAAGTTGCCCCCTCTTTTAACCCGCCTCTCTCTCTATTGGCCCCTTTGGCCAACGGCGCGCAATTAAATCGATATTACGCGAGCCTGAGCCTGAAGCCTGCCTAATTGCGGATGACACGAAATTGTTTGCGCTATAACAATAAAGCAAAGCTCCCACCCAAACACCCCCTACACACCCATTGTCGACCACCTACGTTTGGCACCTCTAATACACAAGAGGTGGTGGTCAGTGGCGTTTTCAGAGGGGGTAACTACACAAATTATTTAAAATTTAATTTATTTATTTAAAACTAATTTTTTTTCTTTTAAAAATGCATTTTATTTTAGATGCTTTGCAAATGAATTATTTCTTTTAATTGTATTTTTTCACTCACTTTGATGTTTAAAAAGTGGAATTATTTTTTATTAAGGTCACACTAAGAGCAAAAAATATTGATTTAATTGTTTTTTTTTTAACTGTGGATAGTTCGTAATTAATAATTTTTTTAAATTATTATTTGTTTAATAATAATTAAATGTATGTTATTTTTTAAATGTTATAAAGGCCAACACATAGAAAAATATTTGGAGATATAATTTATTATATTTTGTGTGGATTTTTTGTTTGCTTTGAAAGTAATAAAAAAAAAATTATAAATGCATATTAAATATATATAATTCCCGCACTACGTCACTGTCATGTCTTTAAGGGCTCCATCTCTCTCTTACCCCGCCCCCGGCCAAAGTTCAAATGTTGGCCTTTCTTGACCCTTGGAGTAAGTGCTGCACAATATTGACACTAGATGGCGCTGGCAATTGATTGAGCGCTGTGAATTTCTAATTGGAAATTGATTTAATCGGAATCCGTTGAATGCCGCGCGAATGGAGGAGTTAACTCTGTAATTAACTCCAGGGGAAATATTTCATTACTTTGCCATCTGCCACCGGCCAGCTTGTTGTTGGCCCAAAGATTTAAACCGGGGGATTGTATAATTTATTCAAGGGCTTTTTGGAATGCTTAACGCACACACAGAGAAGATGAACAATTTCAATTAAACGTGGAAATAAATATTAGTAAATCAGAACCGAGAGAAATTTGCAAAATTAAAATATGAATGATTAAATAATAATATTAAATATATAGCAAACACTTTTTTATTGTTTTTATATGTCAGCTAATATACAACTTACTTAGTAGAGGTTTTTTAAGAAATATTTTTAGTTGGAATTTCTCAATTATCTTCAGCTTACCTGAAAAAAAAACCAAGAAAATACAACAAAAATTAAATAAATTGTTATAAGCATTAAAAATATTATTTATGTTCATATTAATTTAATTTATGCTTTACATTATTAAATAAATGAGTTTAAATGTAGCTAGATCTTTCCCACCGTGTATCCCCTCTTAAACCCAAAAAAAGGAGACTTAACCGAAAGGGTCGACGTCTCCTGAGCGATTTACCAAAAGGCTCACAAAATGATTTTAAATTCCCCAAAATGAGCTTAGGTACGAATTTCTCAAAAGCAACAACAACGAAACCAAAAACAGAATGGAAAACAATTTAAAGCATTTAAGTAAAGTGTACGAGAATATGGCGCAAAAAAAGGGCGAAAGCACAATGCAATATGTGTGCGTTTCCATTCATGTGCAACAAGGCAGGCGCCTGCCTGCCATCAGGGAAATTCTGGGTGCTCCTTTCTTATTGTATTTTTTCCCCAAGTCTTTTACTTGTCTCTCTTTTATTTTTTGTTAGTGTTGCAAGGAGAGAGAGAGATATATAGTAGTGTACTAGCAGCAGGCCTTCTTCCGCCTTCCGTTGTATTATAAACAATTTCTTTTTTACGGATACACAGATGCACACCCTTAACAGGACTCGGGCATGGGCACAAAGTGGTGCAACTTTTACATGGGAATGCCAGCAACTGCAGCAACCATCGAATGAATCATTTACGGTGTAATGAATATGATCACACTGGCAAAAGTGTATTCAATTCAATTTTATCTGTCAAAAACAGACTAAATAAATGTTTTTACTCATTTTTATTTGAAAATTAAAGAACTGTAGAGTTTAATTAATTCTTAAAAACAGTTTTAATTTCCAAATTAAATATAATCATTAATTTAAATAAAATAAAAATTATTTAAAATATAAAATTCATTATAAATCTTTATGCTCAGTGCATAATTAAAGGAATTAAAACAGCCAAAAGTGCTTGAACCAAGAAAATGAAAACTATTTGTAGAAATTCTTAATGTTCTGTTGGTTAAGTTTTAAAAATAAAAAAAATAATAAGCGGCCTCTTTTTTATACTCTTCCTATTTTTTGTTCTTTAATTTAATCCAATTATTACTTATAATTTCTTAGTTATAATTTTTCTTTCAATAAAACGTAAAGAATTCACTCAACAATTGTTGCCTTAAAATCGTATATTTAGGGGAAACATCGATACTTTCAAAAGCAATTTATTCTGTCTATTATCCTTCAGTCTGTGTCTGTTTACTTTTATGTTACTATTATGAGTATTCTCGGTTGTTCTTGGCTCCCGCTTTTCCGTTCCTTCCTGTAGCTGCAAAAATGGCATTAAATTAAATAAAGACCCATATTAGGCATGCCCATGGGAGAGCTGGGGCTGGGGTAGTGGGGGGTCTAAAAATACAGAAGGAACACACAAGGGGGTGGGGTGGGGGTTGCGAGAGGGTCAGGTGGAGTTGAGCGAGGTTACGCCCCTCGGTTAAGGTGGAATACTAGTCGTAGTCTCTCCTATGTTATATGCCATGGATCAATAATGGGCACAAAGTTCCCCAGCCAGTAGCAACAAATAAAAAAAAGGGTTAGGTTAGGCGATATAGCAGGGGGGAGGGATTTTCTAATGCCTTTTTGCACACGAAGAAATATACTGTCTACAGATTAAAAAAATATAAAATATAAAAAAAATATTAGTGTGGTCTAAACAGAATATAAATCAATAAGTGTTACCATGATAATTTTGTTTTCAAAAATTCTTTGTAAAAAAATATTCCTAAACCATTTAAAAAGATTTCTAATGATAGTCTAGAAACTAAATTAATATAAAATATGAGTCGTGTGACCTAAAATTATATATAAAGTAATTTGTGTTACCATATCAAGTTCGGAATATTATTTTAATTGAAAATATTGTTATAAAAAATATAAATGTTAAAAATTAAAATTCTACTAAATAGAAATCAGTCAACTTTATTAAAAAATAAACCTCTTTAAATTTCATGAAATTTATTGTTAACCCATTTTTTTTTGTTGCTGTGTAAAAAGCAGGGTTTGTGGGGTGTGGTATGTGTTGGTTGCTATTATTGCTGTTGCAGTACAGTTAAGTCAATTTTAGCAGCAGCAATAACAACAATAAATGGCAACAATGTGCACTAAATTGTGCAAAACTTCGTTGCGTTTTCTGTTTCTGTGTTTCGGTTTCTGTTTTAGCTTTTGTTTTGCTTAGTTTTCGATTTCCCCCCTCTCCCCGTGTTTGTCCTGTCATCAATTAGGACATGCATTTGGTTTCTGTATTTTTCTTCGTTTTTCTTTATTTTTATTTTTTTTTATATGCGAAGCGATTTGTTTATTTTTGTTGCTTTTCGAAATGATTTGGTGCAGAGTTGAATAACAGAGAAAATGTTACACACGTTTTGGCGCCCTGCGGTTGGAAAAACAAAAACGTAACAGGGAAAAGCAAGGCAGTGGTTAAAATTGGGAAAACAAAGAAGAAATATCATTTAAAATTGTTTTATTAAATTTTTTAAGAAATGGGAGAAGTCTTGAGTAAGTTTTAATGACAAAAAAGGGTTTACAAAAAGCAAATGTTACATAGTTCTAATAAAAGGTTTGTAAGGAACTTCAATTTTTCCCTTCTTCAGAGCTTGTATATATATTTAAGATTTTTTAGAAAGATTTATATCAATTTACTTGACATCTTTTTTGTGTTCTCAATGACTTATTGATTAGTTATCTACTCGATGCGCGCCTTCAATCAGTTTCAAAATGCTTTTCGTCCTTGCAAGCAGCGGGGCAAGGACATTACGGTGGGTGTTTTTTTTTTTTTATTTGTTTTATCTTCCCCTTTGGGGGGCAATAAATAATAAAGTAGGGAAAGGGACTGACATGTGTATGCACCAAAGGAAATTTTCAATTATAAAATATTACCATTTCGGACATAAGGTTTTATCCGAGTTTTGAGCGATCATAAAAACTATTTTTTTTTAGTAAAAAACGAAAGAAATTAATACGTAGACCCCAGATATCAACTACAAAAGACATCTTGCATTGAGTTTATCCTCATATATGTAGGATACATATGTATATGCTGCGGTCTTATGCAAATGTCGCGCAGCTTTATAGCACAAAAAAAAAGACGAAAAAATCGCGAAGAAAACAAAAGGAGCCAAGCTACGAAAAAAAAATGAAAGAGAATTGTGCACTTGAAAAGCGGCCAAATCGATGTCAGCAGCAGGAGCAGCGGCAGCAGCAAAGAATAGAGGAAAACCATGGAAAAAATAGAAAATCAGCGGGATAAAGGCGAAATATAAAAGGACGAAAATCTCGCTGGCAGTTATCGCAGTCTCAGTCTCGGTCTCCGTCTCCTTGGTAGCTTTTGAATGGTTCGCTGAAACTAAATGGGGGAAGAACTGCTCTCAGATACAGGGCAAAGCCTTGAAAAGGAAGTTAAACTGAGTCCAAGAACGCGACTTAGATTGATGAAGAGCCTGGGGAATGCACAAAGATCTAAGTCCTTCTCTGGGGAGAATATATATGTACATATATGTGTGTGTGGCTGCAGTTGAAAGTTTTACGAGGTCAACGAAAGAGATATACTGAGATCATCATTGGGTTTAAGTGAAAACTTGAAAATCCTAAGTGAAAAGCTTTGATTAGACAGCATAAACCATATTTCTTACTATATATCTTTTTTCTACATAATAGTTTCTAATTTAAACACTAAATTTTAATGACTTTTAAATGTATTTCTCTGAAAAGTTGCTCCAAGATAAATCTTATATGATTTTAAGATCCTTTTTAGACTCAAATATATGTTATTATAAAAGAAGCTCTTGTGTCCATATTAAATTCTCAGGGGTATGGTGTGTGTGTGTGTAGTGTTTCCGCGAACGGTAATTGCGGCAATTAAGGACCCGCTCTTCTGTGGATGTCCTTGCCAGCACGGCCTCCTCTCTTTTACTCCATGCCATTCCGTTTGTTCTATAAATGTTTTAAACATTTTAATTAGTTTTAATAAACGGCCAGGGGGAGCGTGGAAAACTGTTTGAAGTGGCGGCCCGACTTCGTCAACAGTTTCGTGTCAGGTGCAGAGGCTTCAGAGGGAACCTACCCTCCCCCCTCTCTCTCACACACACACACACACACACACGGGAGGAGGCGTGGAGGCTTGACAATGAATTTTCGTGAAAAGGTCGTCGCCCACTTTTTCCATAGTTCTCGTTTTTTTCTCCTTATTCCCTTCCGTTTTGTTTGTTTCTTTTGTGAGAGCTTTTCCAGCTGCCGCTGGTCCGCTAAATGGTCCGAATTTTCCACAGTCAGAGTCCCTATAATAGTGCCAATGATATAACTAGGATATTACCAAGTCCTGACACCAAAAACTAAGGTTTAGATCGAGAAAAACCCAGACTTAACGTTAAAGTTTGGATATATTTTAATATTTATATTATTTTCTACTATTTTATTTTTTGTTAATATTGTTATTTATTTATTAAATTTTAGATTAATCCTTGTAACAGATTCGCATTAACCTTAGCTGTGTGGCATTGCGTATACTTAATGTTTAGTGAGGGGGCGGTGGCTTCGTTGACCCCCACCTGAAGCAGCACCCGCCCACCCTTTTCCCCGCCCTCTTGGCATGGTCTCGGTTTTTGGTTTTCGGTCCTGTTTTCTGGTCGCTGCGGTCGCTGTGAAATTTCCGCCTCTGAACTTTAGTTTAGTTGGGCAGGTTCCACTTCTGCGTGTTGCGTGTTGCCAGTGCATTGTTTTTATGCACTACCCTTCACCCCCCAATGGTACACTCGAAGAAAATTAGGAGTAGAAATTAATTTCAATTTAATATTTAGGCAAAAAAAAAAAAAAAGAAAATAGGCCCCAAAATGTCGAAATGAATTCTTTATATTTATTAATTTTAATAGGTTTAAATATGCAACTTTTTCTCTGTTTTTGCTCAGTGCATTTTCATTTCCACGTTTGTGATTGGGTCTTGTGGCCAAGCACTAAATAAGTTGACAAGACTGCGGTTCCTGGACATATTTCTGTGTGGGTTAAGGGCGTCGCGGTGGGGTTAACGGAGGGTTGAAAGGTCGCAAAACCTCAAAACGCTTGAAATTTGCAAATTTAACAATTTGAAAAAGGGTTTGCTTAGGGGCTACCTGGGGCTTGGGTTTAATTCCGGGTTCAATTGAGGACTGAGAGTGGGCGGTTTTGTGGCTTAAATCAAAGTCCAAGGTTTTAAGGACATTTAAGTGGCTTTAAATATATAGTTTGCCTTTAACTTTTATATAGTTTTTTTTTTTAATTTAAAAGAATTTAATTATTTCCTTTTTTTATTTATTGCTGTTATTTATTATTTTTATTACCCATAAAAATAGAAAACGTATTTAATGTTTGAAAATTCAGGACTTTAAACATACTTCCTGATGTTCGGCCACATTTTCCTTTGAATATAAATATAGAATGTGCGTTGACTTTAATGTTTTCTTATATATTTCTCTTGTGACTCCACCTCCATCTCCCCTCCCCTATTGGCCCCTATTTTTATGGCCGTTAGTTTTGTCCCCTCTCCGCAAACAAGAAGAAAATTGCGGCTCTCTGATTTCCGCGTTGGGGACCCGGAAAAGTTGCAGATAAGAAGCCCAAGCGAGCCCAAGAAGTACGAAAATACAGCAACAACAACAACAACAAGAATCCCGGCTGAGGAATAAATATAACGAAAATATACAAGAAATGCTAAATAAATAAATAAATAATGCAAAATAACGATAAAAAATATACCAACCAGCAGGCCCTCTTACTTTTTTTCTCCCAAAAATAAGCACAAAAAAAAGAATAAAAAAATACAGAAAAAACCGTTGACAGAAAATGGCGGTCGCGACAGGAAGACGATTTGCAGCCATTTGTCATGTTTAGGGGGAGAGGACAAGAGGGGTAAGCAGGATGCAGGGATGGGCAGGAGGGGGGTTCAACGGAAACTGTGTGGCGGAAAGGGAAGGGGGGCGGCCTGGCGGAGGCTGGCACGGAAGTACTGACAAAAAAATAAAATATATTGGAAGGGAGCAAGGGAAATCGTTTGTTGTTGTTTGGTTTCATTTCTCGCTGTTGTCGAATTGAACAGAGATGAGGGTGGAGGGGGAAAAGGGGGGGGGGGAGTGGCAGGGGAGCAGCATATCCGCAAAAAAGCTGCGAAGGCCGTGTGTATGGGGAGTGTTAAAATATATAAGCAGTAAATAAGCTTAAAAGCCGCGTGGGCGGCTACAGCTTCAGCTTCAGTTCGTTCAGCTACAGTAAACATAGGCTAAAAGGGCTCAAGGAAATCGGGAAAATTATCCAAAATGAAGGTTACAAATTCCCCTTTCAAATGGAGTTTTAGTTATATTTTTATAAAACCTAAAAAGACCTCTTTTCATTTAAAAACTTTACATTTATTTGTTTATATTTATTTTCTATCAATGAAATATTTAATATTGTACATAAAATACATTTTGAAATTTATTTCTTGAATATTAGTTTTTAATTTGTTTTTTTTTTTTAGTATTTTTAATTTAATTAATTAAATTTCTTGCTTATTTTCTTGCCTTATCTTGAAGAACCTACGCTGTACTTATTGTTTGACTGTTCTGGGAAATTTATGCGTCTTGATTCTTTCAACACACGCACACACTCCCCCCCACACATACATATATCCTTTTTGCCAGTATACACTTTACATTTCAAACTGTTGGCAATTGCAGTACACCAACAACAACAAAATAAAATAAATGTAAAAAAAAAATGAAAAAAAGTATTTCTTTCCATGTTGTAAATTTCATTTTAAAGTCGCAGCAGCGCGAAAAGTTTGGCAGCCTCGATAGACTGCCGGAAAAGAAATTCACTGCCCCCATTGGTCCTGCCACGCCCCTTTGGTACTTTCAGGCTCCATTCCCTGCCTTCTGTCGCTCTCCTCGGATTTCTCTCCTCCCTCTGCCTCTAACCCCTTGATTTTTATGTGTTTTATTTTTTTTTTCACTTCCTTGTGTTTGCTTCAAATATTCAGTTTGACTTTTGTTTGAGTGTAGGTCTATATGGCTGCACAGAGAAGAATTTTACCTTATAAATAAATATAAAATAGAAAATAAACTAAAGAAAAAATAGATCTAAACATAAACAGGTAAATAAAAATAATTTTAAAGAATTTTAAAATAAACTTTAAAAGAAAAAACCGAATCAATATAGGCTTAAAAAATATGTATTTTATTGATTTAACATTCTAGACAATTCTTTAAATATTTATATATATATTTATTAAATAAGAAATTATTTTTCTTTTTTAATGCATTTTTTTTGTTGCCATTTCCTCAAACATTTTCCATTCTACTTTGTGGGAAATTATAAAAATCTTGTAAAATGTTAATCTTAAATAATTTAAATATTTCTTTACATTTTTTTTTTGCTCTTTCCTCAAACATTTTCCATTCTACTTTGTGAAAAACTATAAAAGTATTGTAAAATGTTTACCTTAATTAATTTAAATTTTTCGTTCAGTGTTAATGTGTGCCTGTGTGTGTGTGCATTTGAAATTTGTTCCAACAATTTATTTAAATTGAGTTTCGCCGACTGCCGGCCATAACTCAAAGCGAAGTTTTCTGAGCTTTCCAAATAAATATTTCTCGCTTTGGTCCTTTCACTTTCACTTCCTCCGAAAATTTTCCCAAGTCTCCCCAGCTCTCTCCCTCTCTGTTTTCCTGATTTTTCCGCTTCTTCCCTGATTTGCCGGCTTCATTTCTTCAGTTTTTCTCTGGCTCTAAGCAGGTGTTGATGGCTCCATTTTGATGGAGCAGCAGCTAAGCGGAAGCCGCAAAAGTGCGTGAGTCATAAAAATAAATTCTAGGCCCAGTTTCAGGAAAACCAAAAGAAAAACCATCACACAAATACAACAACAACAACATAAATAAACAAGAGAGAAAGAAAACAAAAAAAGAAAATGGGGGCAACAAAAGGGAAAGTTTGAGAGGAACTTTGAATTATTCGCTTTTGGCAGTCAATCAGTGGGGGGGGGGGGGGTTGGGGGGGTTCCGGGGGAAGTTTGGCTAAAAGAAAAGTTTGTCTTGGCTTGGCTTAAAGGAAAATTAATTGGGCTAGATCAGGGACCAAGCTGAAGCTTTAACTGGATTGATTGAAAGGCAACTGCCTTAAATAATTGATTATAAAATGCAGTTTCTAAATCGAAATATTTAAGGAAAAAATAAAAAAAGAGAAAACTAAATAAATAAAATAAGAATTACTTAATAAATTAAATAAATAACTTAAAAAGTTTCTTTTACTTAGCTTTGAGTTCGATTTTTTTTTATGCAGGCATTTTTCTTTTATGAAATTGTGTCTAGTTTCTGGCACTATTTTCCCCCCACTTTTCCAGCATGAATTTTCCCTTATTTTCAGCTCTCTTGAATTTTGAATCCAGCCCCATTTGTCATAAGAACTCACATGAAGCCAGAATCCTGGAAAACTAACCATTAACCACTGAGGAAAATAATGTCTAAAGTAAAAGTAAATTGCTATCAAATAATTTTTTGAAAAGAAAATATTTTGGATTTTTTTTTATGGGCTTTAAAACCTATTTCAGTCTTTAATCTTTCATTCAAATACTTTAAAGTTATTTTCAGTGTTTTTATGTACTTTTTTCGAGTGCTTCCCAGCTGAGATCAGAACTGGAGTTGCATTCACAAGCCGAGAATCCTGGGCTGGGCGGACACGTCCTGAGCTCAGCTGGGTATAGCGATTCCTTCTCTCCATCACGTGCAGGTTAAGCAGACTGCCGAGAGATGCCACAGGGCTGCTAGCGGGTTAAGGGAGGCGGGGCCATAAAACGTGGCCAAGACTACCACGAAGCACAAAGGAAAATTCCACGGCGCTACACATTTTCCTTCTTTTTTTTCCCCCTCCCTCCTGTATTTCGTTTCTGCTGTAAACGTATCAATGCGATTTATGCAGAAATTCCAAAACCTCCAACATTCCCCTCCTGCATAAGTCGCTGCAGCAAAATGTCGCGATAAAAATAAAGGGAAACCAAGTCGAAACCAAAAAAATATAAAAAAAATCTCTAGAAAGAAAAAAATGGGACTAACGGAAAATTCGAACAAAGAATTTGAGCTGAGAATACTCTAACAAAGAGACTGAAATTAGTAATTTTAAAATAAATAGTTAATTGTTTATTAATTGGATATTTATTATAGAGAGTCCTTGGCTTGGGAATGTGTCGGGACTAATCGACAAATAATAAAAAAAGTTAATAAATGTTAAGTAAAAGTAAAAATAACTTTATTTTATGAAAAACAATCTATGTATAATTCGTTTAAACATGGATAACATTTTTAATATCGAAAAAAAAAGCCAACAACTTTATCGATCAAGTACATCGATAACTTTAACCTTCAAGTCGATATTTATTTATTTCAATAAATCCAAGTTAATGATATTTTTAACACCGAATTCCGCTCAAAATTCGAATATTCCCGGCAAGGGTATCGCAAGGATAGACAAAATCAGCCAAGAAAATAAATTGGCAGCTACCTTTGGCATGCCTAGACTTTTTCCCCGCCCACTTTTGTGCCATTTTCCTTGACACTCCCCTCCGCCCCGCTCTCCTTGGCCATTTTCAACCTTTGGCGTTGCATATTTTAGGGGAAAAAGCGGCGTCTGGAAGAAGGAGAAAAATCTGCGACAATTTTGTCTCATTGTCGCTTGTCTCTTTGCTGAGCCACAGAAATTCTTGGCAACACACATTTTCCTTTTATATTTTTTTTTGTATTTGTATTTTTCATTCTAAGGCAGAAACAAACAAAAATTGTTGACAATTGCTTTGGCAAAAGCGAGCCCATTAATCAAAGGCAACAAAATATTCGAGGCGTGATTAAAGAAGGGAAACATTACAGGAATAACTCCACGGCAGAGCTATAAAAACAAAAACAAAAAGAACAACTAGAAATTAGACTAGAAAAGCCAAAGGGCACCATTCTCCATCCCAAATTGGGCAGAAAACAATTTTGAATAATTATGACAATTTGAAAAGTTTTCGATTTATGTTGACTTTGGCAATTGAAGGGAAAAGGAAATGCAAAAGGGAAAATCATAAGGAAAAGGCCCAATGCCTGGGACGATGTTTCTCAACAATTAATCACTTAATTTATTGAATAAACCCAAACAGAAGTGCTGAAGTAAATAATTTAGCCCCAAAGCTATTCATAGCTGTGAAAAAATATTTTCACATTTTCCCTTCCATTTTCCATCCCTCTGACAGAGGGATGGAAAATGGAAGGGAAAATGTGAAAATATTTTTTCACAGCTATGAAATATGAATGAAAAATTTAATAAAAATTAGGAGAAATATAAGCAAGATTTTATAATTAATTATGTGTTTATTATATCGATTTTTTGTTTATAAATAAAGTATATTTAACATAATTGGATGAGCTTAAAAAAAATATTTTTTTTTTATAATTTATGGAAGAACTTTAAGAAATATTTCATCTAATATTATTGTTTGCTTCATAATAAATTATGTTTAAGGCTCTTTTAAAGGCTTTAAAAATGATTTATGATTTATTTACTGAAAAAATTCAAGAAATTCTTCAAGACTTTCGCTCAAAACTTAATTTTTCGCTTAGATATAAATTTAGCAAAATTGTTTTGGCTTCAGAAATTATTTATTATTTAGTTGCTTACTTTAGAACCTTAACCCTTGCAAATTTACCCAAGAAATGAATTAAATTTTAATTTAGGCAGCTTATGGAAAATATTTCTGTGGCCGCTGGGCGTGAAAATGAATTTCCGATTATTATTTGGCCATGACTATTGGCAAATTAATTAATTTGGGAGAAGAAAATCAGAGTGGAGCGAAATTGCTTATACATTATTAATGGGCCAAGAGGAAAACGGCCTAGACAAGAAAAGGACATGCGTGTTTGGTTTTTTTTTTCTTTTTGATTTGGCAATCAATTTGGATTTGGATTTCGATTTTCGATTTGTTTGTGGTTCGTTTTAGGGGCCGCCGATTCCAAACAATTGCCACGCCCACTTAATTAAATGGCTTTAATAGCAAATATAATGGGTTAAGGGTTTTTCGATTAGGGTTAAATATTTTTTTTAATATATATATTCAAATATGTATATTTAATTACATTGATAGCTGACACTAGCTTCTTGGGTTTTATGCAGAATTATTTTATCCGATGCCCTCTTTGGAATTATTTCATATTTCAGTTTTTCTTATTTCAATTTAGCATTTCTTTTATGATTTTTCCCAAAACTCATTTTCATTTTTTTTTCCTTGTCCTGGGATTTTCTATGGCATTTTCCCAGTCAATAGCTAGCCTTTTCCCCCGCCCCACTTTTGGCTCTAACCATTTTCCTCTATTTTCCTCGTATCCCTTTGCCGGGCTTTTGTTTTTCTCTACTTCTTCTTGTTATTATTTGCGGTTTGCTGGGCAAAAAACTTTTTTCCAAGCTCTTTCTCTTGGCTTATAGTTCGTCTCTCTCTCTCTACGTTTCACCTGTAATTTTTGCAACTTTCAATTAGGAAGGTATTAAGCCAGAAAGTGCTTCATTGGGGAAGTGGCCGGGGGGGGAGGGAGAAAAGGGTGGCCTTTCCAAATGAAAAGCTGTCGCAGAATAAAAAAAATATATATAAAATAGGAGACGAAACCAAAAGAAGAAATACTTGAAAAAAATGGAAAGCACACTTTAAATTTTATTTAAATATTAATTTTAATTTTAATTAACAAAAATAATAGAAAATATATTTTTCCTGTTAAATAGTATAAATTCTCTAGTTAAGTATTATAATAAAAAGAAAATTTGTTAATCATTTGAAAGAAACTTATAGGAAAAACTTTATTTCTTTTCTCATTATTCATTATTTTTTGTATTATTTTTCTGATTAATTATTATTATTTTCTTAAGTTTTTCGGTAAAATACTTTGTTTCCAGTGCAGCTAAAATATTTTCTACTCGAAATGAATTTGACTGGAGAAGAAAAAAATATGCAGAAATGGAAAAGTCGACACAAAAAAATAAAAATAAAAAGAAACAACAAGGGGGGCTTGTGGATTTTTGGTTTATACTTATATTCTATCGCCAGTTGTTATAGTTTGTTCTCTTGTTTTACTTTTTTTTTGCGGTGGGCGTGGCAGGTTTTTAATTAAAAATGAATTCACCTCCTGGCGCATCTGTCTGCCTTGGAAATAAAATAGAAAAGACTGAAGCAGAGCATGAAAGTATCGAATGAATCGTAAAAAATATATGTTTACCATATATATACATATATTGCGTATATATTTTATTTATATATTTTTTATTATTTTTTTTAACTCCCCTTGACATTTACTTAATTACCAAAGTATCGAAATACACTCACTTATTTAATTAATACACACACACAACAGGGGCGAGCCAGTCAAAAGCACTCGAAATCTCTGTTTGTCAACTCACCTGAAAATAGAGAGAAAAGACTGGTAAATACTAGATATGGCAAATGAAAATCCATGGTTATGGTAAAACATTTAAAAAAATTTTTTTTTTTGTGCGAATTTTATTTGTTTGGTTTTTCTAATTTCTATTTCATTTTCGTATTTATTTTTGTTATTGTTTTTGCTGCACTTTGCTTTCACTTGTGTTGTTGCCTCAGCAAAAACAATAATACAAAAACACCACACACACTGGCACAACAACATCAAAGTAATTGACAAACTGCAATTACAACAAAAACAACAGTGAGCGTGAGATGGGTAAACGGAAAATTGATTTAATTTGCATTTCTCGCCCATGGAAAAGGCACAAAATGGCAGGGAAATACTAGCAAACAAATTGTATAAAACATAAAGAACTTGGTCATAAAAAAATATATTTTTTTAAATATATATATATACATATTTATTTAAAAAATTATAGTATAACACAAAAAAATGTGTTGGTGAAGCAATCATAAGCTACACACACAATTTATGCAGAAATAATAAAAGAATAATTTTTTATAAATTGAATATTGAAGGAAAACAATATAAATATTATTTATAACTAAATTTCTAAGAGATTAACTTTTATTATAAAACTAAGATAACTAAATAATAAATAAGAAGAAATATCTAGGAAAATATATATATTTGTAATTAAATTGATCCGAAAAATAGCATAATAAATCTTTAAAAATATTCATTAATAGATTTTTAAAGGCCAAAAGTAGTAAACTTTTAATTTAAGCTAACAATTTGAATTATTTTTCTCATAGCTCAATTATCCCATATTCTGGCGCTATGAGAACCCTTTGAAATTGGTTGGATTTTTGGGCCTGGGGTAGGTGAGTGTGGCGAGAGAGGGGTGCAGGGGTATCGGGTACTGAATGGGGGAGTGGGCGTGTCGTGTCTGATTTGACCTCGTTGTGTGCGGGCAAAGTTAGCGGCAATAAGCGAAAAACTGATTACACTGCCGGCGGCAGTAACAGCAATTGAAATTGATAGACGCCGCCGGCGGTGCGGGGGGGCGGAGAGGGGAGCAGGTGAATTGGTGGAGGAGGAGGAGAGTTGGTGGGGGGAGTGGTGGTGTGGATATGAGACTGATGCCACAAAACGTTGGAAAACTGTTCAATTTGGCGGCAGAAATATATTTGCCTGCCAGACGAAGTGTATTTCCATTTCAATTCTTTTTTAAACAGATTATAGTTTAATAAAAAAAAAAACAGCATTGGCATATTTATTTTCTAGAATAAATACATTATATCTATAATTTTTAATTGATCTTTATAAATTCTAAAATATTTGTTGGTTAACTCTTAAAGACATAAATTTATGAATTATTAATATTATAATTCATAAAAAAGATTAAGTTGTTCCTTATCGATTACAATGGACTTTAACTTATATTCTTTTCTTTATTCTTTATAATAGTCCCTGTTGGTTAATTAAATTGCAAAATAAATGTTATTTATAATTATATTATATATAATTATATTTACATAAATTTATGAATTATAAAAAAAAAAATCGATTTAAAAAGTTTTTCCTTATCGATTACAATCGACTTTTACTTATATTCTTTTCTTTATTCTTTATAAAATTCCCTTTTCGTTAATTAAACTGCAAAATATAAGTTATTTAAATGTTTGTTATAGATTTTGTATATTGACGATTATTATTAGCATATCGATTTACATAGCCCATCGATTATCCGCTCAACTATCATCCCTAATTACTGCAAATTCAATACTCACATTTATGATTTAAGACTCCATTTGCGCTTTAGTGCTTTAATTGCCCAATGATTCATACATAAACTTTCACTAATGCCCAACACATTAACAACTCACTGGCACATATGCACAGAACCTATATATATGTATATAGCATATATATGTTATGCCTAAGTGCGTGTGCATATATAGAGAAGCTGTGAATTATTACACGACGCCCAGGCGCATCTAATTAATAACAAAAATTTAATCGCCCAACGATAGCCGGGCATTAGCTACACCCCCACAACTTATCTACCTGCATATATATTTATATTTATATATATGTATACATCCACCCCTCGTAATGTTTGCTGATTATTATTATTATTGTTATTAGCGCTGTGAAAATTTATGTGCGAAAATTTATTTGCTGCGTCGGCACTCAAATGGAGCATAATTTTTCATTTAAGTCGAAATTAATATTTTTACGCCCTAATGCCAGGAACATGTTTCCCCTGCCCTTACTTTCCTAATTATGTCACGTGGGAGAGCAGAAAAAAAAACAATATTCGGAAAAGCGGGGAAAGGAAAGCGATTTTGATAAATATAAATGTGCCAAGCAATTGCTTTGCTTATAAAGAATGAATTTTGATAGCTTCGGTAGATATACGCTGGCCTGATATATATATATTTTTGCAGGCATTCAGGAAATGGCACACTTTTTGGGGCTGATTAGAGGATATTGAACAGGAAATTAACTCGGGGGATGGCATTTCCCTTTTGTTGGTCAAGAAAATGAATTTAATAAATGCCTAGTATATTAAATGTGACATTTTTCAACAAGTTTTCTGTATTTAAAATATATATTTCATAAATTAAAATTAAATATTATATTTTTGTTAAAGAATTCATAGAAATGTTCTTGCTTTTCTGTTTCGGTTTTCTCTGACAACTAGTATCTGAATACTCATTAATAATTACAGTTTGGCCAAAAATAGAGCAGCCGCCTTCCACGAGGGACTCATGAAACTCAAAACTATCTATACAACATTTTCCATTTTCCAAAAGCCTCCGACACACACGCACAGACACACACCTCACCCCAACCCGTTGTGGCCCCTTTCGTTTCCTATGTTCACATTTTTCTGTGACTGCACTGGGTTGCTTTTCCAGCTGCAGCTGATAAGGATGTCCAAAGTCGTGACTGGGGCATCGTTAGTTTTCCATACAGCACGCTATTAAAAAGGAGAGAAAAAAAAAAATGGGAAAATACCCACCAACCCCGATTTTTGCCACATTTTGAGGCCCCTACACTGCGTATACGCAATATTTCAAAGACAGCACACTGAGACAAAAACTTAAGTCCACTTATTTTGGGAGTATATATTATTTTTTTGTGGAAAATCTTAAGTTCTTGAATCCTAAAAATATTGGACTTTTGTATATGTATGGAAAAACCACACAAAGAAAATAAATAAAATGAAAATAATATTAAAAAAAGGAAATAAATCATAAATACTGAAATGTATTAAAAAAATAAATTATTTTAATTAAAAATAATTTTAAAAATATTTAATCTTTTCTAACCGTGCATTTCCCTGCTTTCCCTTCACTCTCACACATTGCGTATACGCAATATTTCAGAAGAGGCACACACACACCCCATCCTATCCCCAAAGTAATGCATAGACGCAGGTCCAGCTAAAAGGCTCCAAGCCGGGGCAAGGGGGCGTGTCAGGGTAGGGGGGTAACTTGGCCAGTTTGGCAAGCTAAAATGTTAGCGCCACTATCTGCTCTAGGCCTGGTTATCATTACCACCTCCCACCCGGCCGTTTGCAATGCGTTTTCTGTCTTGTCAAATGATTCAATGAATTTTTCACACACACACACACACACACAGGATGAGGGGAATGTCCTGGCACAACAAATGTATGCAACAAGGCAACTGGGCTTGTTGCAACCCAAAAACGAGCAGAGCCTGGCGGTTGGGTTGGTTTTAGGGCTGCTCCTATGATTGTTTCACGTGCTGACAAATAGGGCAGCAGCAGCATCAGCAGGAGTAGGAGAAGGGGGAGGAGTAAGTGGGGGTGTAAGGCAGGAGTAGTAGCAGAAGTTAGAGCAAAGTACATATGCTTCTCCTCTGCTTGGCTTCCAGGGCAAATTAGGAGTTGCAAAATCCTGAGGAGGCAGAAATAAAGGCTGGCGTGGACAATAACCATATGCTGCTCATCGCAGGCTCCTTTTTCTTTCTCTATATGTATATAAGTATATATGTACATATATACTTCATCCTTAATGCCTTGGGCACTCTGAAGAAAATATTTGGTTATGGTCAAAGTTTTCCAGCTTCGATGAGTAAAAGTGCCAAAAATGATCTTTTATCTTCTATAAAAATATATAGCCAACATTTTGTTTGGTGTTGAAATTTAAAATCAATTCATAAAGTTAACTATAACACATTTTCTCTTTGAATTTAAAATAATCTTTTGTAGCGAAACAAAAGCCAACCCACGCTGGGCTTACATATATTTAACCTTAACTTTTCCCGCTTCACAGCTTTGATGTTGATTTTAACTTGAATTGGCCAGATACACAGACAGACAGAGAGAGAAAGAGAGAGGCACGCCCACACATTATGCTCCCGCCCAAATAATCTTGTGATTAGCCAAGTTAAGCCTAGAGCAACTACATATAACTAAGGCAACGGAAACTACAGCAACGAAGAGCTGCAGCAGCTACCTCAGACAATTCAAGGAAAATTCAATGAGGAAAAACTTCAAAAGAAGTCATATAAATACACTATAAAAAAAACTAAAGCTTTAAAGGCTTTAAGATAACTCTTCATCAGTAGTTTCCCGTTTTTTTTTGTACATCATTTTTCGCCTGCCTTTTCTTGGGTATATTTTTCCATAAGCAATTGTTGCGCTCAGGCGTTGGGAGGGCAAACAAAAAGAATTAGAAAAAGTGGCGGCATAAAAATACGTATTTTTGTGCGCACATTTTGAAATTTTAATACGAGTCTCTGGCAACGGACAGCAGACAGCAGTAACACAGGCGGAAACATCAGCAACAAAGGCAACCGATATACATCTATGGTTTATGCTAGAAATAATTCAGGACAAATTAAAAAATATTAATAAAATCGCTAAACAAAATTAAATCCTTAGATAAAACCTACAGATATTAAATAAAGATTAAATTTATAGTAAATACTTTTATCATAGCCAAAATTAGACATATTCATGAATTTTACCACATAAACGAGTGAAGCAAGAAGAGAAAGACGCGGGCGTCGATAATACGCACTTTGTGCCACCCCCTGACCCACCATTTTTTTTTGTAGCCTACTTTCCAGAGTAAAAGAAAGAAAATGTAAGAAAAAGAGCCAGGCAAAGGCACTAAGAGAAAACAATTGGTGCTAACACAAAATAGTGAAAAATAATAAATATATAATAATAATAAAAATTAGTGCTTTTAAATAACTATAAATTATAAACTTCAAAGAGAGAGAAATCCTATTTTCATACTATTCCCTATCCTTTAAAGACACTATTAAAATCGAAATCTATAAATATTTTCCTCTAATGAAATTTATAATTGAATACAAATTTTCGCACAGTGGTGAGAAATAAAAAAAATATATAAAAATATATATATAAAAAAAATCAACATTTCGCGACATGGTACGCTGATAAAAATGACAATTGATGGGCGTACGTGGGCTCATTGGGGCATGGGCAATTGCTGAGTTATGTTTTATGACGAATGGTGTGTGCGGGGAGTGGGGGCCTAAGTGCTGCGGGGAGTGGGTGGCTCTCAAAAGCCGCCCACCAATTGCCGCAGTTGCAGAGATATTGTAGCAAGTCTTGGGTTAAGGCAAAAGGTTGGACACTCAGCTCAAGTGAAAGCTGGACAAAATGAAGTTCTAATTTTGAGTTAAAGGGAATAAAAAATATAAATATAAATCTTAAATCTTTAGATATTATAATGTGATTTGCACAAGGTTCTTTATATTTTTTTTTTAATTATGTATAATTATAATTCATTTCATAAACTGAGCTACATTCTTTATAAGTTACTTCTTCTTGATTTTTTTTATTTCTGCCCAAAAATGATTTATTTTTCTTTTATATTTTATTTTTCCCGAATTAATTAAAAGGATAATAACTTTTTTTTTTGTTTTGCATTTTTCTTTCTGTGATCAAGCTGATTTTTTGGCCAGTCAGGGATTTCGCCTTCGATTTTATATACACAAACAAAAATTCAAGAACTCCCCGGATTGCCTCAAATTTTTGATTTGCTTACGTTTTTATTTGCCAATTTTTCTTTGTTGTTTTTTATGCTTTTTGTTGTTATTTTTCTCTCTTTTTTTTCGTTTGCATTTTTCCATTTTGTATTCCGCTTGTCATTCATATTCGAGTGTTTCCCTTCTCCTGCCGTTGTTGTTGTCACTTTTGCTGTGGCAAGCGTTACGTGTCCTGTTTAACTAATCAGAGACTAACGCCCAGGAGACAAAGCGAAAAAAGAGGAAGAGCCCCGTGAAATGGGATGAAATTAAATGAATTTTGGTTACGATTCGCAACACCGACAGAAATATCATTTAAATCGATTAAAGATTTTGTACTGTTGTATAATAAGTAAGTGTTTTTTTTTATAGTTTAAGGTTTGGAATTCCTGGAAAAAATATTAATATTTTTTATTTGTTGTTTTATTGGTATCTATTGATGAATTTTTTAATGTACTATTTCAGGCTGCATTAGTTTTATTTTTCGTTTTCTCATAGATTTCTTTTTATAAAACTAAGAATATTCTTACAAAGTATAAAGTTAATTAAATAAAAATTCTTGAGGAAATACTACTGCTTAACGGAAATTTTTTTTTAGTAAATTTGTGTTGTATTTTTGGCTGTTGTTTTTTGATGTTGTTGATTTTTTTGTTTTGATATTTTTTGTTGTAGTTTTACGTTACGTGTTGTATTTTTACGTTATATTTTTTGTTGTTATATTTTTTGTTATATTTTTTTTGGTATATTTTTTGTTGTTATATTTTTTATTGTTATTGTTTTTGTTATATTATTTGTTGTTATATTATTTGTTGTTATATTATTTGTTGTTATATTATTTGTTGTTATATTATTTGTTGTTATAATTTTGTTGTTGATTTATTTTTTTGTTGTTATTTTTTTTTTGTTGTTATTTTTTTTTGTTGTTATTTTTTTGTTGTTTTTTTTTGGTTGTTGAATTTTTGCTGTTGTATTTCTTGTTGTTGTTTTATTTTTTTCTCCCTGTGGTCGCTATGGCCTGTCCCGGGTGCATCTATTCTCGATTCTGCGGATTGTCAATCGCATGCAATTTAAATAAATTGAGTGTTTTATTGGATTTTCAATTTGTTGCCACCGCACACACACACATATTTAGCCGCTTTCCACCGATTGTTCATATTAATCATCGTCGATTGTGCGGCTGTTTTTCGGAAGCCGCCGGAAAAACCAACGAAAGAAAACCAAAGTTAGAGAATGTTCTATACCCGAAACATAATCAGCATTCAGTTATAAATGGCATTTGCACGTAATTAATGCAACGCCCATTAAAATCAATTTTTTGCTTTCGACGATTTTGGGAAATTGGCGGCGGCAAAGTATGTGTGTGCTCGGGAATTTGCTAAATATTGCAGGGAATGCAATTAGGGTGAAGGGAAAGGTGTTGAGGGATTGCTAATCGATTCAATTGTGGCGAAATGAAAACGGAATTCGAATGAATTAATTTTGAATGGGAGCTGCAGGGGGATAATGGTGGCAGAGACGTGTCTGTGAGTCTTGCTTTTTAAACTTTAACCTGTTGGGTATTTTATGCGTTGATTGTGTTCATTATTTGTTTTGTAAATGTAACAAGGCTTTTTTTATGGCCTACATTTTTTTTTTAGTTTTTTTTTTTAGTTTGTTAATATATTTTCTGTATATTTATTGTTTGGGAAAATGTTAAATACCATTTACTTATTCCCTATCTAGTACTTGACTTTTCCCTCGGCCTCGGTGTCAACTTAAATTCTTATTTTAAGCGGTGATAAACAGATTTCATTATTTTTTTTGTTATTTTTTGTTGTGGCTGCCGCGTAGATGATTATTATTTTTATTTGTATTTTTTTTTCTTTTTGTTATTTTATTTTTGCTCGCGCTGGCTGCTTTTCTGCTTTTGCTTTTGTTAAGCCCAAACAAGCGTGTGAAAATTGCAGCTGTGTGTAGGGAATCCTGGGACAGGATGCAGGACAATGCGTTGTCCGTGGCAACAACAATTGTCGCAATTGTTAAATATTTATAATGATACAACGGCAATTTTTTTTATGGTCGTCTGGACACTGGTGTAAAATATTTAGCTGCCTCACGTCCACTAACAAATTTGCGAATAACATTTATTTACTCGAAATTAAATGCAACAAAAACGCGAGTGACTCGTCCTTACGGTTTTTATTTCTGCGCAAAATTAAATACAAAAATAATTTTTACTGTCAGCACACTCTCTATCTTGCTCATTTTTAATTTGTTCGTTTTAATGAATTTGTATATTTATATGTTGAACACATTTCACTGCCACAAATGCAAAAAAAAGGCTAACAAAAAAGTTGCCAAAGTACATAGGTGAATTTTAAATTATATCTTCCTCCTTTTATTTTTTTTTTTTTAATACAAATAAACAGTTTTGAAAGTTCTTTGGTCAATTGTTTGATGGGAAAAGAAAAATAGAAATGGAGATACTGTTTTTATTTTATCCTGACAGCTGCATAATTTTGGTTTACCAAATGTTTCTTCTACTTCGATTTTCTCCCCCCCCCTACCGCATCGATGACCCAATGAACTTTTGTTTTCCGTACAAAAAGTAAAATAAACGAATGCCCGGAAAAACCCTTGGCAATACATACACATCCCTTTACATATTTTCCTACGACTTGAGCAAAAATAAATAAAATTCGAGTTATAAACAAAGAGAAAAAAATATAGATATATAGATATATAGGGTGGTGGAAAGGGGAATACAAATGCCAAGAATTGATGCAGAATTCGAATAATTTTATGGCATATTTAAGTGTCTGCATAATTTGCTCTCGGCTTCACAGTTGCAAAAAAAAAAAGAGTAAAAGAGATGCTTCTGTATCCAGCTCCACCCCCTTCCGTGCTAGAGATGAGCACGTGATGGGATTACAAAATGCCAAATGGAAGAAATTTCCATGAATAACTGAGGCATTTGCCTGAAAGTTCGCCGGATTGGCCTTATTGCATAACAATCAGCTTCTGGTGGCTCAATAAAGAAACGATTTCATATCATTCAGCCTTGATCGGAAGCTGCGGTTTATAAAGATATATATATATAGTATATAGTATATACCCCCAATTTTGTATTGTCTTCTGTTGATTTGTTTTGGTTTTGTTGAAGTGATTTATGGTTTGTTAGGTTTTGATTATTACTTATTAATTTTGTTTAATTTAATCATTTATGTTTTTATTTCTTATTATTTATTTATATTTTCAGGAATTATTATGTTGCTAAAACAGGATGTACTTTTCCACGTATCTCAATATAATTCCCAACAACAACTTCTTACAACATATAAGGGTGAGTAGTTCAAATTTTATAATATTTTGCGATATTTAATTTATTTATTTCTTAAAACATTTACAAATGTTTCCCCACTATAATTCTTGTTAATATTTCCGCATTTTTTCGACCATCTCTATATTTTTGCGGTTGGCTTTGGTCTGCAGTTGGGACCCCTTGACCCCTGACCCCACACACAGACACCCGTTTTTCCGTTTCTATGCCTTTGGGTTCTCCCATGTCTGTGTGTGTATGGATGTGCACATGACATGAGGCACAAAAGGTTCAACTGACTGTAAAACGCTTAAATTGATTTAAATGCAAAGTCGACCCGAGAGTCCGAAATGAATGAATGAGCGAATGAATGAATGAATGAACGGAACGAGTGGAGTAAGTGATTGGATAGTAGGGTTTTTCCCCCAAACCATTTTCTAGCCTCCCCATTTTCTTTACCTCCTCTATTTTGGTTTTTTTTTTTTTAGAGGTTTGCCTTGTGCCCCTGTGTCTGGGGCAGTAGCAGTCAGCATTTGACTGCCACCCCGGGGCTATTTTTCCCACAAATTTCCACCCCTCCCCCGCACACTTTTACCCTTCACACCCAGCTGCAGTTTGGCTCACATTTTCGCCAAGTGTACAAGCACGAAAAGTTTGTTAGACTCCAAACCGCAAAGCATAACAAAAAAAAAAAAGTACACCAAATATATAGAAAAATAAAGACAGCGAGGGGAAAAGGAGGAAAGAAGGAAAAAGTTTGTGTGGAAACTCAATGAGCTCAAAAATCTCTTTTTAATACTTGGGCATAACTAAATTAACAAAAGCATAAGTAGAAACTAAGCCCAGACTCGGGGTGTGTGTATCTGTATCTGTATCTGCTTCTGTATCTATATCTGTGTATCTCTGGGATGTCTGCTGCTGAAGCTTTGGCTTCATTTAACAATTTTCGACAAATTAAATTTTGCAAAGTGAAGCCAATGCGATTTTCCTGCTACAAATGAGCAAGTATTTCGATTGAGGCAATTTTCCAGGGGAAAGCCAATACAAATAAGGCATATTTATCCTTATTTTTCAATACAATATACGAATCAAAATTTATAGTTTTTATGGCATTTAATAGATTTTTATTTTTTAATTTTATTTTGGGTAAAAACTCATTTCTTTTACAAATAAAAATGCAATTATTTTGTATTTATTTTGTATAGCTTTTTAAATATTACTTTATTATTATGTTTTATTTACTACATTATTATCTTTTTGTTGTGTTCTTATAACTTTTTAATACATTTTTCTATGGCTATTTAGTTGCCATTAAAAATACATTGCTTTTGGCCCGGTAACTAAGCACTTTGACTTAGTCCTTTCATCCCTTTTGTAATCTCACAGGACAAAAAAAAATATATATTTAAATAAGAGCACTACAGTGTGTACTCAGATGAGAGTTATGATTTTGAAAATTTTCCAGGCTTTTCATTAACATATTTATGGTCAAGCTTACACTTAAACTTGGTGCGAGATCTTTCAAGGATTGGGATTTTATTAACACTTTTTTGAAAACAAATGGGACTGGTTTTAAATAAAATAATCAACAGTTTTAAGCATGTATTTTGCTATAAATTTATATAGATTTTTCTATAGTTTTTGTCATAGATTTATCCATATATTTCTTTATATGTTAAGAGTCCTGTTCTTGGTTACAAAACTAAAACGAACTGCGTTGCGCAATAAGACAGACAGGGACATGGTCAGGATATGGAAACAGGCAGCCGGGCAGGCAGGCCTAGAAGGAGCCGACCGGCGGGTAGACATATAAACGCTTGCAGGTTGTATAAAAATTTTATATGCAAATGAAGGCAAACAACAGAAACAGACAGCGGCTAAAAAAAAAAAAACAAGATACAACAAACAAAAAAAAAACAAGACATTTTTTTCTCTCGTTTTGCCCATTTTGTTTGCTTCTAATGTGAGGGGAGGTCGGAGGGGTGGGCAGGTGAAATGGACAAGGGCAGGACTCACTTCCTGGACGGTGTCACTCTGTTTAAGGATGCCCCTTCAGGGATAACGAAGGATGAGTGGGAAACTTACTTTTTTGCTGGCCTTTTTTTTTTTTACATTTTTCTGCCTTTATTTTTATTTTTTCTGTTTTATTTTATATATTTTTCCCCTTGTTTTGTATTCCGTGACTCCTTCTCGTGCCTGAGCCTATGAATTGAATTATTAAGCATGCTCTCTCGCTGCCAAAAAGGGGCGGTTGGTTGGCTGCTTGGTTATTCGTCTTGTTTTTTTATTTTTATTTTTTGGTGGGCGTGGCAGGTCATTCAAATGCAAAAAGAGCGACGCGATTTTCTGCTCAAATGGAAGAGCACAAACTTCAGCCAAAAAAAGAATGCATATATATGTATACATATATATAAGAAGAAAAACGTAGAGAGCCGCGTTTTTTTCCGGGGAAACATTTTCACGGCAGCCCAACGAAATGAAAATGTTCGACGGCAAATAAATGAAAATTAACTAAAGTGAGCAGGAGAACTCAACTCAATCGCAGCTCAACTGAAGTGCCACGTTTTTTCCTTAAAGAATAATTAAATAAAGTAAATAGAGAAGTCTATTTCAGGAGGTTTTCTGAAGAGTTAAAGTTGTAAATATATATTTTTTAATCACTCTTTTTAAACTGTGTTTTGAGGGAATTAAAATTAAATAAATAAAAATATTTTTTCAATGGATTTTCCTAAAGACTTAAAATTGTAAATATATTTTTTTAATTATTTGTGTGTTTTAAGGGGTCTTCATGATTCTCCTGTTTGCTGCCCCTGTGACCTAATCCTTCAAAATTAAGAATTATAGAAATTTCCGCCTTAAAGAAGTGAGACTTTTTTATTTATTAAATTTAACATATAATAAGTCTAGTTTAAAGCTGGAAAACTGGACTTTTGCTGCTCTAAAAACACTTTCCAGTTGACTATAAAATTGGCCCCTTTCCCCCGCAAAAAAAATATACATAAAAGCGTAGGCGTAGCGTAACTGCAAAAATTGTATATAGGAAATACAATACAAAAAAAAATTACAACAAATAAAAATTGCAAACAAGGACAAAACTTTTCTAATCTAAAAAAGCACAAAGGCAAACACACACAAAGCTATGGCAAAGGGGGTGAAAAGTTGTTGTTAAGTTTGCTGGGGGAAGGCGGGGGTGTAGGCCAAGTGCAAAATAAAATTATGGCATTAAATTTTCATGTCAATTACAAACGGCGACAGCAAAAACACGAGAGTCGAGCAGGGCGGGAAAAGCCAAGAAGCTGGCTGGCCATAATAAATGACCCCTACCGCCCCCTAAAAAAAAATCTCCCCGCTCCTGGATGAAAGCAGGTGTCAAAAGCAAGTGGCGCACTTGCAATTACAACAACAAAGGAAAGAGAAAAGAAAACGAGGAGAGAAGGGCGGAGAAAGGGAAACAGAAAAGTCAAAGGCAAATATTTAAATGAAAACCAAAGGAAATTCAGAAATTATAGCATACTTTTTGGGGACCAAAGAGAAGAGAAAATTAAAGCTAGAAGAGGGTCATTTTTTGAAAACGAAATAACATTTAAATATTTATCAATTACTTGGTTTAAATTAATTAAGTTTTTGATGTATTTCTTAATTGTTCCTAATAATAATAATAACTTCTTAAATATAATTTCTTTAACATACAATAAGTAAGACATTTTCACACCTCTCGGTTAAATCTTTGCCTGTCTTTTATTTAAACATTTTATGGATATTTGGGAAAACTGGAGTTTTAAAGGTTTATTTGACATGCCTTTGAGCCAAGTTTTTTTGTACTAGTTTCTTGTTTATAAAAAAGTATAAGTATTTTTTTCATTTTTCAACGCTTCTTCGCTTCTTCTTGCTTTTTGTAAAGTAGGTAAAAAACTTTTTCGTTTCCTCTTCGCCATTTTGGCCACCTACTTTTGGCCGAAAAGCTTGAGAGAGTTGGCCAGAAGCATAGCTGGAGCCAGAGAAGCATTTTTTCGCATTGCCGTTTATTTCCCTTTTATTTTGTTGGCCAATTTCCGGTAATTCAGTTTTATGCAGCAAACTTTTCTATTTTTTTCCCATCTCCCACCTCTCGCCATTTTCGCATCGCATTTATAAATAAATATGTTTTTCGTTTTTCTCTCGCTCTTCTATTTTTTTTTTCTGGGTGGCTTTTCCTGGTGTTTGTCGGAGTTTGCGAGGTTACAGCAGTACCCAAGGTCATTGAGATGTGTAAACTTTTGCCCATTTGCAGTTGGGCGAAGCAACAAATGATGATGAACATTTTTATGGAGCCAGCACAGTGCGTTTCACGTCGTTAAATCACTGGCAAGGGATCAGAGTTTGAGTAGTCTGTGAAGTTGTGCGAATTTCACGGATTCCAGTCGGATATGGTTCTGTATCCTTGAGAGTGGATTTATTATTTCACTTTTGCGGATTTTATTTCAGTGATTTTATTATTGATTTTTGTGTGTTATTTAAGGGGAATGTTATTGGGTATATTTTATTTATTATTTTAAGACTTTTAAACAATTATTTGGATATTTCTTGTATACTTTATTTATTATTAATTCATTTTTGTATTTTTTTTTTATGAAATTAATTAAATTTATTATGTATTATCTTACTTTATTTATTTATTGTTAAATCCAGGCATAATTTTATAATTATATCCTTCAAGTACTTAACAATATTCCCATTATGAACCGGACTGTAGACTCAATATGAACGCCGACTCCAAATTGACTTAGATAATTTTCACTTTCACAGCATCGCCCTGCCGCCTCCCTCTTCTTAATTTGATTAGAAAAGTTTCGACTTAAAAAAAATATATATAAAAATATATATGTATATATAAAACCGAGAAAAAATCGGAAATTTTATGACTTTAAGAGCAAAAAATTTAAGACATCCACAAAAAGCAAGGCACAGAGACAGAGTTGGGGAAATATTTTTCGGTTTTGTTGAGGTTTTTCAGCTCCCACTCTCGATTTTTCCCCCCGAATTTTCTACTCATTTTTTCAGCACTTTTCCCCGTCTCTTCTCGCACTTGTTGTTTTCGCTATTACCCCCTTCCTTCTCAGTTGCTTTGTTGTGGTCTCCACTTGAAAAATTTGATTGGCAAACAAGATTTTGCTGTAGCTTTTTTTTTTTGGCTTTTGGTTTTGCTTTTCCTGTTGGTTTTTGTCATTTTCGGCAATTGGCTAAAAGTTAATGGAGTAGAGGAGTGGAAAAAGAGGGAGGGTGGGGGAGACAGGGACTAAAAGAGTTCTCAAGTGAATCGCTTGGAAACTACAATTTAATTGTGAGAGAATCAGAGACAAACCAAATCCAAATGTGTCCAAGGCGAGAGCACAACACAAATTTGTTTGTCTTTGAAAGAAAATTAAAGAAAGATCTTTAACAAATTGGTAACTATTTTTTCGTGTTTATTTAAGAACTCTAATGGAAATTATAAGATTTAAATTTTGCAGAAACTAATTACAACTCAAAATATATTATTATAAACTAAAGATGGATCCAAAAAATGTTTATTTGCTGTATAGTACAGGTTGTTTTTGATCAGATATAATTATTATGCTTTTATATATGTATATTTCTCAAATTAATTAAACATATAAAAATAATTTTCTAATATAATTAAACCTAATTGTTTTTATATGATAACATGAATTATAAACTTTTCTTTGCTAAAACTATTAATGATTTTTTGCATTTTTATAAATCAATAACTATTCATAAAAATCAAAATTCGTAAAAACTCAATTATTATTAATTAATTTTCATTTAATAAAAATTAATGAATAATAAAGTGTTAATAGAAAAAAACCTATGCACACATAGGACACCCAGAAAGCGTGTATTTTGCGCAGTTCTGCAGGTCGAAGGCTTCGTTTTTTTTTGCCATCATTCCATTAACAAAGACCGGAAGCGGAATACGACCTTTGACCCCCACATCATTCCACCATCACCAGCAACACCCACCCACCTC
Source organism: Drosophila mayri (assembly GCA_008042485.1). NCBI lineage: Eukaryota > Metazoa > Arthropoda > Insecta > Diptera > Drosophilidae > Drosophila > Drosophila mayri. Next base: position 54,791 of record VNJN01008545.1, read on the forward strand.
TTCATACACCCCTCTCCACCATATTTATGACGTGGACGCCTCTGCTAATTGACTTGAAACATTTTTTTCATGTTCCCCAGGACAGAAGGAACAAAAGGAAGAAAAGCTGGAAAAGTTTCAAGTCATTTTGCATTGATTGATTGATTGATTGATTGATGGTTGGTTGGTTGGACGGACTGATTGGCCGGGCTAGGATTTCACTTGCACTCAAGCAACAGCCGCTAAATGCAAGACAAACATGGAAGTCCAGGGCTTGGGGCTGCAAAAAAAAACCGTAGCATACTTAGCTGCATCAAATATGAAAGTGAAAACTTGCTCTTTTCTGGGGAATAACGTCCTTTTTCGACTTTTATATATACATTTTTTTTGTGTGTTTCTTTAAGCCTTCTTTGCCAACCTTAAGCCTTTGCTGGTTTTTTAGTTGTTTTGAATAAATTTGATTTATTTTTTCAAACTTAAAGACGTTAGAGGTGAGCTTAATATTTAGGAGGATAAATACCACCAAATAATAGTTTGTTATTGATTTGGGTTCGGGTTTGAAAGATTCTTATTTCAAGCAAAGGCCAAAACTAATAAATAAATAATAGGAAAAATATTAAACAATAAATTTTAGCTCAAGACCTTAAAACCCTTTTTTTTATATAATTTTATTAAACAGAACTTTGAATTAAATATTAAACGCTTTGAGTACAAATAATATTAACAATATAAATATTAAATACCTTAAATAATATTAAAAATATAAATATAAAATATTTTATATACAGAAATAGAAATGATATTAAATTGGCAACATTAACCTTCTGGCAAAAAAAAAAAAAAAAAACTCCTTCGACTTCGACTCTTTCCTTGGCAACCCTAAATATTCTTGTCAGAAAATGCAACTCTGTAAGTAATTAATGCGAAATTATTTGCATTAAAATTCAGTTTAGTGAACAAAGTAATAAAGCTACTAAAACAGTTAAGTGAAATATAGTTAAAGTGAATTTGTATTGACCAGGCAAGTCACTTTTTATTTCTGGAAAATTTCTCTAAACTACATGTTCATTTTCCCAGATCTCAATAAATATTAATAATAATATTTATTTTAATAGTTCCTTTGACTTTTTCATAATTTTTCACTTGATAAATCAAGCAAGAACTTACCATAAGAGGGAAATGTCCAAGTTTAAATGTTGCCAAAATTTCAGCTTCTTCTACTTTTTTTTTTTTACTTGTATATTTTGTTGTTGTAAATTTTATTTTATATTTTATTCTTGTGCTGTCGGCTTTTGTGGGTCCGTCCTGGGATGTTGGGTTTTGTTGTTATGGCCAAGTGGATTTTGTGTTTGGCCTTGGAGGCAGCTACAACGACGACAAGGCGCTCTTTGCCGCCCTCTTGAAAAAGAAACGGGTTTACTGGCTGGGGTCCTACTTCTAGAATTTTGTTCTTCTTTTTGTTGTTGTTGCTGCTTATTTTTTTGTTGTTGTATTTTTTTTTATATTTTGTTGTTGTTGCTGCTGCCGCCGCTGCAGGTGCAACTTGTGTCGGATGCTGGATGAATGGGATGCTTAGTCGCCTTTTTCTTTTTCGCAGACCGGTTGCACAGGAAGCTGGCCAACACACACGCACACCGCACACACACACACACGCACGAACACACAACTCAAAAAAAAAAAAAAGATTTAATTTATTTTAATTGGGCTTTTCCTTTTTTTAGCGGGGATATTTTGCTGCTGTTGTGTGGCTTTCATGCAGCCTGCTTTGTTTTGCATTTTCGGTTATCACTTAAAAAAATAAAGGTGGACTCTGCTTTTATATAGCTTCTCCTTGTGGTCCTTGTGATTTTTACTCGTTTATAATTTATTATTATTATTATTATTATAATTTTTCTTCGGTTTGTTTTGTGTTTTGTTTTGTTTTTATATTTATTTTTGTTGTTGTTGTGATTTTACTGGTTGTTGTAGTTGTAGTTGTTGTTGCTGTTCTTGCTGGCCGTTGCGGTGGGTGCCACATGCAACCGAATCACACGACTGTCTACTGACACGGCGGAACACGTACTAAAAACTTGTTATAGGAAAATCGTTGGGCATCCGCCTCGGTCTTCGCCTCGGTCTGCGGCTCTGCCAACGCCAGCGTCGACGTCTCTGACGGCATTAACAGAGGCACGCGCATGCAAAAAGCCAAAAGCAATGGAAAACTGTTCCCGAAACTGCGTTCGTCGCGTGCCTCTGCTAAAAATAAAACAATCCGAACAGCAAAACCGAACCCAGTCCGAGTTCCCGATGCCATACGCCCCCTCTGGTAGTCCACACCCCCCCCCCCCCCCCCCCCCCCCCCCCCCCTCTCGCTCGCTCCTCTCATGGGGAGACCCTCTGTGTGTGTTTGTACTAAATTTAAACGAAGTCAAACGAACAAAAGCAACCTCGGCGCAAAACCAGGTCGTCCTTCGTTCAAACTGTTAAGGATTTTAACAGCGCCACCCGCTAACAGAGCATCTTGGTAGGACAATCGGGGAGAAGAAAGAGCATGAGTGGTGGAGGGTGGGGAGTCAGTGGGCAGTGGCAGGAGGCGGCTTAAGTGATATTATAGCCCGGCATAAATTAGCCATCGGGTCCCCGGCGCATTAAAATCTTGATTGGTGGCCGGCAGATGCAACAGTCACTGTTCCCATTCCCATTCCCTGTTGCCTGTTCCCCAAAAAAGATCCGGAAGTGCCACACAAAGGTGACAGCGACAGCAAGCATGCCCCACATTGGAATGAATACCATATATAGTGTATATATATATGTATATATGTGCATATAGATGCCATATATCAGGGGAAATGCAAGGAGACCTAAGCCGTCAGGGGTTATCGAAAGATTTTCCAGCCAATTTCGATGGTTGGTCTAGGATTTTGGCCTAAGAGAGTTGCCAGCTTCTTTTGTTAATTTTAAATTATTTATTTGTGTGTACAAAATTTAAAAAATATTTGAAAGTTATGTTTCAAAAAGACATAAATAATTAAAACTAAAGAGGGTCAAGCAAAAATATATATATATATATATATTTAGCTTCTGTTAAATCTTAACTGTGCAGTAAAGATTTGTTTAAAGAATAATAATTAATAAAAGTCTAAAGAAATTAAGATGCATTAGATATAAATTTCATAATGAATTAAAAATTATATAAGTTAATATTTATTACATACTTAAAAAATGATATACAATTTTATAAAACATAAAAATATATTTAATTAAAAATGCTTAACATTTAATATCAGTAAAAGTTTTATTTTTAAATAATTAAAATATATTTAAATGAAGATATCAGAATTTTCAGTTAACTTTTATTTTTTGTATAGATTTATTTTCTCAATTATTTTCTAAAAAATCTTATAGTTCAGAACTCGATAACCTAAAATTTAATTACTTTATTAACGTGTTGGCTATGTTTAATTGAATTAATTTCATTTTTGTGCTGTCACAGCATCCTAGTTATAACTCACATTCATGTCTTCCCTATGATCTCCGGGACAAAGCACTTTAAGAACGCCTTCCCATATTTCCGAAGCCCCCTCCTCCCGCTACTCCCCCTTCCAACAGTTCGAAGAACTATTGACAATTCACGCCGCTGGCTGGCACCGCGCGCTCTCTTTTATTGTTGCATGCGATTGGGAATGGGGTTAAAAATTTAAATAAAATGCACATGCAAAAGGCAGAAGGCAAAAGGTGCGAGCAAAAAGAGAATGGGGGTGGTGTGGGGGGAGAAAGCAGAAAGACAGCAACTGTAAAGAGAGAAGTCTACAACAAAGACCAGGCTCATAATTAAAAGCGAGCGTTCGACTGGCACAGAATGCTGAGAAAACTGAGAACTTTCCATACTGCTGCTGCCACCCAGAAACCTTTCGTATTCCACATTTAAATAAAAGATAATACCTTTTATGCCGTTCTGCATTTGGAAATTAGATCCCCGAAGGTCAGGGCATAGATATATAGTTTAGTTCTTGAAACCTAGTTGTTGGCCTCTTTGATAGTTTCTTGCTTTAGGCTTTGGTCAAAATATAAATTATAGCAAAAATATAATTTATAAAAAAAATATACCCCCTCGTCAATCAATAAAACCGTTTTTTTTATTAGTTGTTTAATGTATAAATAGAAAAAAGAAATCATGTTTAAATTAAATAAATTTTAAATAAAGTTCTTCAGTGAATAATTAAAAAAAGTAAAGAGGCTAAATAATTCTTAAGAAATTATATAAATTAAAATCCATTTTTTGGCCAGCGAATAAAATATTTGTTGAAATAAAATGATCTTGCATTTTACCTCGGAAAAATGAGAGATTATAATAGTTATTGATATTTTGGTAAATAAATATGTATAGAATTTACTCACATTTCCTGAGGTAATTTTACCAAGATAATTATATTTTAATTAATATTTTATTACTCTTATATTCTCCCTGACGTTTTGATAATTGTTTAATTTCTAAATCAAGCAACAAATTGCCATAAAAGGAAAATGTCCAAGTATTTGCTTTATTTTTATTTTTTATTTTTTTTATTTATTTTTTTTTATTTATTTATTTTTATTTATTTATTTTTATTTTTTTTTATTTTTTATTTTTTTATTTATTTTTCTTTATTTATTTATTTTTTTGAGTTGTATATATTTTCTGGCCGTTTTTGTTTTTGCTGGAATTTTGAGGTTTGCTGTTATAAATAAAAGGTATTTTTTTTGGGATCTTGGGTTTTGCTGTTATAAATAAAAGGTTTTTTTCTTGCTCTCGAAAGTATCTCTTAGAAAAAGTATTTAATAATTTAAAATATTAAATTTGTATTCAGAAATAAAAGTTTTTGCTTTGCATTTAAAAAGCTATCTCCAATCCCTGATAGCTTCCTTACTTTTGTATTAGTGCGCTATATAGTACGCCTCCTAAAAACAATATCCGATAGATAACGTGAAACCAACAAAAATGTTTTTCGTTCTGGAATCTAGTTTCGGTTTTTTTTCCCCCGGATTTTTGAGTTGAATTTTGGGTTGTGACAGATGAATGTCAATAGAGCAAGATAGACAGAGCTGCTCTCGGCTCGTCTCGTCTCATTCTCCGTGTCTTCCTCCGGAGCAGCCGTCGCATGCCCATCAACAACAAATCAATGACGACGACACATGTTGGACATCCCAACTTGAAACCGAGGAGGAAAACTGTCGGCCGGAGAGGGGGAGGAGGCCGGCAGCGGCATAGGGAACTCCAAGGAATCATGGTGCACTGCAAGAAAAAATACAGGCGCTAAAAATATGTATATATTTATTACTTACTTCGACAAATAATTATGTATATTTTTTTTTGATTCAAAACTGGCTTTGATAGATCTCAGATTAATCTCAGGATGAAATATTTCCTTTTTTTTTATATATATAAATATATCAAATTACCAGAGATTTCTTGCAGTGCATTTGAGCAGCTACAATGCAAGCGTTTAAGCATTTGGAAGCAATTACCGCAGCAATGAAGCGTTGAATGAATGGGAATGAATGACCAAGAACGGCAGATGAGCAAAAGAGATGGGGTAACAGAGACACAGAGAAAGGGAGTGAGAGTGAGTGAAAGGGGGGTTGGGGGGGGGGGGGGGGGGGGGGGGGGGAGTTGGAGGAGGTAGAAAGAGACACAGGGACACACGTGTGGATCAGTTTGCTTCGCCTGGCAAACGAATTTATGTACATTTTTGTGCATATTTCCTGGGATTTTGGATGCTGCTGCTCTTCCTCTTGTTTATCGGGATTACTTACTTAGTGGAAACGACAAACGGAGCAGGAGGGGAAGGAGGAGGAAGAGGAGGGTCGGGCCGCGGCAGGCGGAAACACGAGACGCTTCAAATGTCAATGAGCCAGATGAATAAAATGCGGACCAATACAGTTAATAGGCACTAAAGGAGACTCGAATAAAAAATATGATTTAAATTCCCAAGGCTGAGCTTAAATAAATTTTTAAAAAATCCTTAATTTACACTCAATGAAAATGGCAAAAAAGTGTATTATTTTAGCTGCTTTATTTAACTTATTTAATTTATAAAAATCAGTTAAAGGAAATATTTGAATTCGTTCTTGGAAATTTTAATTGCACTCATGGGAAACACAAAATTTAGGTCGCTTTATTAATAAAATATTTTTGTTATTAGTCAGAGGCTGAACTACAGTGAGTTTTTTTTAGAACTAAACTTCATATTAGGTGTTCACTGTAGTTGAGCCTCCGACTTTCGGCGGATAATCGAGAGCGAGACAGCGGAACAGCGGAAGAGCGCAATGTATCTATAAGATACGTATCTATAAAAAAAGGAGAAGAAATGGGGAAGAAAAGAAAAGAGGGCGTGGAGAAATGATCACCGCAGAGGAGGAAAGGTCGCTTTATGGAAACACTAATAAAGAGAGAAAGAGAGAGGGAAATTGCTCTAATTGCCGCACTTTTGACTTTGAATTTTTGTCTTCCCTTTCTTCCTCCCCCCCACTTTGTATTTTCTTTCCTTCTTTTTTTTTTGTTGTTGAGGTTGTTGCTTTTGTTTGTCTTCTGCCTCTTTAGTGTTGTTATGATTGCAGTTGTTTTTGTTATTCTATGTCCGATGACAGCTGAAAATTGGAAGGAAGCGCCATGGAACAGTGGGACGGACACATGAGAATAAATTTAACTATCAAGAAATTAATATCTTGATTATTATGTTGATTAATTTTTATAATCACAATAATTAATTTTGACATTCTGCGAATTGAATGTTATAAAATAAATGTGGAATAAATAATAAACAATAATAATAATAATAAATTGGGTGCTCTTAACAGAAATACAGAAATGTATTTTTCCTTTAAATAATACATGTTAGAGGAAAATTTAATATATTTTTTAATAATATCAATATTATTTTTTCGCAGTACATAATATTGTATTATTATCTGATTATCTGTTAATTTATACTAATAATTTCACTGTGCTTAATCCATCCTCCTAAAAGAATCCGTAACGCCCGCCACTTCCGTCAGCTGATGGTATTTTGTATTTTTTGTTATTTTCGTTAAGTTGAGGCTTCCTTCGTTTCTTTTATTTTCCTTGTTTGCTCTGGCATTTCAATAGAAAATTTTAAATATTAAAGTTTTGTGTGCTTAGCGTGTTTTCGTATTTATCTGCCATACATATTTGTGTATATATTTTCCTCTCGCGCTGGATTGTTGTTATTTGGAAATTGAGTTTCGGCGTTGATACTTCTATTTAGTCAGGCCGAAAATTCGACTTTTTTTTAACGAATTCGATTTCGATTTCCACCTCAAGTGGGTGCCAACGAGGGAGAGGAAGCGGGGAATGGGAGATTTGGGAGATGTGTGATGAGCGCTTCCGTTTCCGGCTGTTTTTTAGTAGGGCAATTATTATGCTACTCAAACCGTTCGAGCGCAAATAATGCCAGAGAAAAAATAAGAGAAAAAAAAGGGAAATATGTTACAAAAAAGGTAGCCGACTCGGGGCCATCCATTAATTGGGTGAAGTCAGTCAGATAAAGTCATTTAGTTACAAAATCGACTTATAAATATATATATTGGAGTACCTGTAATATTTTAGTAATTATTATATAAAATTATTCGAAATAATCTACGATACATGTTTTATAAGCTCCCTCATTGAGTTATTCCCTGTAAGTCTTCCCTCAAGCGTTGCTTTTCGCTATTTTTAAGGGGCCCAACACGTCAATAATGGCGCTCCAAGAAAATAAGTTAAAGAAGAAAAAAATATATATAAAAAAAAAATACAATCAGACGGAGGGAGAGCAGTGAAGCGAGGTCCAAGGAGGTCCTACGAAAAAGATCTTAACCCCGCACACCCCCACCTTTAATGTGAAAATCATGCAATGAACCAAATTCGAACGGAAATGATTCACACTCCAGCTGAACTACACTTTGAGTGGGGAGAAAACCGAGTCAGGGGGAGAAAGAGTGAGGAGAAAGACAAGGAGGAATTCTCGGAGGGGAATTCTCGAATCGGAATTGCGTTTTCAACAACTGTTACAACAACAATGACGCCATTTGAAATAACAATAACAAATGTCGCTGTTGTTTTTGTTACCCCAACATGTTTTCAAATGAAATGGAAGCCTGTAAATTTGAAGAGGAGTGAAGGTTGCACTCAGCTAAAATATATGTTAAAGTTTCGGGACTTTTCAAAATAATTTCTAAAATTAATTCAATATTTTATATTATGAGCAATTATTAGTGAATATTGAGCAGTACTCAGTTTACTGTTGCCAAACGTTTTCAAATTTAAATATTTAAACAATAATATTATTATATAATTTAATATATTTAAAGTCTTAGCCTTGATAAGCATTTTGTTATCTTCACCCCCTCGCTGCCAAGCCAATTGTCAACGCAAATATTTCACTTCCTGTCAGGGTTTTCCCTCTCGATTTCCGTAGCAATACTGCTAAGCTGCTACAAAAGGTTCAAAGGTCAAGGATTTTCACGTTTAATTAGACATGAGACGGAATGGGCGTCAACGTGGGCGTGAACGGGGGCGTTTTGCAGGATCTGAAGGAAGAAGCGGCATTTAAATTTCCAATTAGCCGCCTTCAGGTTAAATACCTGAGTGACACAAAGAAGTGTTTGAAGCTTAAGTCCGAGCGACCGACGACCGGCGACGTTGCCAAGTGTTGGGCGGAAAATGGTTGGAAAGATGCCGGGTGGAAAGCGGTTGGGGAAAACGGTTGGATGGATTTGGCCATTGTGTCTGGCATTTGTTGTTGCTCTTTAATTATGCTCCAATTTATAATTAAATGATCTTGGCAATATTTCAATACTCCATTTGTAAATTGTCGTCTAGTGAAATAATTTTCATTCATTCGGCTGATTGATGTCCTTTGTGCGTATTGCTTAATGGCATAATCAGCTTAAGGAATAATAAATTGAGTGCGGAAACTGCACAGATATTGAATAACGACATTTCTTGGGAATTATTAGTAATACACGAGATGGAAATTGTTCGATTTTTAATTAATAAAATAATAATATAAGATTATAAATGTAGATTTTTCCCCTTTGAATTTTAAATTTAAATGCTTTAATTGTTTTCTGATTATACATATATATTATTTGTGTTGTTTTGTGTGTTTATTGTATATTTGGAAGTTTTCTAAGGAAATCCCTTTGACATTATATAAGATTTATTTATTTTTAATATAATTATATTTACAAAATTCTATTCTAAGGGTATTTAAAGGTTCCTAATCCTTCTTGGCCTGCCAGCATTTCTATCCAGACGAGAGACGTTTTCCGCTTTTCTTTCTCTTGGCATTTTCCTCGCCTTTCCCGTTGCCAACAGAGTCGTCTTTTTAAGTTGTTTTCTCGAGACCGACGCATGCCATTTGCCATATTTCAATTGCATTTTAATTCATTTGAGTGTGTGCATTTTCAGTTTCTTTGCCATTTAACCCCTTCGAGCCAGACACTTTGCCAGTTTTCCCCCGCTTTTCCTACACTTAACCAGATTGAAACAGGACTATCCCATAAGTAAATTATGATGTTTATATATTCAAGAAATCTTTTCAAGGAGCTCTATGCTCTCTGAATATTATAAAAAAAATATAAATAATAAAATTTAATAAAATTAGAAAAGCTACTCCAACTTTTTGAGCAGTGTAGCCATGTGTCAGCGAAGAAGCCTCGAGGAAGTCGACTGAAAGAGTCTGGAGTCTGGGACTATTTTGCCATTTTACCATTTAATTATTCTGAAAGAGATATATGCCGGCATACTCGTATCTGCTGGCACATATTTACATTCACACTCCATGGGGTTAATGTAAATTTTTGGTGGCAAATTCGATGGGGAACTTTTTGGGGGGTTTTTTGGCTTAAGGGATTTTGCCAGCTGAAATTCGAAAAATAAGTACGAGTGGCATAATATTTGAAGTAAATGTTTGGTCTCCGCTTAATCTATATTATGCAATTGAAATGCATATCTCTTTACGGATATATCTGTTTATTAATTAATTAATTTTTGGTTTACAGTTTGATTTATTATTTCTGCTGCTGTTTCACTCTTCTTACGACCTTTTAATTTTTCTTGATTTGATTTCCATTTCCTCTGTCCGCTTTTCTCTTCTCGAAAATATGTTTTTTCCGCTTCGCGCCACTTCCTTTTGCGCTTTTCCTCCTGCACTTTCTCAGTTGTTGTTATGTTTTTTTTTTGGCTTCGTCTTCTTGGCTTTAATAGCTTCATAAAAATTTCTTCATTTGATTTCATGTCAATTTGGCCCCAACAACCTTCCTGCCACCCACAAAAGTGATCAAAATAAAATAATAAAATGCAAGTAAATGAAAATGAAACGCAAATAAAATTTTATGAACTTAAACTGAGAGAGAGAGGGACATTTTGCGGTTTGTTTGGCATTTTTAGGGCGGCGTTAAATGTTAACACGAAATATGGCCAGCTAAATGAAGGCCGAGAATGCCCGAAGGCAATCGTAAAAGAGTTCCCATTATTAAGTAATAAAATTTAATATATTTATTATATATTTTTACAGCAAATACCAGAATACCTGGAAAATACCTTTAATGTGAAATAAATTGATATATATTGATTTATATATTAAGTAAGAAAGAACATTTTTATTATTTATTTCCTAGTAAAAACCAAAGTTTCCTTTAAACTTCTCCTAAAATAAACCCCAGCGGGGCTGCACTTAATTTAATAAAACTGAAATTCCAGGAGCAGCGAAACCCTTTGGAGTATTTAAGCTGCAAAAAATAAACATTATTCGTTCGTTCCAAGTAGTAGAGCCCATTAAAAGCGGATTCCCCGAGTTCGTTTTGCGATCTGAAGCATAATTTCAGATTCCGCTATTTTTTTTTTATCGCTTCCTCTGAACCCCACAATCACTTTCGGTCTTCCAGTCCCTCTCTTTCCCCAATCGTTTCGAATGCTCAAAATAGATGCTTGGTTTAGAAAAAAAAGGGGTGGCATGGAGGTATGTGTATATGTATGTATATTTTCTCCTAGCAGGCAGGCAGGCAGGACCTCAATGAATTTCCGGACTTGGGGATTTTAAGCGGCAGCGGGCACGCTTCGTTTAGTTATACTAAATATTTCTGCTCCTCGTCTCTCAACTTGATAAAATTAAATTTATTCATAATTCCTTCAAACAAAAGGGAATTTCATTTTTTCTGACGTTCTTTCTCTCCACTTCTCTTTGCTTTTTTTCTGTTTTTAGTGTTATAATTTCTTTCTCTGTTTTTGTATTTGTTTTACTTGAAGTGCTGTGCAGTTCGCTCAATTTCCTGGAACGATTTGCAAGCATATTAAGAGGGGGGTTTGTAGCCGGGAAGGTGTTTTAGAGGAGCTCGCCTGGCGGCTTGACAAATACTGAGGAATTGTTTGGCTTGGCCAGCATTCAAATACAACACAAAATGACAAAAAAAGGAATTAAGTTAAGGTTGATTATACCCAGAATTTTTTTTTAAAATAATTTCTTACTTTTATAACCAGGTATATAGTTTGTATTTAATGAAAACAAATAAAATCGTAGGGAATAAATTAATTGTACTGTTCAAAAGTAGGCAACAAAAATTCTAAAAAATATTCTGCAAAGCAAAGAACCTACAGATTTATTTAAATTAATTGCCTTAACTTCTGGAATTCTCTCTCCCTTGATCAGCCACTGCAAATGCCAAGAAAAACAAAAAATACCACTAGATGAAGAAAAACAAATGAAAAGCCAAAGGAAAAGCGAGCTAAGGAAGCGACAGGATGGCGGCGGGTAGAGACCGCACAATAATGGGGAAAAAGGAAAGCAAAGTAGGAAATTATGATATCATCTTTATGACGCCATTATGGTCGCTGTCGCTGTCTTGCTTTTCCGCCACCCCTCCTTTTTGCTACCCCTTTTTCCCGAATGTGTGTGTGTGTGTGTGGTTTCGCATACTCCTTCTGTAAACATGCTATGACTAACTGTCATGACCCCCATGAAAAGCCCCTTCCTTCTCTCACTCGGAAAACTGTTGTAAATGTCAAAGACCGGGAAAAGCAAAGCACACACACACACACGCATGCGGAAAATAGGAAAACGCGGTTCTGAGAAATGCAACAGTTTTCCCACAGACAACTGTCCGTTTGGCTGTCTTTCGGTTAAGCCAAAAGGGTTAAGAGCGCCCTAAAGGCAAATAAAAAGTAGCAGATTCTTTTTGCGCCATTTCGAAACCGCAAGAATGTGAAAGAAAAAAAAATACAGAAAAAAATATTAACCAAAGGGGTAAACGTTTGGATATAGCGGGAGGAAAATTGGGGGGTAAATGGTGCAACTTTCAACTAAATTTCAATAATGGTTTTGCCTCACAAAAACGACTGCTAAACTGATGGGGAATTATCGTTTTCAAAATAAAAAAAAAAACAACTTTGGGAACAAATAAATATAACAAATAAATATAAGTTGAGTTAGACTTACAATGACTTTCAAAATGAGTATAGTTAAAGGAAAATTTAATGATATATTTAATTTAATTTCGAAATTAATAAGAAAGGGTTTCAAGTATTTCCAAATTATTCATTTTCATTTCCTGACTTTTATCTCATTTTACAAATATCACAATTAACTTAATTTTTTGCTTCCCAGCTGAATCTTGGCTTTCATTCTTATAAATAAATTAAATAAAAAATCTTATCAAATTACCATATAAATTCTTTATCCGATTTCTCATCGATTTCCGTGAAATGAAAACTTTCACTTGCGTTAAATTCTTGAAAAAAAAAACCCACTAAAATGTTTAGTTTTGTCCTAGGCCCCACCTGGTATAATTATGCCAAAGCTGTGCCCCTATATCAAGACACCCCTCTTTTGGAGTTTTCCCCCCCTCTAAGCTGCTTTTGTTTCGAGCTGTTTTACGTCTTATGCTAAGGCCAAAGTCTACCATAAATTTAATGATGTTTTTACCTCAGCTTCAGTCTCAGTTCCTTTCTTGCTTTTACTTTTCTTTCTTTTTTGTGTTGTGTTGCGTGTTTTCCAGGCTTCAGTTTTCTTCTTCGTTTTTTTTTCTTCCAAGGTGGTGGGTGGTCTGTCGGGGCTGCTCCTAATGAACGCGCTGATGAGGCGGGCGCATAAAACTTGACTTCCAACTCAGCTTCCAACGCGGTGTCTAACGTCCTAGAAATAACATTTGTAGGTAATAAATTCAAAAGATAATACACCCACAAGGCCCCGGTTGGGGGTTCTATTCTGGGTATCTTTCTGGCCTCTCTTCTAGGCTCCACATAACTCGGCACACGGCTGGGCGCTCCTTCGCATTAATGCACTGCAAAAAATGATGAGTGAAGTCATAGGAAAACATTTGCAGAAATCTGTATAACAGATTTTTATAGGTTGCAATAGGACTGGTGGAAAACATTGCTATAAATTAATGTGTTTTTTATCTCAGCCATAATTTATAATATAATTTTTTTTAAATTAGGATACTTTTCCAATAATATTTTCCAGTATTTCAAATTATATGTATACATCAAAATTTATGATATTTTGACAATAAGGAAAAAAAGAATACAATTATTAATCAAATTAAATATGATTTTCCTGATATTTCTGTTGATAATTTGTATATTTTAATTTTCAATAAATTTAATTTTTTGATGAGTATATTTTATCTTTGCAAAAGAGTCTACATACTATGTATTTTTTGTCAGTGCCTTGATTGCAGTGCCTAGGCAAACCTGAGTATAAATTTAGCCAAGTTCTGTGTTGCGGTGGGTGGTTGGGTGGCTAAAGGCCCACGCACATTGAAATATTACACCTGCAATTGGCGATGTTGAGCCGCGTTTTTGTTTTCTGTGAGCGTGGGTGTGTGTTAATGAGGGTGTGTGTGTGTGTGTGTCACTGGATGGGTTGTGGGCGGAGTGGGTCAAAGGTTACTGCGTATAATGATGCGCTTATTAATGCCAGTCACTGTCTTCATTAACCAAATCTGTTTGAGAACTTGATTTTGATTGTTGTTTTGTTTTTATGTTTTTAGTTTTTTGTTTTAAGATTTTATATATATATAATATAGGTCAAAATATTTCTAAACTAATTATTTTTGTAAATTCAATCAACTCAAGTTACAGAAATTAACCCAAATATTAGCCATATTTCTTACATCCTTAAAAAGTGCAATAACAAAATTATACATTTTATATATGTATTTGTAAAATATGATCCTGTTACGTCGGTTAGGCTATACCTTTTCTTGTTGCCCCTCCCCCGCCACCCAATGCTCTTTGTACAACATTTACCACTTAAGCCACAAGGAAAACCCAAATGACGCGGAGGAGGATGAACACGGCAACAAAAAACCAGCAAAAAAGGAGATATAAAAAAAAAACAAGAAACGAAAAAACAGATTCTCCGCTTACAGCGAGGGGGGGGGGGGGGGGAGACGACAGGAGGCGACGGAGGGTGCCATTAGGTTACATGCTTGTAATTACAATTCAGGGAGGCATCTCGACGACACTGGGGGTGGGTGCCCAAAGTCCAGGGCAACCGCCCCCCTTATCCTTATACTATACATACATATATCCTGAACCTTATCCGGCAGAGACTCCTGCCGGGTCATCGAAGTCGGGGAGTTTCTGGATTCTGGATTCTCGGCTAAGTTCCCTGCCCACATATGCAGATTGTCTTTCCCTTTTTTGTATTTATTTTATTTTATATTTTATTTTATTTTTGTTTCTTGCTGGCGAACAACACAGAAATTATGTCATAAAAAATGCTGCTGCTAATGTCGAGACACTGTCAAAAGATAATGCCTCCAGTTAGGGCCTCAAAAGCGGTTTCTAACTTTTATTTGCTTTACAAATAATGAGATATTTATTTAGGTTATATATCACCTATCTTTTCTGTTCTCTAAAATATCTTAAACATTTTTGCTAAGTGCATTTGTGCATACTAAAAAAAAAGAAGATATGTACAAAGGAAGCCGCAGCCACAAAATGCCGCATTAAAATCACAAAATATAAATACAATATGCAGGGCTTTGTGGCAACACTGAGTTCGGAAGGAAGCAGGCAACTTTTATGTTTATGGAAAATTACGTGTGAGGTTGGGGTTCAAAAAAAAAAAAGAAAATATATTTATATATGGGGAAAAAGGTAGAAAACTGAAGCCGAAAGGTGGTCGGAGGCAAGTGACTAACTTTCAAAAGTTTGTCAGCGATAAAAAAGGCCATAGCAATTTTCTTTTTATCAATATGAAATATTTCAGGCATAGCAGAAATTGATATGTAAATAAATATTATATAAATGATATATAAATATTAAAAAGAAATGTTTAAAATAATATAAGGTGAATAGGCTTATCGGAAATAATTGTGAAATGTTTTGAGTTTGTTGGAGTAAAGAAATAAGATTTTAATTTGAAGTATTAAGGAGCTTTTGAGGCATTCAAGTATATAATATTGGTATTGATAGGTCAGTGGGATTTTATTTAAATTTAAAAATCTACAAAAACTTACATTTCAAATAATATAAAAATATATAATAATTTACCCTTAGTAATGTATTTTATTTAGCAAAATTGTGATAATTCCCCTAACACGAAGCTCTTAAAATATTTCAAATTATTTAAATGATAAATATAAAACTTAAAGTATTCACTTTAACTAAAATTATATCTCAAATATATTTTCTTCAGAATAAAATATGCCACTTCAGATTTATACAAATTTCACCCCTTCAATTATTGAATTTCCCCATAAAACTAACGCAAAACTCTAGCTTAGTTATTCGTAATCCCTGCTAATTAAAAACTGTATAATTCTTCGAACTATATATCCCCGTTTTATGATCTTTTAAGTCATTCCCCAAAAGGAATCCCCCATTAAAATCTGGCAGATGTGTGGCTCGTAAAATGTGAGTGATTCTCCATGTACTCGATGATTATGTTCATATTTCCAGCTTCCTGCAGCATTTCTCTTGTATCTGTATGTTTCTCAGGCATTTTGTATCTTTATATCTTTGTATCTTTGCATCTTGCGATTCATTATTCTTTTCCCATTGTCAGGCGCATATCCCCACGCGTTTTTTTGTCCCTCTTGCTTGGCTGGCCTTTAATGTGTCACCGTAGACATCTATTAAAACTTCATTCATATTGCGGTCGGCAGGATACAAACCATCAGGGGGGTAGGGGGCCTCCTCTTGGAGGCCGGCGAACCGCTGAGAACAAATGCCAGAAATTAGATGAGCTCAGCTTCGGATTTAGATTTGGATTTGGGATTGGGATTGGGATTCGTATTCGTATTCGGTTTCAGCGGCAAGTCCATCCGTCAAACATTGTGCCCGTTGACAGTGTCTGTGGCTTTTTATATTGTTGCCGGTGGAGTGGTGGGGCCAACTTCTAGATTGGTGGTTGCCATTCTGCACTTTAAAAAAATATTTAGAAAATATTTACAAAGCTTAAAAGCTTAAAAAAATTAAAGCTTTAAAAACAATGTATTTAAAAAGCCAAAATGGAAGTGAAATTGGCTTTATTGACTCGTTAATAAATCCTCGAAATCATGTATCAAAAATTCCCAAATTAATTACTAAAACCATTTGTTTTTTTCCGAGTGTTTGGTAGGTATGCTGCTTATGATGATGATGTTGTTGCCTTTTTGATGGTTCGCTTTACTTTTCTCCCTGCTCTCTGCTCTTCTCCGTTAAAATATGACCACATTTCAGTATATGTGTGTGTGTGTGTGTGTGGCAGGAACATGTGGGCACCGTCACCTCCTGCCATTCTTATTTCCACTCCTCCAACATCCCCAGCACCCACCCTCCCTTGGCCCATGCCCATTTCACCTATGCTACCATCGCAGCTACCTGGCAACCATATGTGGCCTTTTATTACGATTATGATTACGTGTAAGTGCAGGGGTCGGGGGGGTAGCGAAAAGGTTCTGTCCCCGGGCTGTGGCTCCATTAGAGAAATCAGAAACCGGCAACAGCTGACAGAATCGATATATATATATATGTATATATAAATATGCGCGGTATAATCCCCATTCCCCTGCCCGGACAACCTCATTATGCTAATCACAATGATTAGAGCTGCTGCTGCGAAAGAAAGAAGAAACCCTATACGAATAAATATATATATATATATATATATATATATGCATATATAAAACAGAAACCAATCCGCATCCGAAAACGAATCCCAGCTCCCAGCAATTTGTCACGGCGACTGGAAAGCCAACAATACCGCCGTTTTTATCGGCCGGCATCTCAATCGGATCTAGCATCTTGGTAGCTCTCGGAAAATGAGCCAAAAACCAAAACCAAAAGCCCAAAAACGAAACTAAGGCGAAAATTAAAACAAGTGGAGATAGTTGGCCAGCATTTAGAAATGACAACTTTACGGATACCCTTTATGGGTTCATTTCATACAAAATAATTAATGAAGAAATGGGGAAAACAAGCTTTATTTTTTTAAGTTAGTATTTATTTTATTTATGAAATTGAATATTTATTAAATATATTTTATTTGACATTTAAATTACTTTCATTTGATAATAATAATAATAAAATAATAAATAAAATAAAATAATAATAAAATATCTGTATTTTTATCTTCTGTAAATCTATCTTCCAAACAATTTTTTATATAAACTCTCATCAATTCTCATATATTTTTTTAAGGCATATTTGTATTATTTATGCATTTTATTATTTATTTGAAATATTAAAGTTTACCCTTCTGGTTACCATCTTCATGGAAAAGTCTTAAGACTTCTTCGAAGAGAACTTCAGGGCGGGGTAAGGCCAGTGGTCCAAGTTTAATCTGGAGTAGAAGCCAAAGACAAAGCCCGGGGCTTGATTGGAGCACCAGTTCCAGTTTCAGTTTCGGACCTCGGAAAAGGCCAAAGACAAAGACAAGTTCTTGTATTATTTTAACGTGGCTTCAGCCAGGGCCACGGTCGCGTTGGCGATGTGCTCATTGATAATCATAATCAAGCTAATGATGCAGGGCGATGATAAGCCAATGCACCGAAAGAAAATAGTTGCAATAAATTCTGATAATCTCAACTGGTTTTTCAGGGTCAAGAATAAGGTTTTTTCTAGTGTAGGAACGAGCGTGTGGCCGGTACAATTTTCAATCCAGAAGAACAGCTCGGCCGGAGGGCCTATTCCTGGTTCGATCAATCCCGGCCTGGGCTGGTCTTTTTCTTTCCTCCCCCTCCCCTCCTTCTTGGTACTACTTATCCGGGCCAATTATCTCTGGGAGAAAAAGCGATTGGGACGTCGTCGTGGTCGAAGAAGATTGGAGTCGAGTGAAGTGAAGTAAAGTGAAGAAGGAGGAGCGGTGGAGAGTGCCGGCTAATGAGTGCGATTTGCTTCTTGTCTTGGCCACTAAATGCTCGCATTAGTTTAGATAAATAGCTTAATTAATACGTTTAGTCCCGACGGCCGGGCGAGTGGCTGGCCTGTGTTTCGGCCACTTCGGCAATTACAACAATAACGAGCGGCAATTATTAGCCTAATGGCATTGTTTGATTTCCGCGCTGCACTTTTCGTTCCCGCCGTGCGGATAGATCCGCTAAGTGGGCAATATTTGTGGGAGTACATGGGTTCACAGCACACAACATAACACACACACACACACACACACACACTGGCCTGTTTGGCCGGGCCAAATAGATAGATGGCCGCTTTCAAATGGCCGATTAGCGCATTTCCACACGGCGCCCCCCATACATTAGGGTCATTCGCATAAATGGAGTGCCATAAATGCTGGATAGGGGGTAAGGGACCTTACTCCTATTTTCTCGGGGGTACGGAAAAATCAAAGGATATTTTTTAGTATTTTTAGTTATATTTTTTCTAGAGTTTATATATTTATGTATTTTTATCTAAGAAGTATTTGTTTAAAATTAAGGTTTAAAATGTCACTTTTTTTGGTTTTCTAATAAACTTTTCAATATGAATATATTTCTAAATTCTAAATAAAATAATTAGGGAAATAAGATCTTCAATCCATATTTTCTTTTATTCCCAAACCAAAAAATATATATAAATGGAAATACTATCGTATATCTCAGCTCACTATGAACCCTTAAGAGCTCATATTTCCGACATTATCCACACCCAAGATGGGCTTCCGGCGATTCGCTGACCATACCCAAATCAATTTCTCACATTTTCGGATCGATTCGGGCCGATTTCCCCTTTTGCCTAATGACCAACTCTGCCCCAGATTGCAACAGAAAAATGCCAAAGACAAAAGGTAATGCCGACGATGAAAATAAAAAAAATCAAAAATAAAACCGAAACTGAAAACGCCCCCGAAAAATTACAAAAAGAAAAACAAAGGCCGTGACTAATGCAAAATGCCGGAATACCTCATAAACACCTCATCAGCGATCATTACGCTGCCTTCTGCGAACGAAATTAGAGAATAAATAAGCCGCATTGGACGGGTATGTCTCAATAAATAAGTCTGGCCAACGCCAACGATTTGGCGTTCGAGCTATAAATCTTGGCGTCGATCGCGGCTCGTTAAAAAATTAAATTAATAAAACTTAATTTGCACAAGCGGCACATTAAAAAAAAAGAGATTTCATTCTCTCCAAAAAAAGTGTGTGGCACCAAAAAAAGGAGAAGCTCGCTCCGAAAACGAAACAATGGTCGTTGGGAATGGCCAAATGACCAAATCAGAGCACCAAATTAGCTGCCCACAATTTTTTGAAGATCATGCTAAGCCACACAGAGAGAAATATTAATGTATTATAATTTTTTTTTTTGAAAATTATGGAAACAGAAACATAACATTTGCATAGATTCAGAATTGCTCGAAATTTTTTCTAAGGTATTCATTTTATTATGCAATAATGTGGGCCTTTTTGCGTTTAATTAAATCGTTTATATGGTTTAAATATATACAAAAAATACAAAAATATATCAACACAAAATAAAATACAACAAATAATCTATAAAGTTTGATAATGATATACTTTTAGCCAGGAATTTTTATGTTATATTTATGAAACTAAAAGTTTTATACCCGAACTCTTCTGAAATAAAGCGCAAACATAAACTATAGTTCAGTTGTGCCCGTTTTTTATTAGTTTTCTGTTAACTATATAATATATATTTTATATAAATATATTACTAGTTGTATTTGTATATTTTTTCTTAGTTTTTTTTTTTTTTTTTGGTTTTTTTTGGGGGCGTTTGCGGCAACGGCGTTTGCTTGATAATGATCGATTTGGCGCTCGAGAAATGTGTCAAAAGCAACACCAAAGTCACTCGAATGAGTCGGCGAATTTGATTGGGCGGATGATTGATGAAACGGATTGGTATCGGGGACAATCCAGGAATTGGGGGATTGAGGAAATAGTGAAGGACTTGGCCGGAAAAGGACCCTTATAATGAATTGTTCTTTCTGAAGAGTTGGGGGGGTGGGACATCGGAATTAACGATAATTGGATTATAATTTGTGCTGGGACTTCTATGTCGAGTGCAGTAACTAATCGAAATGGGGTTATTTTATATATGTATATATATATTGTTTATTATTTGATTTCTTTTATTTGTTTAAATCAAAGAGCTATTAATGAGTTGTGTTTTGATCATTGCAAAAGTTTTTAAGTTTTATTGTTTAACTCGAAATAGTTTGAAAGGGTTTTGGGTTAATTTACGAAAAGTTAAAGCCGCAAACCAATATTTTTTGTATTGCTTTTCCACTCACACCTTGCCAGATTTTCGATTTTCCAAATTTCCCCATACACACATGCATATGCACACCGACGAGCCACCGCTGCAAATCCAATTTGTTTGCTTAGGATGCGTGAACCACAAATCAATTATGCTCCCTCTTCAACAACAACAACAAAAAGTACAACAACGACAACAACAACAACAACAACTACAACTCCTAATAAAAAAAAAAACCAACAAGAAAACTGCGGAAAAACTACACAACTCGAATTAATGAAAATCGAATGAAAAGCGCCACATGCTGAGTGCACGGTGAAAAATACACACAGCATATCGATGTATCGAAGGAAAACGGTTTCCCGGCTACAGCAGGTAGCCCCCCTTCGTCCCCTCTCCCCCTTAACCACAGAAGATTCATTACGCAACAAAAACAAAAGTACAGTGAACACCTGTGGCACTAGGAATATTATTCAAAAAATTTTAAAAGTAAACTAAAACAAATAAAATTACTTCAAGATCTGTCCAAGCTGGTCAAACATTTTTACACATTTAGTAACTATAAAAAAAATTTTAATTTCATTTGCAAACATTTTTACAAATAACATTTTTTATGTTTAACGTAACACTTTTTAAAGCTGTTATAGCAGGAACCATAACCAATTTATTATTAATTTTTATTTTATATTATAAAAATAATAAATTTAAACTTTATTTATTATATTTATCAATTTTTTTACAAGAAATTGGTTATGGTTCCTGCGATAACAGCTTTAAAAATAATGGCTGCAAACTATATTTAAGCAAGTAATAGGTAAAAAATAAATTTAATTATAATTATATAATTACCTAAAGGGTTTTTATAATTTTTATAAGATTTTTAAAATAATTTTTCTAGAGTTTTCTGTACAAAATAAAATCAAGAGGATGACTTATGAAGGGTCTATACCATATAGTCTATAGCCCAGCCTGGTGGATCCCAGCGGGTGATTTTTCTGAAGCCAATAAATGAAAATGAAGCTGATCGCTTAGCGTGAAAAATGTGTGTGAGAAAAGCCACACAAGTTGAAAAATTCATTGATTGAGTTGCATTTCCTGATTTTTGAAAACGAATCTGAAACTTTCAAGGGAAAACCCAACGAAACCCAAGACAATTTCGAACAAAAAAAAAAAAAAATGTTGACAAAACAAATAAACAACAAAAATAAGGAAAAAAGAACTTTGCGGCGTAAATTCAAAGAAACAAAAAATCGAAGAAGTTGCTGCTCAAATTACTACTACGAAGGGCGGTGAAAATTGGGAAAAAAAACTCTCCGTATGACAACGACATGAGCGGAGCTGTCATTATCCTTCTTTGTGGAAATCCAAGCACTTTATCTGCCGGCGACTTTTCTTTTTTTTTTTATTTTGGGTTTTCCTTGGAGTTTCGAGTGGTCATTGATTTACATAAAACTCGCATTCGGTTGACAAGTACGGGTAGGGACCAGCCCACATTTGGTCTCTTTTTTTTTTTTTTTTGAAGGCGCCAGAATCCGAGAGTTTGAAGTGGTCAAAAAAAAGTAGAAGAGCAATTCCAGCTTAGCGAAATTTGATTTCCATGTTTTGGATGTTTGGGTTACGCCTCCGCCTGCCGTCTAATTTATGGTCCATCTTTCTGGTCATCTGGAAGTACTTACCACGGGTAACTTTTTTGGGTACTCTTCTTGTTCCTAATTGCAATCGGTCCTGCGTCCTGCCTGCAGCTGTCATCCAAGGACCCACTTCACAGGGATCAGTTACAGGACCTCTCAGTTTCCGAGGGTTCTTAGTTTGAGGGTTCTCGGTTCGAGAGGCCGGAGTGTGGACTCGAACAAAGTTCTCGAACTCGAACCTAGAGGATCTGTTAGATCGAGATTAATGTAGATTTTTTACCATGAGAAATATATATATATATATATATCATTCAGAGGGTATACATATATATGTATATAAATTTTTTAATTCTCAGTTTTTTCTTTTTCCTGGATATATCACCCTATAGCAGCTCACGATTCCCTAACTAGATCCCCATGTGTCACATCCCCACAATTTCGACTTTGCCCCAAGAAAGGCGTCAGCTGTCTGTCTTCTCCACCAATCTGCAGTCTGCAGTCTTCAGTCTGCAGTCTACAGTCTGCAATCCGCTGTCTGTCCAAATATATATGTATATATATCCCATAAAGGCCGATGTCTGGTCGGCAACCGAAATAGATTAAGTCAAAAGAATTTCCAGCCCGACAATGGGGAGAGACGCTGTGGCATTTTGTTTACAAAAATAGATGTACAAATGTTCCCCAGTCTTGAAACGGGACTTTGTATTGCGCCAGACACTGAAAAAAATAAGGTGAACTCAGCTGTGGAAAATATGAACATGAAAATATATGAAATATGTTCTCGAGAAATCAGGCCAAAGAGATTTTTTTTACTCAGAAATACATCTCCAATATTTAAGGGAATATATTTCCAGTTCAGATTATTAAATGAAATTTTTTACCAACCTTAAATTTGTATATAATATATAAACAACAATTTCGTTCAGTGTACACTGCCTCCCCCTTCACTCCGGAGATTTTCGCATTAAACATGTCAAACGCTCGTCTCGTCGTCAGCTGCAATTAATAAAGGTGCTACATGGATGCCACAGACCGGGGCTGGATATACCCTAGGATCAGGCCACCGAATTGTCTGAGTCCCAAAATAGATACCCCCTCAAGCTCCACACACACACATCCACACACCCCCTACCTCTCTCTCTTCCGCCCTCTGTGGACTTTTGTGTTAATTTGTTCGAGGGTCTTAAGTGGGCAAAGTTAGAAAATCCAATGGGGGGAAGGGATGGGGCGATCCCCCATCCGGGATTTCGGATTTCAGATTCCCGTATCCGTAATACCGCCCCCAACACAACACATTTCCCGTTATTTATTTGCCGCGTCTGTTTGTCATTTTCGGTTTTCCACGCCAACTCAAAGCACGGGGCAACATTTTTCAATGTTTTCCCCAATTTTTCGTGGGGAGGTCCTTCCTTACCTTGCCTGTAGGGGCGACGATTATTGATCTTTAGCCAGAAGTCTGTTACATTTCCGTGGCTATTTCGGGATCATACAATTAAAACACTTCCGTTAATGCATTGATATCACGTGCGAGACCATGTTGACAACAATCTGATGGCCGAGAGACCCTAACATTTCCGCCTCCAGGAGGGGCTTTTCTTTACTTTGAAGATCGTGAAGAGTTCGTGTCGTCCCCCTGGAATTCGTGGAGAAACTGAAATTAGTGCTGTGAGGGGGTGGCGGTTTTTTAGGGAGCCAAGATAAGATTTCAAAGAAAGCTGAAATTCCACCTATAAGCTGATCGTATTTTACACAAGCCTAAAAAGAGCACAGAAATATTTCGAGAAACGTTTATAATTTAAAATAATTAATTTAGGGCTTTGCCAGATAATATTCAACTTGGTTTTATAGTTATAAATTAAATTATGTATAATTTATAGAAATATTTATAGCCATATTTCTCCTTTGAGTATGAATTTTCCTTGCATAGTTAAGCAAGAAAATCAAGAGTTTTCCATCAATTATGCCAGTTTGTATTCTTTCACCACCTCACCGCCGCCGCAAGTTTCCCATTTTCCAAGCCAGTGGCACTTTTACCCCGGACTTCTTCATTCATTCATTTGCAATTTCCATTAAAATGTCATTGAAATTTCACTTACACACACACACCCACACAAGTAAAATAAAATAAAATAAATTTGTACTTAAAAAACCAAACTGAACTGAAGCAAATAAAAATTGAGTAGAGGAAAAACTGCACCGAGTTTTGTATTGTGGTGGAAATTCAACGGCGGCTGAGGGGTGGCTGGTGGAAAAACTTTAGCTGGCAATTCTATTGCCAAACGCATTTTGCACTTCAATTGCACTTGGAAATGAAAATGAAGGAGGGAAAACTCTGGGGAAAAACTGCAAAAATTCAAGCCTGTTAATATGCGTAAGTGTGTTGGGCAGGTGTGGGTGTTTGACAGGGGGAGGAGGATCTTATCTCTTCCGGCGAATCCTGCCTAGGGACTGTGACAGTAAAAGAAATGTCATGCTTTTTTTAAGATAAATATCGTCGGGAAATGTACAAATGTCTTATAAATACAGCTAAAAAGTTTTTAACTTTTTTAATAACAAAACAAAACTTGACTTTATTAACAAAAAGAAATTTATTTTTATTTTTAAGATAAATAAATAAAGGTTTGATTACATATAAATACAAATTTAAATAAAATAAAAATATACATTTAAAAATAGAAGGCAAAAAAAAAAAAAAACACTGTCTTATAATTTTATTATAAGAAAAATAATCCTGGCTCTGGCTCTTCCTTTGCTTGGTTCGTCTGGAGATGTCATTGATATGGCGCTCTGCACCCTCTAACAAAGCCCCCCCTCTAGCCCTGAGTTTTTCCACCTCTTCTCCCCCCTCAGACGCAGACTTTTCTCCCTCCACCTTTCTCACCTTCCTTACTCGTCGTTTTTGTCGCCTGTTGTTAATTGTCATTGCGTCGCTTTAAGCCGCTCAGTGACAGAGCCGTGGGAAATGGGAAATAGCGGGGGAGGGGAAATTCAGAAAGAGGGTTAGGGGCTGAGGAGAATCGGTAGGTGCATTGAGTGAGGTAAGAAGAAGACGAAGGAGCCCGGCAAAACTCTATCAGCAAGTATTTCTTATACACTAGCTGAAGGTCCTTGTTTAAGTATATTTATTATTAACATTTCCATAACAGATTGTTTATAAAAAGGGGGGGTTTCTTTAGTTTATTAAAAAAAGGTTTTTTTTTAAATAATTGAAATTTAATTTAGTTTACCAAAATGAAAACAATAGATTTTCTATGATTTTTCTCCATTTTCCTCAATATTTTTATGAAAGGATATTTCCAAATTCGTTGTGTATAGTTTTGTTGTTTTTGTTGTTTATCCCTGTTGCTGTTATCGTTGTTGTTGTTGTCTGTGTTGCTGTTTTCACGCGCGGTTAGCGCCTGTAATTGCATTGCCAAGTAAACGACGAACCGCGAACAGTGAGCGACACTCGTACGTGTCTCTTTCACTCTACCCGTGCTGTGCCACACAGCAAAAAAAAATTATAAAAATAAAATGAGGAATATCATTGAAAAAATAATAAAAAAATAAAATTAATACATACTTTATATGCATTAAATCGTTCGACTTTTGAGCAGGCATCGTAAATAATAACTAATAATATTTTGTGAATTTATATGAATATGTTTTGAAGGACTTTTGTTGCTTTTGCATAATAAAATAAATATTTATAATTATATTCATTTTTATACATATTTATAATCATGCTTAATTAAATGTAATATGAATAAATAATAATAGCAAACATAAGCTAAACATCGTTTTACATTAAATAATTTCCAAGTACCAAAATCTAGTTTAATAATTTGTTAATTCGCATCAAATTTCTCCCAAAATGTTCCTCTGTGTCACATGAGTGTGTTTGTGTTGGTGTGTGCGCCAGCGTAAGTGAAAATTATTTCAACAGCCCCCGCCAGGCATTCAGCTCCAAAACTGTCGGTTGGCCAACTTAGGCGAAAAATTGAGAAGCAAGCAGCAGCATAGAATGAAATGAGGCTGGCGGCACTTGGGTGGGTTAAATCGGTGGCAGTAGTGGGTTAAATCGCTAGTGCTTGCCCCACCAGGGGGTGCCATCTGCGGCACACTGGCGCCAAAATGATGGAAACCATTTCGAGTGCACAATCTCACAGTGGGGTTAACATCTTTAACCCGAAAAAAAGAAAAGAAAAATGAAAACAAGATTGAAAATATGCAATCTCCCGCGGGGGTTGTGGTCGGTAAAGTGCAAGAGCAGATGATGGGCTAAACTTTTTGATATTTTCAGTAAAAAAAAAAAATAAAGTTTCCAAGCTACTTTTTCAAGTCTCTTTAAGCCACTATTATTGGCAATTAATGTCTCTGTCAGAAATGCAGACAAACGGCCAAAGAAACTTTAAATTTTTGAAAGGAAATATATTACTTCATGCAATTAACAAAAATTGTATAAAAAATAAATAAAAAAATACATTTCTAAAGCAAGTTGTTGATTTTATTTCATTTTTCAATGAATTAAAATATAATTTATTATTTATTATGATGATAAATTAATGCTTAAATGCACCAATAAAATGTTACCAATAAAAACATTGAATTTTTAAGAAGATAATACATATGCTGTATATTTAGCAATATTTTTAATTCCAATACATCAAATCTCCTTTAATTTTTATAAAATATTAAACATATCGAACAGAAAAATCCAACCAAATTAAACAAAATATAACCCAAAATCGTACCTTAAGCCACTGTATCCAAAAATGAAAGATGCCCCTTCGCACCACTGCCCCTTGAACACTTTGCTGTTTCTGTTTCTGTGGCTGATTTTAAATTTTAATTAAAGTGCAGAGTTCTGCGAACCTCCAGGCTTCAAATCGCTGTGACCACTTGAGGTCCACGATCTGTGGCGAAGGCAAACAATGGCCCATAAGTGTGCACACTTCTTGACACGCTTGGCCCTCATTCGGGCATCCCAGCCAAGCCATCGTAGCCACCTAAGCCGGCCAGCGAGCCAACTATCCAGCCCCGAAGGCAAATGATAGGCGAAAGGCTTGCTAAAAGTGGCGGAGAAACAAATGAAAATCATATTGGCATGGCGCGCATTCTGGATAAAAGAAAGCGACTCCATTGATTATTAGATTTCCGTCAACTCATGGTTGGCTATAAAAGTGCCAGAGAACCTGGACAGTGCCACACAATCGCCCTCATCCGCAAGCCGTGCAATGATCTACGCAATTTTGGTGCTCTGTCTGCTGGGCAGCTGGTCTGCTCAGGCAGCCCAGGTGGGTCAGTTGGTCCAGGAGAAGGACCTAACCGGACAGGATCTGCCCCGACTGGCTGGCATCTATGTGAAGGATGGCAACGAGAATGGGCAGCTGAGATTCCTTGCCTCGGGACTCACCAGTAGCACCAACTCCAACAGTGGCCTCAACTCGGCTCTGAATCAGTACATAACCAACAAGCAGGACATGCTGGAGCAACTGCGTCCCACAAGCACATCAACAGCCACTGGTACTGACTTAGTGACTGGAACTACCTCAACTACTGGAACTGGAACGGGAACATCAACTAATCTGGTCACCACGACAGGGAACGGTGCCATCTATGTGAATCTCGGCAACACGGGCTCAACATCCTCATCCTCGTCATCGTCATCGTCGGCCACCAATTCGGCCATTAACCAGGCCATCTACGGCTCCTCACCCATTGGTGATCTATTGCCGCAGATCGTGGGTCAGGCGGTGGCCGGCCGTAGGCGTCCGGTTAACAGAAGGCGTGTGCCCGCCGGCAATAGGCGTCGGGTCAATAAGAGGCGTGGCAGCATCAACAACAATCAAATTCAGCGACGTCGGCGACGCGGCAACAACAGGGGCAAGAACAAGAACAAGGCGCAGGTGATGGTGGTGCGTCCGAATCGCGGCTGAGGCTGAGAGCTGAGGTTGAGGAAATTGCCATGGTAATGGCTTTGCTCTCACTGCTCTATCTCCTCTTTAGATAAGTAAATTTGCAAATTTTTTTTTCAAGGCCAAGCTATTTTTTTTTTTTTTAATGATTATTATTAGTATGCGAGAAGGCAACATTAATTTATTTATTTAAATAATTGAAAGCAATTACACTATGCAACCATGGATGTTTTCTTTGGGGTTTTTATTTATATTTCTTTTTTTTTTAACTGCTGGTTAACAGAGACACTGAAAGTAGTTCTCACACAAAATCCTTTAGATGGAGAAGTAACAGTATTAGTAGAGTTAAATCAAGATTTATATCCTTTAGCAGGTTAGTTAGAGAGCCTCTCTTATATAGTACTTCCTGCCTTCCCATACAAATTAACTACTCATCTCGCCTCAACGTTGATTGCTAAACCTAAAATTTGTGTAGGGCAGTGCCTAGGTCGGTGGCTTTAATTTATGGGCCAACTGGTGTTCATGTTCAGGGCCTCTGATGGTGCTTTAGGTGTAGCCCCCTTACCCTTACCTCTATCCCTTACCGTGTTTGTGCCCTGAAAACCCCCTTTTAAAACCCCCTGGTGAGCCCCTGGTCAAGTGCAAGACAAACGGTCTCCAGTTGGCGCTGCATGCGGCGGTCAATGTCTTGATAAATGTCTACCGACGGCCGCCAGGGGAGTTCCAGGAGCCGTCTGTCCGGGCAGCCCCTTTCCGCGGGTCCCATTTCGCGCCCCCTAAATCACCGTCACGTGTCCTGGCTGTGCATTATGTGCTCATGACTGTAATGAGCCTGTAAGTGGACCTAATCAGTGTCATAATAATAGAAATTAATCACTGCAACGCCAAGTCGGGGTGGGTGGGGCCACGTGGCTCCCCCACGGACTCCCTTGTGCCCACCTGCAGTTTGCAAAAGTCAAAGTTGGACCGCCTTCACCTCCACCCTCCACTCAGCCCACAGAAAGTCAGTCCTGGCATTCGGGTCTTGTGCGGTTTTGTGCAGCGCTTCGGCGCATACTTTGTAAATGTTTTGTAATGATTTGATTTGAAATTCATTTGAATTATTGCTTGCTTCCTGTTTCCGGTGCCTTCGAAATACTTTCCTGTTTTACCCAAACCCCCCACGGCTGGCAGCCAGCCGCAGCAGGCGGCCATGGCAAGGATATAGGAAGGACTCTATGATGTACGACCAACTTGGTTGGCCTTCTCCTCGTCCGGGCCGCTCTCTGGGGAGTTTATTAAGTACTGCCAAGTTTACACTTTCAGAATTATTTTGTGTATAATTTACGTTTTATAGAAATTGAATTACAGAAGATTTGAGAATTTTTGAAGAACTTAAGTTCAAGTTAAGTTCTTCAATATCCTAACTCTCAATCATTCAATCAAAAAAGGTTAAGGATTAACTAAAGAAATTGAAATATAACATTTTCTCACAGTGCATGTATGCATAGACCAAAGGGCAACCGGGAGCGCTGTGTGAGTGTACGGAACTTTGTTAATATGCAAGTGAATGGACATTTCCGGTACGGACAAAACGTGCCATGTGCCAGGCCAAAAACCGAGCTGAACGGAGAAAGAGAGAGAGAGAGAGAGAGAGACTGAAACTGAACCAAGGTCCTGGCCAAGTCCGCGAATCCTTTGCCGTTGTGGGTTTGGGGGGGCTGTTCGCCGCCCAAGGACATGTGCTGTGCCAAAAGTCCACATCACCAGGCTGGCTGCCCTTGGAATCATTCGGTGGCGGCGGCGTCTCTCTTTGCTGGGATACATTTCCTTTTTGCCCTAGGATAAGGCATTATTTTTTGGGTTCAAATTGGTTGAGGAATCTGAGATTTAAAATTATGAATATATAATTCATAAATTAATAGGTAATAACTATATATTTTGTATATATATTATTACAAATATTTTATTTAGAGAATATTAAAAATATTTCGTAATAAATTACATTACAATTTTTTAAATTTTAGTATTAAAAAGTTTAAGATATGTTTCTTAATGGCCTTCCTTTCATACTTTAATTTTAAATATCCTTTTAAAGATCTTTAGTTATAAATGTTTTTTGTTTCATATTTCCCGAAAGGACTTTAAAAGTTCGTCTTGTGAAAATTGTGTTAAATTCTGTATTTTCTGTGTGTGTTTTTTTTTTTGGCTTCGCTCATGTGTAATTTTCAATTAAAATGATTTGAGTAGACAACTTTGAACGCTTCTGGCTGTGAGTCTGCCGCTGACTCGGACGCTGCCCTGATTCGGATATTCTCATTTCGGACTTCTATGGTTCGTTTTTTTTTCTCGTTCTGCTTCTCGTCCTGGAGGGCCAGAAATACTTTTTTTTGGGGGGCAGGATTCATAAATCATGCAGCAGGCAAAGACACGAACCGCATTGAAAATCGACGACCGACGACCAGCGGGTAAGCCCAAGCGTTGACAGAGGAAATAGCCGCTAATATATATAGAAATATATATAGTGCCAAAGGACTCGACTTTAAGGTACCCTTTGGCTATTAAAAGAACGGGGAATATAATTTGAAAATGCTTTGGTTATTATCTTCATCCGCACTTTCCTGAATTATATTTTATTTTTAAAGTATATAAAGTACTTTTTTAGTTTCTACAATTTCAACATACTCTCTTTATATGGGACATAAATATGTATATAAATGTGTATATGAAAGGCAGACTAAGTGGGCCACAAGTTTCGTTTCGTTTCACTTTTGAAATAGTTGCAAAGTGGAAAAGTTTGCCCGCACTCCTCGTCGATTCCGGTAGCCGGTCGGGCATTTGGCATGCAGAGTGTCCACGTCTGTGGTCAGGAAAGGGCATAATTGTGGAGTGTCCCCCGTCTGCTCAAAGAGAGCTTTGAGATCGAGATGGTTAGAGATGGCTGCCTGAAATATATATAGAACTGTTTTAGAAATTATTAAGCCAATTTATTTTTTAGAATAAGAAAGAAAACATTATTTATTTATTTACTAAGAAATATGTTTAAGCTTAAGCTTGTTTCTTGGGAATATCTTTTATATATTCTTATAAATTATTTAATGCTTATTTTTAAACAAAAAAATCGGAGGCATTTTAAATAACATTTGATATTCTAGCCATTTTTTTTTTTAATAAAAAATATAAATATAAATTTATTTATTCTCAAAGGAATAGGTTAATGCTTGAGCTTCTACCCTTAGGTTTTCTATTAATTTAGTTTTATTGAATTTATATTTAATATAATATTTAATGTATAATTTATATACTAAAACTTAACAGATTGTTACTTATATTTATTATTTTTTTTTTGCACTCTAGTTAACTTATATTTTGTATTTTCAAAGCTTCAATTTATTCCCAATTCTAATCTCACGACAAGTCACGGCTTCATCACTGGCAGAGGTTCGTTTTGGCCATTTATTTTCAGGCCAAGTGCCAAGAACCGATGAAATTCTGCGGCTCGAAGGCTTCTTCTTTGGACTGTCGATATTTTTCGAATTTTTCTCTTGTTGTTTTTGGTCAATTGACATAACAACAACATCTGTGGCTTGGCTTTTTTCCCCCCCAAATTCATTGAATTTCTTGTATTTCGTTGGCTTTTAATTGCCGTGACGTGTTTGTTCTATGCTTTTTTACCTTCTTTTTTGGTTTTCCATTTTTGTTGTATTTTTTACTTGTTTTTTTTGGTTGCTGCTGGCCACTTGACGTTTGATTTACTTAGTACTTTTTCGGTTGCTTTACAAGACCAATTGTAAGCCAATTTTCAGTGGTCTGGAGGAGGGGGAGGGGGGCCAGCTCACAAGTGGCGACCTTGTCGTTGTCGCTGCTATTTTATATATACATATATATATATATATATACATATATATATATATATAAATATATTTTTGTTGTCTTTTTTTGGCACACTTGTCAAGTGCTTTTTGGTGTGTGCGGTCGTTCACAGTTTCGTCAAGTTTTTTTTTTGTTGTTGTTGTGTTTTTTGTTTATTTAGTTTTTTACCCTGACTTGACACATTACCACTGTTTGATTGATAAATGATTTGGCAAACTAATTACAAAAAATAAAATATATATGCTCGTATATATAAAGTGTTTAAGAGCACTCTTGGTCCATGCGCATAAATATCTAGCCGGAGTTTGATAAATGACAAGCCAGAAAACCTCGATTCAACGATATAAATTGTCCGGTTTCAAATAATAAATTTGCAACCAAAAAAAAAGTATACTTAGAAGTAGTTTAAATCGAGGAAAATCAATCAACGATTATTTAGCTTTGACATTGCTTTAAAGTTGTGCAAATGTTTTACCCTAAAAGTGTGTCATTTATTTTAGTTACTAAAGTAATGGGTATAAAGTTGTATATATATGAGTTAACAAGAAGCCTAAAAAAAAAAATAAATGCAGAATATCTGTATAAATATTTAAAATTAATTGCAATGTTATAGAATCCCTAAAAATATATATAAATATTTAATGGCATAAAAGTAGCAAAAGCTCACAAGGTTGTGTCTTTAGATAAACAAATTGAAGTAAATTGATTTTTAACGTTTTTCCAATTATAAAATATTAAAAACTATATATTTAATTTAATCAGAAAACTATAGTAGATGCTTATTTTAAAATATTTCAATTACAAAACTTGAAAATAAACAAATGGAAATACTCAAACAACAATTGAATTTAATTAACTTGATCAATAAATACCTTTACCGATTCAACACCTTAATAATTACCCTTTCATGTTGCCAAGGATATATGAGAGCTCCACCCCCCTTGAACCCCCATAAGTGCCATCCCCACAACATTATCCTTACTTACAGATAAGAAAATTAATTGATTGATTCGACGGGCTTTCATAATTGTAGCCCATTGTAATAGATACAAGCAAAAGAACCCGGTTGCAATCAGAACCAATCAGCTTCTACCCCCGTACCCCTTAACCCCTCCCCCCTATATAACTAATTCAACCAGTTTAACCCCCTTATCCCCCGCCCCCAGGAAGCCCTGATTTGGCTTTGATGGATGATTGAAATTTCGCAGAGCGCGTACAAAACTTCAAGTACAGTTAATTAGGCTCAATCAATGTACAAGGACAACAAGGACATGACACAAACTTCGAGGGAGAGCGGGGCAGTTGGCAGTGGGCGGGAATGAGGCAAATAATTAAATCTAATTAATTTGCAGCTGTCAAAGCGAAAGACCAGAAAGTGAGAGAGGAAAAAAAAAAGAAGTGAACAAGCGTTTGCCGATGCTGACAGGGGGGAGGAGGAGGTGTAAGTGGGGCGGAAAAAAAGAGGTGGCCTAAACAACACCTCATCGATTTGTTGCCCCGTCATTTCCCCAGACACTCTCTCCCCCCTCCCCGCCCTCATTGCAGTTTTGCACAAAAGTCAATTTGCCAAAATGAGCAGAAAAAAAAATAAGCGAGGAAAAGAGTTGGAAATCGGAAAGAAAGATTTTTGTGCGTTGTAACGATCCCTTACTCCGGAAAATCCCTGATATATCCATCTCCACCCCAACCCAAAATCCCATCCGTATTCAATTATGGGTTAAGGGGAAAGGGGGGTTAGGGAGGGGTAAAGGGTTGTTGTTGTTGTTGCCTGTCTTAGACGTGACGTAAATCAGCGTTTTAAGTGTTTTTATACCCTAAAAAAAAAGGGTATTACCATCTTGAAAAGCTAGAAAATCGGGAAATTATCAGAATCGTTAAAGGAAATCTGGAAATCGGTTTACTATTACTATTAAGGTAAAATTTTAGACGAAATTTTCTTAAAAAAAAAAATACATTGGGATCCTTATTTATGATATTTATTAATGGTTCTTCCTGTAATAAAAAATAAATATAATATATCGAAATCGATATATAGAAATCGATATTTAATTCTTTGATAGAACGTGCTTAAGCTTTTATTTTTGTTAATTAAAATTTTGATCTATAAATTAATTAAAATTCCATTTTAAAGGGTATTAAATCATTGACTTTCTTTCTGATATTTTCTACATTTTTTCCCTCTTTTCCCTGATTTTGGTGCGAGCTGTCAACGGCAACTTTGTTGGCCAAGTAAAGTTAGGGAGAGGGAAAGGACTCAGCAAAAGGATGCAACTGATTAGATGATTATTATATTCGAATTCAATGATCAATTCTCGGATACCCTTAGTTTCCTCCTGGGCAATAATTATAAAACATTTTTAGTTATAAATTTACTTTGATTTATTTGTAGATTCTTTTAATATTTTTAATTGGTCCAATTAACACCTTCACAACTATTAAAAACTTTTCAACTCATATATTATTTTATAGCTAAAGCATTTATATTTATTTTACAAACTGAATTCTCGGATTTTTCGAGTTAACACATTTAGCCAGAAACTTCAACATAAATTCACCTAAACATTAAATTCTCTGTGCTTTTTTTTGTGTTCGCCCCACTCTCGACCCTACGGTGCACACATATAGTAAGAAAACTTCGCCGGAGAGTATATAACAAGTCGGAAAAGTTATAGTTCGACGGCAAAGAAGGGATTAGACAGAAGAACGAGGGAACTTGAGGCAAAACACTTGAACATCTAAATCAAATTAATCCTGAAGAAAGACTTGCTCCCTAGCTACTTTTTATGCACAGCAAATAAAAAGGAGTTTAAAAGTATTTGTTGTGAAAAATAAACTCGTGTATCATAAGACTATAAAATATGATCTTTTCACAAAATGTTAAAAAAAATTATTAAACTTTTTAAAAGGGATATTCTATTTTTTCAAATCTTAAAAGTGGCCTTTAATTATTAATAGTTTGATGTGAAAATAAATAAAGTAATCTCAAGTTTAAATAAATTAGAAACGAAACTGAAAAAAGTCAATAGCTTTTTTTCCAGTGCACTCTTCACTCGTTCTTCATCTAGTTAGCTCCTTTTCCTCGGCTTTTCCTCCTGTTTTTCCGCCCCCCCTCACCGTTTGCCTTTTGGCTGGCGTAGTTTTTGTGCTTCACTTTGCTTTCGGCTCAAGTGCGAACTTGTTAAATTTACGCAAGGATCTTGGAGCCTTTGCACACGCATACGCAATTAGGAGGGAGGATTTGGGCGGCGCCAAAGGACTGACGGACCGAAGGCGAAACGGAGGGCGACGGGTGGAGACTGCGGCTCAGTTACGCAAACAAGCAAATCAAAAAACCATTTGACGCACTTTCATCATCAGCAGCCAGCATAGGGACGGGGGGTTCGGTGGAGCGTGGTACCTGCTGCTGACACATTGAAAACTGCCAATAAGTCGACACACACACACACACACACACACACACCGATCCTTGTATCCTTTTTCTAGCTAGAAATTAGAGAAAAAAAATGATACAATAACAAATTGCATTGCTTGCACAGCAACCATTCCCCCTCCTCAGTTAAATGAGCATTTAAGTCTGGCCAAAGGTTTTTCCATCAACTTTTCGATTGGTGAAGAGTAATCGAAACGAAATTTAAAAATATCGAACAAAAATTTATAAATAATTTATTTATCATTGAAATTAAGATTTTCGAAAAGGCAAATACAAAAAAAAATATAATGTTTCTGGCTCTTAAAATATTTTAAAAGTCCTTTTTTATTTTTATTTTATTTTATTTTAACAAATTAAATCTAATATTAAATACTAAAGTTAATGAACAATAAGGCGCTGGATACAATGTCCTTCGGCCTGTAAAAGTCCTTATAATCCTTTCGATTTTCTCACAAGAAATTTCCTAGAAATATTTAAATGCTAATAAAATATTAATTAAAATATATAAAATCCCTATAATACTTGCTTTTATTTCGATAAATTCACGCTGCCAGCGCAGCCCATCGCAGGGCCCAAGCCCCAGTGTCTTTGCTCTTGGCTCCCTCTTGGCTTTTGCTTGCTTGCAAACATTTTTCGGTCAAGCAACAGCAACAACACATTTTCGGATCTCCTTTATGCCACTCGCTTGGTTTTTTTTTTGCTTTTTTTTTGTGGGTCAAGTGCTGCTTTTGATGCTGACGTAGCCAACGCTTTTATTCAGCTGCTGCTGCCGCTGCCGCTGCTGCTGCTGCTGCTTCTCCTTCTTCGCCAGCGGATGCTGCTTCTTCTCCTTTTTGGAGTAGGAATTAAATATCAAGTGTGCCACGGTGTGTGTGTGTGTGAGTGGCCAGCACATGTGCTGCTGCTGCTGCTGCTTTCCCCTTTCCCCGACACTCCCTCACGATGGCCTGGCCTTTTTTGCATATCATCATACACGTTCAGTTTGCTTTTGCTTTTTGCCAGCTTTGCTGTTGTTGTTTTGTTTGTTTGGACGCCTCGTGTTCCTTGTGGATTACCCTGGAACCGTAGGCGGGTATGATCATCTTACCGAAAGTCAGAGTCAGAGGTGTCCAAGGGTTCCTAACTGGCAACCTAAAGTGGCTTCGGCAAGCTTCGTGCTACATCAAGGACCCCATGAGCCTGAAGGCCATCTTTGTGGTTATCTCTGGCTTGGTAAATACTAAAATAATCCTTTTACAGAGTACAAGCTAGTCGATAGCCAATCTCTTTCTCAGTTGCTGTTCAAAAGCCCACACATCACTTTTGCCCTCACACTCTCTCTTTCTTTCTTCTGCCCGCAGAAGAGCTCTTTCTGCCGCTCCTTCCAGCCGCCCCTCAACTTGAAGTTCTTGTGTTTGGGTTAAGTGAAAAGTGATTGAGCAGATTTTTGTTGCGAATCTTTCGGCACTCCCCTACACCGGCTTCCCTCTGCCCCCTCTCCTGTTTGGCTCAATGGGCGACCTAATTGTTGTTGCCCGCATCCTGTTCACTATTTGGTTCTCCTCTTCATCATCATCATGGTCCTGCTGCTGCTGCTGTTGCTGTTGCTGCTCCTTTTGTTTTGGCTGCTTTTAATTGTTGCCCGTGCCAGGCCACCCAGCTATCCAAGCTTCCTCTGCCTTTTCCTGCTGATAAAGCGAAAACCCACGAAAAATAAGTAAAGCAAAACAAAATAATAATAATAATACAAAAAAGAAGAATAAACTAGAGAGATTTCTTTGGGTTTTTTGTCTATAATTTGATTGACAGCTGCTGA
Source organism: Drosophila mayri (assembly GCA_008042485.1). NCBI lineage: Eukaryota > Metazoa > Arthropoda > Insecta > Diptera > Drosophilidae > Drosophila > Drosophila mayri. The sequence goes on from VNJN01008545.1 coordinate 92,040, forward strand.
AGATGCAGTGACCCATGATTGATGAGTTCGGTGAATTAATCAATCAATCGGTGTCTTTGATATCGAGAGTGAACTCTCTCAAATAAGAGGCAATCGAAGAAAAGTGCAACAATCGAAGGTTGTGCATCGTTTTTTATATTATTTGACCTCAATTGTATTCTTTTTGGGCAATTTTTCGCTAAATTAAATATATAAAATTAATGACCAGGGTAAAGAATCATTAAGGGAGTAGCTATGTTTTTGTTTCATGAATTTATTTTTAACTCCAATAACAAGGCATCTAAATATTTTGTTTATTAAATCTCAAATAAGGATTTAATGCCTTTTGCTATATGTCAGCTACATATTAACTTTGTTAGTTAATTGCACATTAAAATCTTCATGTTCTCACTTTCAATCATTGCCATCAATCTCAATCGTCATCGGTTGGCTTCGTTTCCGTTTTCGGCAAACACTTTTGGTGCTGCCGCTTTCAAGAACATAACTGTAATTTCGCAATTATTGTTTGTGCAATCGCACATCATCAATCAAACAGACCAAGGGGAACCCCCAGCGAAATCAGCACCTGGCACAGTTTCCTTGTGCTAAATGCACTGAGCCAAAAACCAAATAAATTAAATTGCATATTTTTATATAATTTTTATATTCCACAAATTACTTGCAAATTTCAAATTATGATTAAGTAATTATATAAATTTCTCAAAAATCTATATTATTTTCTGATTATTCACAAACCTAAAAATCATCTGAAATGGTATTTCAAAAGCCTTAATTATCAGTAGAATCCTTTAGCTAGTACTCCCAGATATTCCCATATATATTCTCGACTTTATTTCCAGTCCATAACATTATGTTATCATTGTCGCACTTTGGCGATTCTCTTTGGAGCATAAATCAAAAGCGGAAATGAGCACGCAATGTGCATTGATGAGATTGACTTCATTAGCAGCTGCTGGAGCAAGCTGTGATTGTTTTTTGGTTTCAATCAAATCAGCAGCCGGGAATGGGGAATGGCGAAAAGGAAAATGGTAACAGGAATGGCATAGATATAGGGTTCTAGAATCAGGATCGGGCTGGGGTTGTGGATGGGGATGGGGCATGTGAGGAAAGAAAAACTGTTCCAGCCCCGAGGACAATTAGTGCGAATGCTAATGAAAGCATGGCATGAGAGCGAAGTGGAATAAAAAAAAAAAAGAAAAACAAGGGAGTGCGAGTCCCTGGCATACTTCATTAGGTTCCGAATCAGAGTTTGAATCGGAATAAGAGGCTACCCCCCTGCACCAATCCTCCAGACGCAGCAGCTCCAGCCACTCATAAATGCCGGTCCGGGCTCCAATTAGAATCAACTCATAAAGCAGCGGCACAGTGGTACAAGGATATGGGAAATAATTTAGAATTTAATTTTCAAATTAAAATTTCAAAATTTCCAACTTTAAATGAAAGGAAAACAAAAAGGGAAATTAATATAAATAAATATATTTATTAATGTAAAAGGATGTCAGTTTTTTTTTTTTGTAATTTTATGAGATGTAATAGTTCTAGGAAACTAAAAGTTCTTGGAAAATATTGATACTTGATAAATAATTGTAATATTCAAATCAAATCAGACTTAATAATCCGTCATAAACCATTACAAAACATATGTAAATATCACTGTATTTCAATATTAAATGAAATATATTGTAAAGAAAGCTGTAAACAACTACGACTATAGATATTTCAAAATATCACTGCCTTTGATATAAAATTAAATATAATTTAACGACACTTTTATTATTATTTTATAAATACTTTAATAATTCCTTAAATTACCTTTTCTTCTTCTTCATCTTAATTAATATAATTTTTTTTTTGTTAATAATAAACACTCCATATTTTAACTCTTCAAACCACTGTGCCCTCATCCGGCTAATTAGGTTTCCATTTGAATTTGGAGAGCGAGCTGGGGCGCCTCTTGATGTCTCACGCTCATTGGTTGGGGCATCCATCTTCGGATATATGTATTCTTATATCTTAATACCAGGGCTCAGACTCTGTATTTATCATCGGTTCGTTTCATTTTCCGTCTCAGGTTGTCGCTGGCCGCCTCTCGTGATAATAAAGATTTATGTCTGAATTGTGTTTTGGGAAATTCCAGGAGTCCGTTTATCGAAAAAGTTGTTTCTTATTATTATTTTTGGTCAGAGATGAATGCATTTTTAATTAGCAATGTCCAGCCTGACCTATAATTTTCAGATGCCAGACTTAAACTTTATTCAAGTTCGTTTTTTTTAAGTCCTCTTTTTAGGATATCCTGCAGGAACTGGCAAATTATGTCGGCTTAGCGTGGAAAATGTGAATATTTGATAACATTTTCTAGCAGAAAGTGCAATATTTAATCGGAGGGGGGAGGGAGCGTCTCCAGCAACAGTTGTAAATTATGACACCCAAAAAAGTGAAGGGAGAACAGGAAAAAAAAATGTACACCCGCATCCATAAAATATTACCCTTGGCCCCTCACATAATTCACAAGGCACACATAGTGGCTTAGTTTCCTTGGACCTAGCCTGCTGCTGAATATATTCTTTAGAAAAGAAAAGGAAGGGCTAGGAAAAGGCGCGGGGAAAATGCTATAAATATAATGAAATATAGTCGACAAATGATAATTTTGATCTTTTTTTTTTTGTGAGGTTTTTAATTACAAAGGAGAAGCATTTAATGATAGAAATATTTATAAAATATATATCTTGAATATTTAATATTTATTAAGGTATAAAACTCAGGACTCACTCTTTCATAATCCCAAAAAAAAAAAAATCTGAACAGAACCCACCTCCCATCGATATATTACGCATTTATCTTCATTAGCAGACCACTAGTATTTCTCGGTTCCTTCCATAGAGGAGAGTCCCCTGGCAAATGGGAATAAAATGTTTCAATTGTCATTTGTTGCTGTTTCTAATTCTGTAGTTGCAATTGCCTGCATTGCAGCAGGTCGTAAATTTATTGCAAATAAATTTATAGCATTTGCAGCGAGGTCACCACCCATGCCCCCAATGCCTCCATGCCCCATCAGTTTACTCGTCTGTCACATGGCTAACGTCCGACATCCGACAGAGAATTGGCTCAAAAAATTGAAATCCCGCAAAGTTTTTGGGGAATTTCCAGCTGCAGCAAGGGAATCCCTTTTTGCCATTGCGTATTCTGTATTTCGGGGTTCCCATGCATATTAAGTTGTCCTTGTTGTCCTTTTGCTGAGCTCATCCGAATGCACCACAATTATTTCAGCTTGTCACAGAAGTCGGGCGATTTTCCAGGCGATCGGGAAGGGTGCGGTGGGGTGGTGAGGAGGCGGCTGCTTCCTAGGCTTCCAGGACAAAGGACAAAGGAAAAAGTACGGAGGCTGCTGCCTGGGGAGGAACAACTTGTGAACTTTGCAAATTGAAATTAATTACTCGGCCAGACAAGTGCAGCTGCAAAAACTTCGCTGTCCATGAATGAAATGCCACAAAGCGAAGAATCCGCAATCGAAGACTGCCAAGAAATCGTATCTTCTTTTTTTTCAACATTTTCAATGGTAACCATCAATAGGATTATATATTTTAATTCAAACTGGATGGGCTTTTTTATATTCCTGATTTTCCATAAATTATAATAGGAGAGTATTCTTCTTAATGGCAGTGACTTTTTTAAATACTTTACTTGGCTTGAACTCTGGACTTTTCCTGTAAAGCATATAATTCTAGTCAGGAGAAAGCAATATATTTCTTTAGCTGTATTTATAACCGAATTTATGTAGTTGTTTTTATGCCAACTTATTTGAAGATAGTCTTCTTAATATCGCATATACATAGTAGATGAGTTAATATAAGTCGGCTAAAAGAACTAAATCAGAAAGTTATATAGGAAATAATAAGAAAATTATATTTATAAAAAATCTAAATTCGAAAAGGAGAAGTTTGTATACCCTTCGTCCTTCAATTGGCACTTGGAATGGAATTGAACAGCTAAAAGTGCATTAATTTCCATGTGGATTAGTAAATTTTTAAAAAGTTTAAAAAATCAATAATATAATACCTTACAAAGGTATACAAAAAAATTAAAAAAATAAAATAAAAAAGAATAAAATAAGCCCGTCTATTAAGTTTAAAATTCAATTTCCATTTAATATTCAATTCTCCATATTTCCAAACTTCAAATTTCCTCCGTTCGAGGTGGACTTTTGCTCTCAGTGTCCTTGATTTCCTCCTGGCGGAGCCTGTTTATATAGTTTCGCCCCGGCCGAGAGCAACTAAATTAAAATTATTTCAACTCGAGTGGATGCGAACGAGAAAAAGTCTTCGGCAAATAACGGAGCCATTAAAACCAGTTGCAAAGAGGGTTAACCGACGGCGCTGGCGGGGCATTGGGGAGCCACTCGAGGAGGAGCATCCCTGATTTTGATTGCTGTTCTGCAGCCGCTTGACGATGTTTTTGTCGTATCAAATTATAAATACTTATGAGAGCCCCACAGACCAGACTTCAAGCGAAGCGACGGCGGCGGCAGATGCACGCCGAATGAGTCCCGAAAACTTAAGGGGAAGACCACCGATCTTAAAGTATATATGTTGTAGATAGGGTTTGCAGTAATTTTATTTGACCCTGAACTCTAAAGATTTATATTTAATATACTTTAAAGGCTTTGAGAGCTTCAAATTATTCAGTAAAATTATTCTAAAAGGTAGGCGAACTGGGAGATACTTTGGCCAGAAAAGGAAGTCAACAAGTGTAAAGTCAAACAATTAAAAACTCAATTAGCGCCATATTGAAAAGCTGCCAATCATTAGTCCCTTAGAAAATACATACCAACACACCCCAAACTTGCTGCAAATACATTTGTATCTATGTATCTAGGTGCCTTTGTGTCCATGTGTTGGCTTGTTTGTTTGCATTGTGCGCCGCAAATTGGTCAAAAGTACAAAAATATCAAAGACAAAACGAGAAATCAACAAAAAAAATGAAAATAAAAATAAAGAAAAAGGCTGAGGGGGAGAAAAACACAAAAACAGAAGGCAGACAGCAGGAAAAATCAAACAAAAGGCAAAGGCAAATAGCAAACCTCACAAATAGAGCGTGAAATTGACAAACAAAACACACACACACACAACAAAAACAAACACTAAATAAAAAACGGATTCGTAAAAGCTCCATAGAAACTGCATCTAAAAACTGAAAATAAAAGACTGCCAAATCCAGAAACTAAAACTAAAAGAAAATATATAACAATACTCCTACTACTGCCAGCTACAATTCAAAATAGTTTGACCAAGCTAGCAAAAAAAAAAAAAGAAAAAACAGTGTCATGATGAAAATAAAAATAATCAAGAAAAAAAGAGGGATAAATTGAGGAAGAAATACCAGAAGATACATTTGTATCTATGGCCAGAGAGCATATGACAAAAGCCCTTGTCCAGCAATTGAATGGAAAGCCAAACCAATGTGGGGGCTAACTATTTACTAAACGTAAAAGGTTTCAGTAAAATAACAAAATATAATAAAATGGATTTTATAAGGTTTTAGTATTTATTTTTTATGTAAAAATGTTAACTAGTTAAAACTATAATTAAATAGGAATTTTTTTCATTTTCTTTTCTTTGTTTTTAGTGAGTACTTTACTAGTTTCAGGAAATATATTCTTGCAATTAAATATGTTTTTAATAAATTAGCTACAAATATAATGTTTATATTAACTTTTCTTTAAGCTTGCTAAGAAGTCCTTTTAAAAAGACTTAAAAAATAATCAAAAAATATCATCGAGGGTTTATTGATTCCCTAAATGTCCATTAAAACATTTTATTAAATATTGTTTTTTATCTTGGGATAATAATTATATTAATTTATAATTATTATTAATTTAATTATATTAATTTAAACCAAGCCCAGGCTTTGTCTTGACTGACTAACTAAGAAGACTTGCTAAGCTGACTTTAAAAATGTTCAGTAAATACCATCGATGGTTTATTTATACCCCAGGATTTCCCTGTCTCTCCTATAAAATCTCATATATATATATATATATATACATTTTTTTTTAATAATAATTTGCAGAGTGACAGGCCTTCCATGTCTAGACAGAAGATCACGCCCCAGTTGAATGTTTTGTGTATACAAATCGCGTATCGCGCGGCGCATTCAAACATAATGCCTTTTATGTTTTTGCATTTTTATTATAGCCGCCGTTTTTTTTTTGTTTCTGACTCCGAACGGAAGGAGCTAAGACACAAGTGCAATTATGAAAATTCATTTGATTTGTGTTTACGATTTTGCCAGAGACATATAAAAAAAAAGATTTAATTTGCTTTGGGCTGCCCGTTAACACACTCGAAAGCAAAACGCAAATCATGCGACTAAAGATCTGCGAGACAGTTCCCCTTGCACTCGCTTTTACCAACTCATTGCGTCGTAATTAGTGGAAATTACCTGTTTGTGTACCCCAGCTTACCTGCCCGAAAAAACCAGGCCAGGAAAAGGGGAGAGAAACGGATGGAGGCTGCATTGGTAGTAATTACGATGCAGAGATCGCTCCTCGATCACACCTCTCTTCAGTTGGCTTTTCCATCAGAGATAAAAAATGGAAATTTTAATATCAAAATACTTTTGTTTAAATATTTTTTATATTATATAATTGCTTAGTTATGCCTTGCCAAGGAAAGCGAAAAAACTAATATGAGCATATATTTTAAAGCTATTTATTTTACGTTTTTTTTTGAGGTTTAAAATTAATTTAAAATTTTAATTTAATTCGTTGTGAAAAATATTGTTTTTATTCAATAATTTCAGATTTTTTAATATTTTTTCTTTACTTAAAAAATTAACTTAAAATAATATTTATTTCCTTTTGTCGGTAACTTCTTTCCCTGGCTTTCTTCCTCTGTAACCTCCTCCTTCTCTCTCTTTCTCTTTGACTGCCTTCTTAGGGTTAAATAAATAAAAAAAAAACAACTTAAAAAAAAGACATATAACTCAACTCTGGACATGACACGGCAATTTGTGTCGCTGGCGACGGCTTGCAAAATTAATTTGTGTCCGCTGTTATTATAAACTTTTCGCCCTTCTTGCGGCTGTTATTGTTGCAGTTGTTGCTGCCTGTTTGTTTGTTTATTTGTTGTTTGTTTGTTTGCTGTTGCTGCTGCTGCTGCTGCTGTTGGTTTGTCTTTTATTGAATTAAGCGCTTTTTTATGCGGCTCACTTTCAATTTGTGTCGAAAATGGCGCCTGGCAAGGTGAGCCAGGGACTCGAATTTTGCCAAGTTCTACTTAAAAAAAATTTGGCACCTTAAAATGAAATAAAATTATGAATATAATAACAATTTTAGAAGTTAATTATAGTGAAATTCAAAATATATCTTATGCAACCCTGGCAGATTTTTTTTTTGGTTTCTACGTGGGCGGCTGCTGTCTGATTTTTGTATCTCGACGCCCCTTGGCCAGCATCTGACTATCTGTCCATCTGGCTGCGGCTGTCCGTCTTGATTTTCGGTGGCAATCGATGTCGTCGCCGCCTCTGTGCACTTGACATTGACGACTTGACTCGCCACGAATCGACGGATTTCAAGCCCACAAAACAGTGGGGAGATTTAGGGAATTTTTCATTAAAAAAAAAAAATGTTAAGCCAAAAAGATAGATTTAAAAAAAATGGATTTAATATATAAACTTGGATATATATTTATGGATTTTACCTTTCCACCTTTTAACCCCCTCAGAAAGCTCTTATTCAATGCTTTTGCCTGCAACTCAAATTTTAGACAATTTTTTACTAGTTTTGTTTTTTGTTTTATTTGGATTTGCAAACTTTGAACTCCAAAAAATGTTATATTCGAACCAATTAAATTAATTTTTTAGCTCAATTTGTTCTATCCACACCCATGGTTGTGTTTGGCTGCGGTGTCTGCTGCGTCTTGGGCCAACACTTCATGCTTCATTTGAGCCCGCTGCCCAATCAGCTGGAAAGGTAAACACAACGACCCAGGCGACTGGCCATATCATCCGCCACCAAGTAGCAACTCCTCTCATACCCAAAGTCCTCATTCATCCTGCGGAATAAAAGGGCTAAAGCTGCCCCTTCTATATCCCCAAACCGTTTTGCGTGCGATTTTTCGACAAAGTTTTTGGCGCTTGACAAAAGTTCGCCATTGCACAGGGGCCAGAGAAAGTTTTGAGTTGAAGTTGAAGCTACAAATGCAAGTGGAGTCGTCCAAGGGCAGAGGATTAATTAAATAACTAAAAGCCAGCTAATCATCTGCAGCTCAAGGGGTCTGCCCGGATTTAGCACTTTGTAGTTGTAGGTGAAATATATATTTGTTGTATTCTTTCTTTGATTACAAAATTGAAACTCTTGAAATTTATATTTAAAAATTTAATTTTATGGCGTAAACTCCACCTATCATAACTCTTCAATATATTTTCACAATTTCCCTTTCGCGTGCTGCGTTGGCCTTGGCCAGGGGATTTTTCGTTGCCGGTCTTGGCCGGGACCCGCCCCAATCAATTAGCCAAATTGTGCATAAATTTGTGGACGCTTATCAATGTCAATATTATCATTACAACAAATATTTATGTGAGTATATTTATAGAAGATGTCTGGGCGTGACTGCTGCCGCTTCGCCTTCTGCCCCTTGACTTTCCCCCCTGCTTTTCTATCTATTATCTATAGCAGCGAAAAATTAACACATATTTCACTTTATAGCCAGCGAATATTAACTGGATGGGGGGTAGGGGGAGGGGGAGGGGGAGGTGGATTGGTTGACTCCCTCCTGGTCGTTTTGTGGGCTAATACAATAAATTGCAATATCGATAAAATACACGAACGTCACGCGTCGCTCACGGCTCACGGTTTTGGCCATACCTCCGGGTCCTCCTCTTAGCCACGGCAACGGAGCCGCCGCCGCCGCCGCCTCTACCCCACAGATTTACTCATTAGATGTCCTCATTTTATGGGAGCTGTTCCTTTATTCGTGTTTAGCTCAGGACTTTCTAGGGGGGAAGCGGAACGCGATGACTACACTTGAAAAAAAAGGAATTATGGGAAATCAAATTCGATTCAGAGAGAAATTTATTCAAGTTTATGTTTATTTGGAATTATTTTTTTGTAATATTTAATTTGCAAAGTGTCCCCAAAATAAGTACTTGGTAATTAAAAAAAAAATTTAAGTAGAGAGCTCTTTTATTTTTATTATATTTTTTTTTTAATTTAATAAAATATTAAACTAAAACTAATTCATAAAATTTGATTTTGTATTAAAAATCGAATTCATTTTCATATTTAAATTGCGTAAATAGACTCGCTCTTAAAATGGTTTCCATTTTCTGTTTCATTATTTCATATTTTTAATAAATAAATTAAATATTGAACAAAATCCTATATATTCAATAGTTTTATTATATTTATTAATTATTAAAAATATTTTTTTTATCAAATAATTTTTTCGCTTAAATATAAATATAAAATTTTTTTTAATTTAAAAAAAAATAAATAAGTATATTTTATAATGCTATAAAAAAGTATTTTTTCCGTGAGATGCAGCCTGAATCTGGGGGGGGGGGCAAGTTTGGTCCTACCCCCCAAAACCCCCCGTATTTTCGCTGTTGTTGACTGTCTGCGCAAATGGCGCAGCAAATTGAATTTCATTTATTGATTATCCTGGCGTTTTATTTTATTTTTTTTTCCTGCGTCTTTTGGAAGCCGCCCAAGGACTTGAAGAGGCGAGGAAAAACAAGAGGCAAAGGCTGAGGGGGAAAAAAAAGAAAACACATCGCAGAATGTAACTCGGTTTCCCTGATTTGGTTTGTATTGCCAGTGGAAGGAAAGGGAAAAGCCAGGACGAGGACTCGGCGGCAATTTATGGCCCGAACGAAGGTGAATTCAATTTCTGTTGCAGGCCTAAGAAAAGTTTTGGTTCAGAGGTCGGAATCTAGTTGGGAGATGATTGGTGAGCAGAATGGATTGAATGGGATTATCTGATTTACACAATATTTATTCCGCACAAAATGTCCTTGCTTACAGCAATTCCCCTCGTGCCTGGAATAATAATATAATATCCGAGGACAAGTTCTCTTCCACAAAAATGATTTGCTTTGATTCAAGCAATGATTTGAGAAATTAATAAGCAATTAACAAAAAAGGGGGAAATATATAATAATTTATTATATTTAAATTTAAGTTTATTTAAGGCAATATTTTGATATATATAAATTACCCAAAAAAAAAAAAAAAAAAAAAAACAAACATATCATCGAGGGCCTCTTCAGATTCCATACTATTCATTCCAACTCGAAACGAATTATACATACAAACATATACACAACCGATCCATCCACCTGTTTTAATTTATGCCTGGCGAGCTACTGCGCCATAATTTATCTTTATCATTCCTATAATATGATAATCCCCGTGTGCCTCTCCTCTCGCTGCATGTTTCTTTTATGTTCTTGTGGCCATTTCATTCATATTTATTTTTTGATGTATGACCCACTGTCCACATAGATACTCTCGCGTGTGAGTGTGGCTCAAGTGTGTGTGTGTGTGTGTATCACTGTGTGTGTTAAGTTGTCATTATGATTGACAACAAAGTCGACGTGACTTGGTTTTGCAATGGGCCACATCGATTAATTCAATTGTGCGGCGACGGTTAATGCAGTGCCACCTTTATGAGGAATTTTCAAGCCACTTTAACACGGTAGAAAAATTTTAATTTCAAAAGAAATTTAAAATAAAACATGAATGTACATAAGAGACCTAAAATGAAACCCTTAAACGAATTTAAAGTGATGTAAAGAAATTTATTTGTTTTATTTTTGAAAGGAAAAAGAAAGGGAAATACTATAAATAATACAATTTCAGTTAGGCAGAACATTTTCATAAAATAAATAAATTTAGAATGATAATAAAATATTTTTTTTTGTGATATTGAAAATAGTCTATTGAAATATTAATTTTTTAAAAGGTTTCTTAATAAACATTAATACACTGTTTATTAGGAAACAATTAAAATCACATGTAAAGAATTGAAAAAGCTTATTAAAAAACATTTAAATTTTATATTAAATGCCATATTTAAAGGGTAAATTTTTCCTTAGTGTGGTTGAAAGTTCGTATGCTAATTTGAAACCTCTAAGCTTCCCTAAAGTCTAAAAAAAAAAAAAAAAAATACAGCAGCCCACACGCAATGGATTCTTCATACCAAAACTTATTTATTTCGACTCGGTTTTCGGTTTGCTTTCGGCTTACAACTTCATTTAAATGCAGAAGCCGCCATGCCCAACAAGAAAAATAAAAAAGCGGACAGAAAAAAAGGGAATGCTCTCGAATATGAAATTTTAGTTTTGATCCAAAAGCATTTGACAGCCGAAAAGTTTTTCTCCATCTCTAAATTTTTTTTTTTTTCAGGTCGACTCTTTGCATTTAGATGCTAATGTCAGGGGCGTCGCCGAGTGGAATTTCGTTGGGGTTGGGGAGGGGGTGCCACACGCCAGCTGCATAATTGATAAGGGGGAGAGAAGAGTTGGGGAATGGCTCTGGGGGGGTGTGGGTTAAATGCAAATCGCAACGACTGCAGATAACCTTGTTAAGATGCCAATTACGAAAATTAACTTGGCCCTCTCTGGCGCTGGCGAACTTATTGATTTTGCATTGAAATCGAAGCCAAAAGCATTCTACACTCAAAAGAAACATACCGATTTTTCTGGCATTTTCCATTGCTCAAAGAGTTTTTTTTTTAAATAAATGTAACTAGTATTAAAATGTGCTTCGTTTTAGAAGTATTTTCCTTAAAGAGTCTTCCATATACTTTGGCAGCACTCGTTTCTCTTTTATTTTTTGACCCAGTCCTCTTGGCAGCAACCTCAATTGGCAATGTGTGTGTGTGTGTGTACCTCTACCATCCTCCACCCTCTGAAGAGGGGGGGAAACCTCCACCTCCCAATGAAAAACTTTATGCCAAAAGGAAATGACGAGAGGTGAGAGCTAACGGAGAGAGAAAAATGTGAGGAAATTTGTTCGACGGAAGCAGAGACAGTTTGAAATAATTACATTGCACAAATCGAAGCGATGGGGTCCATGGTAAAGGGTGGGTGGGGGGGGGGGGGGGGG
>VNJN01008545.1:104154-135092 GCA_008042485.1 Drosophila mayri
TTGGTTGAAGAGGAAAGGGGGGAACTCTGCAAGTCCCACTTGTCCGCCATAAAAACCCAGAAATTTAATGCTGCTTTTGCCAGCAGGTTTGCATATACCAGAAAGTTAGGCTTCTGTTTTCCTGAGCTTGGAATGTATTCCCAAGTTTAGTATTATTTTATTTAGAGTTTAGAAATATTTAAAATTAATATTTCTTGTTTATTTTGAATATATATTAATTTTATGTAGAAATTTACTATTCATTTTTGGGGTATTAATTTCTTTTAACTTGTTTTATAAATAATTATATCTTTCAAGAAACGATTGCTAGAACTTCATAATCATACATTTTCCTAACAGGTTTTTTTTTTAAAACCTTGCCTAGTTTTAGAATAGTTTTTAGCTTAATTTCTACACAACTTGTAGCTAAATTTTATGCACCTGAATACCTTCCCTTCGCCTTGCGGAATAGAAGAACTTATTTCAGTTACACAAAAGCATTCCCCTATTGAAGAAAACCCATTTTCCGACTTTCCACGTAAAGCAGTGGCAGTGGAAATTGTTGCTAGACACAGACGCAACTTCATCATCGGCTGAAATGCAGCAAAAAGTACAAATAATTTCATTATAATACCGGGAGAATGCGGTTAGGGGGGGTCTTTCGATGGCTTTAAGTACATGGGCGTAGGGCGGGCGACTGGCAGCCAGCCCCAACAGGTTAGGCAGAAACTGGAATCAAGGGAAAAAACACGACAAAATGCAGAGTACTGAAGAGTGCTGAATGCCAAGAAACCGAGTGGGACGAGCGACAGATAATGACAACGACAGTGGCAGCAGCAGCAGCAGCAGCAATATCGAGAGGCAGCCGCAATAATTGCTAGTGAAACATAAGCAGCAGCAGCAGCAATATCAATAACTGAAGTAAGTGCAATACTAACTAACTAACAACACAAATGAAAATAAAAAAGAATGGCATTAATCTGCAGCTTGGAGAGGCCAAGACAATGAGAGAACCCAAGCAGCCATAATAATCAATAGTAACAATAAATAAGAGTATTAAATCAGCAACTTGAACAAGTAATTTTTAGCCAAAAACAATATTTAATAACATGCTAAATCTGCAAATATTTCAATTGCAAATCAACACTCACAGTTGAAGTATTTAAAAGAATAACCCAATAAGGCAACACACACACAATACAAAATCAGCAACATAAACATTAATAGCTGTGGCTGCACTCTAATACAGTGAATACAAACAAAATTCGCCAGGTGCAATGGTGCAACATTAGCAACAATATTAAGAGTTAAGGCAGCAACACATGAGCAGCCACAACTCCAGCAAAAGCATGGCAATAGCGGCGAAAAGAAGGAATTATAGCTGGAAAAGCAGCAGCATTATGAATTAAAGTAGCAGAAGCAGAAGCAGGAGCAGGAGTAGCAGCAACAAAGCAGCAAAATTATGAATCAAATGCAGCAAAAGTAGTATTTACACAGTTATAAATAATAGGAATATAGATTAGAGAATTCAGAGAAGACTACAAAAAACAATTTCAAAATACAAGCTTAAAGGGTTTTCATTAAAAACAATTTAATTTACTCAAAATTTAAATAATCAACATGAACTGTAAGTCCACCAAATTTCTCTGTGTGCAAAAACTGCAGCAACATAATAAACCGCAAATGCGGCTTCTAAGGTAACTGAGAAAACTGTAGCAGCAGCAGCAGCAGCAACATGCAATATTAGCAGTTGCAGCAACATCAACAATCTGAGCAGCAGCAGCACCAGCAATAAAATACGGCAGCAACTGAAACAACATCAGCAGCAGCAGCAACAGCAGCAGCAACAGCGGCAACATCAACGCCATGCACACGAGCAACATGAGACATGCGACATGCGACTGGCGACGGACCAGTTTGCAACTGTTTTCTGGCTCTTTGGCGTTTGTGGGGACAGAATGTGGGGACAAAAGCCCCACCGTCTATAAATAGCGAATGCTTTTGACAACAACAGCAGAAGGGGGGGGGGGCGGGCGGGATGTATCCAAGGGGGGGAACCCCACAAGATAGCTAAAAAGTCTCAGTTGCAGCGACAACGACAACGACGACAGCAAATGCGTATTAATTGCGACAGCAGTTCGTCAACATTCCACTGGCAAAGGATAAGGAGGAAGGTGATTTGGGGAGTGAAATGCACTACAAAAAATGGGAAAAATTTTAAAATTTAAATTTTAGAAATTATATAAAAAGAATCTAAGAGATTTGTGGTAGTAAAATTGGTTAGAATACATTTTATTCGTAAGTTTAAAAAGGGGAACTAACTCTTTTTGAAATTATAAAAATTAATTATAGAAATTTAGTTTGCAATGTTCAGGTGTTGATTTTAAATGATAAATTTTTAGATATCAATTTTGAAGAATCTATTTTTAGGTATAGATTTTGATGAATTAATTTTTATGATAACACAAACTAACAGTATGCAGATTCTCTTGAAGGTTATCTAAATCTTTTAATGATATTTCAAGGCTTTTAAATTTCTTTAATTTACATATAGTTTCTCTCTGTGTAGTTGCCACAACAACAACATAATTAAAAGTGCCAACATGGCGCGTGATCGGCAGACATCGATAAGCGTAACTTGAGACAAGTCGATCAAAAGTTGCTGGAATCACGAAATCGAAGAGGCCATCCTTTTGACAGAATATATATTGTGTATCTTTGTATCTTTATATCTTTGTGTTGGCAAACTGCAGTCGGTAGCTGCCGAAGGTGTGACAAACAGGAGCCTTGCGGTTAGATATTAGAACTTGATAGCGAATACATTAGAAAGATTGAATGGATAAGAAGACAGGCATCTTTGAGGTTAACCGTAGGAAGCCATAAGAAAGGCAGACAACATGAAATTATGGTGAAGAAAATCATAATAATAATAATAATAATGAATATGCAAGAGTTATTATTACTTCAGGAGCTATAGAAAAACTAATGTTGAGACTACAATGTTGATATTATGTTTTGGATTAATATTCTATGTACATACATTAGGCGGCATTAGGGAAATAAAAACTATAAATTATATTATTAAAATGAAGGCAAAGTGATTGGCAAATTCCCTAGTCTGAACCTTGGACTTGCCCTTTGGCGTTTTGGAGGTTCACAAATGAAGATGCCGCCGCCGCGGCAATGTGCAAATGTTGCGTGAGGTATGCGGAAATTACCGCCTGGAGTCTAAGGTCTATGGTCGATGGACTATGGTACCCAAACCCAGAATCCTGAAGACCCAGCAAGTCGAAGAGGAGACCGAAAGCACCGCATAATTGCACCTGTCGCCTCCTACAAGAGGCAGCTGCAAAAACCAGCCACTAGCCAAGTGCCTGGACCGGCAACTTGCAACATCACATCGGCCGGCGCTACAATATATATATGATTCCATATTTGGTGGCAGCAGCTTTTCTTCTCGGTTTTTCCTCTCTTTTTTTTATGTCTTTTTTGCTGGGTCTTAGATGGGACACAAACCTAATGGCAGCCAGCGAAGCCTGATTATGAGGCGGGTTATTTATGCGTGGCGATTTCAGATGCCCGTTGCCTGATTCCCGGATCCGATCCCGATTCCTGCCCATCCAGCAGCATCAATAATAACAAGCAGACAACCAAATCGACGACGATCGCTCCTCGGTGGTCTGCCCTCCTCCCCACCTCCCTTCCCCCACTATGGCCCCCAGTTTCCCCGAGCTTTCCCTGAGTTTCCATAGTTTTGTTTTTATTCGAGCCTGCGGCAAAGCGTTGCTAGATGAACACAGCCCATCTGCAGTCAATTCAAAGGCTTCAAAAGGCACTTTAAAAAAATTATTCAAATATTGTTTAATCTTTAGGAATACAAAGATAATTTAGGGAGCTCTTTTCACCATATTTTTGGTCAGTGTAGCTTACCCCACACCCAAATAATCACAACCAGTTGTAACAAGCTGTGGAAGCTGCGGAGTGCGCGTGGCCGCCGTGGCGTTTTATGACTCTGTTTGGCCAGCTCAACTTGGCCCAACTCCTGGCCAGCATCCCTGCTCCTAACCCGTTCCCGTTCCCGTTCTCATTCTCCCCAACTCAACCCCCTTTATCTTCAGCAGGCAGCACTGAAACTGAAACAGAAAACAGGTGCACTTCACATCAAAGCAACGCAGGCAGCAGGCAGCAAACCGATCTCGGCCCGAAACACTTAATCAATGGTAGCCAACGCCGACGCCAATGGCTACCGTGGTTTCAAGATAGTCAATAAATCGAGTAAAGTTTTCAATATAATTGAGAAAAATTAAAAGAGACTTTAGATAAGTTAATAATGTTTTATTCTAAAGTCTGTTTATTTAGGGTGTTTCATTCTTGACTCTCAATTTCGAGGCTTTAATTAATATAACACATAATAGCCCTTTTTTAGCCAGAAAGAGTATTAAGTAAAGAAGTTCAAGCACAGATTATGAAACGGTAGAAAAACATTCTAAAAAGCAATAAGAACCTTAAGAAAAAACCACTTTATGTAGAGTTTAAGGAGCTTTTTTTTGTGGGAAGTGAGTCAAACATCTTTAAATATCCAGAAACTTATTTTATTTTTTTTTTATGATTTAAAAATATTTAAATTTATTCTTTATTTTATTTTTGATATACATATACAATTCCACTGTGCCTTGCATTGGCTTTGACTTCTCCAGCTCCTCTCCCTCGACCTGGTCGTCGCCTGCGTTCTCGCCTCGATCCTCGCCTGATCCTCATCAGTGGTCGCCTTGGCATGCACGTCTAATTACCGGGAAGTCAAATGTAGTCAACATATTGCACTTTGATTTGCGCTGCCGGCAGCAATAGCAACCTGGCCAACTAGCCACTAGCTTGCAATAGTGCTGACAGAACTATAGAAATTCACTTTGAATTTCTTGATTATTTTTAATTAATATATATTTTTATTAATTAATTCCTGGCTGATCAAATTCTTGCTAATTTATATTTATGAAATATGCTATTCTTATGCCCAAAATGAAACAACTTTGCCAGCACTGGCCAGCGAGAGCAACAGGCCACGTCCGCAGCGGCTCCTTCTTTCAGCCTTCAGCCCCGTCTCCCTTCTCTGGGTATCTAGATGGGAGGGTCCACCTTGATGTTATAGTCATAGTTATAGTTTACTCGAAGCCAAAGCCGATGGGAAAATGTGCGTTCGGGGCCCCGGTCTTTGGATCTGTCTTTGCCCAAGTGGTAGCCATTGGCCAATGTGTGGAAACGCGGGCATTTTCAACTGCTCCTGGACCCGGTTCAGATGCTACACGGCAAGAAATTGGTCAATAATTTAAAATTTGAAATAATTAAGAGAAAATATAAGAAAGTACAGGACAAAAAATTATGGCTTAAAGTTGAGAAACTTTTACAAATGAAATATTTTAGTTAAAAAAAAAAAAAAATTGAAGAAAATATAATATATATTTAGGTTTATATATTTTTTAACTAACACCATTTAGGTTTAGATTTTGTGTACTTGCAAATCTCCTTTTTTTTAGTGCCGAACTAGGCCTTAGCCTGGGTCCAAACTGGGGCTATAAATCAGGCTCATTTTAATGACGCAAGCGAAATGTGAGGTTTTGAAACGTGTTTCGCTTGCCCAGTTGGCTGCCGTTTTGCAATTTGATTCCACTGGTACTCTATATAGTATATATACTATGCTGATACCCCGATCCCTTACCTTTCTTGGGGCGCACCTAGGCAGCAATTAGGCGTATCAATCATGGAGGCATTAAAACAATTGAAAAATCGTCTTTGGGAAATTGAATAGCAATTAGAATATATGCAAAGACTCGGTTCCAATTAGCTGTTGAAACATTTACGTTGGATACTTATTTATTATGGTTAATAGATAGTTTGCGGGAAAAGTCATTTTTCCCTAGATCAAAATAATTTGAAAATCCATTATTTTATAGCTCAAAATAATACTTAATTTCTTGTGAATCGTTAAAAATGTTGCATAAATATGCTTTATAGACAGATTTTAAGAAATAACCAAGCCCACAAGGCCAGAGGCTTTTGGGGCTTAATTAAGTCATATTCGCTTGGGGCTTATAGTAAATGTCATAAAAAACGTTCGTAAACAAGTTCTAATCTGTTGTTACCCAAGTTTTTACTTCATTTTTTGAGGTCAACTGAGACAGCGGTGATCATTGTTTCCTCAGGAGGCTCTTTGGTGATCATAAAAGCGAATGAATCGGAATCTCTGAATCTCTGGAGCTCTAAAAAAAAAAACCTTAAAGATACGATCAAAACTCGATCTGCGAGCGAGGTCGTTGACTCTGGGATGCCTTTTTCCAATCACACAGATGATTTTTTGGCAAATATCTTGGCTGAAATCTCAATAAAGATATGAGAGATATGAATGCGGGATTGGAAGAATGATATGACAGCATTTCGGCCATATATAACGATAACTAATTGATTTAAAGGCACATTTCAACGGTTTACATTAGGCTTATAAGGTGTTTACTATGCCCCAAAAACCCGCTCTTAAGATGCAAAGTTTATGTAAATTTTGTTTAGTTAATGATTCAGAACTCACCGGACCCCGACATCGTCTTTTATTTTGTTAATTTTTATGTGTGTTTTTTTTTTATTTTTTGGGTCCGTTGTAAACGTAAAACGAAATGCAATAAAACGAGTAATCAAATTTAAATACAAATGACCAAAAACAAACGATGAACAAAATCAAATCAAAGTCAATATTCGTTTCTGTTTTGTATTCTTTATTTCGAATTTGTTTTCAAAGCAATTTTCCCACTTTTGGGTTCTTCGTTCTTTGTGGTTTTTTAATGGTTTCTTTTTTATTTTTGTGTTGGACGAAACGTGCAAACGCCTCGAATTATATGGTATTTATTTTTATTAGGTTCTAGTCGAGTTTATAGAATAAAAACCCTAAGCAATTAATAGTTGATTAGCAGTCTCTATTTGGGTAAATACAAAATAATATTTTGTTTAAATTATAGTTGGTTAGAAAAAGTAAACAAAAGTGCAGTCCATGCTCTCGGCTTTCCTCTTTCCTTCTCAGCATTTTCCAAGCCAGTGTTTTTACTTAATTTGAATGCAAATAGATGGGTTTTGAATGAAAAGATAGGTAAATACGGGGTCAGACCGCCACAAAAACGAGAAAACGAGGCTGCCGCCGAGGTGTTTGTTTTATTTTGACATCTTTTCGGCTGCCCGGCTGTTGTCTTTTGTCGTTAATTAAGGTTTATGGACAAATTATGCCCACAAATTGGCAATTAAAATTAGAACGCGCACATAAATTCAAGAGCAACACAGAAGGAGTGAGAGAGAGAGAGACCCCAAAACCGAAAATAATAATAATAAAAAAGCATCTTCGACGGCCTCATCTGCGACAAAACGCTGTCACCCGACTGGTTTTCATTTTTTCCACTCTAATTTGTTGCACAACCCCACAACCAACTGGTTTTTCCAACCGTCTTTTTTTTGTTTAGTGTTGAAACATTGATAAACGCCAAGAACGTGGGCGTACCGGCTCCAGATCGGTCAAGTATATAAATATATATTTTTTTTTTTTGCAATTATATAAATATTAATGGTACAAGTTTTAGTTAGTTACTAATTAGGTGATAAATACTGTTTGCCTAATCAGTTTTATTAATTTAAAAAAATATATATTGAAAGCTTAAGCTTAATTGAGACATTGAAGTGTAGCTTAAGTCCCAAGATCTTGCTATCGAGCTTAATTTTAAACTCATTTCTGACTCCATTGCAAAGGCAGATTTATCCCAGAGATATTGAACTTCCATGTGAGTCTCAGCCAAGTTATCCTCTCATCTATTAGCCCCTCCACGTATCCCACTCTTTAACTGGGCCTTATCCACCTGCCCGAATGTGAGCCAGCCTTGTCAATTACAATGAAAATTTCATTTGGGGGCCGGGGCCGGGGCCGCTTTGCCACAATCATTTACACTAAATCACTTAAGTGCACAAGTGTCCGCGGAACGCCCAAAAAAAAGAAAAGGAAAACGAAAACGAAAAAGACATAGGAAAAGCCACTCGAGTTGGCATTAAATGCAACACAAGCGGCGAAGGAAATCACCGCCCATAGACACCCCACATATGGACCGGGTGCCTGGGATCGTAAAAGTTTACATTTACGCATATTAAAAATAAGGCAAAGCGGTTCGCATTTCAAATCGACAACTGCCTTGGCAGAGGGGTCCCTACACTGAGGATCGGTCCCCAGTCTCCATCCAGTTTCCCATCCCGATCCCCATCCCTCTATACCCGTCTCACTAATTTACCAGGCTCTTCTCCGATTGGCCGAGAGCGCCAGGTGGTCACAGGTCTCAGTCTAATGGGGAGCCGGGCTTAATCTCCGCTCCCCAGATGACGACGAACGAGGACGCATCCAGTTTTTGCCCCCATACAGATCTCCAGAATCTGGCTGCAGTCCCCGCGCTGCGTGAGGAGCATCCTGGCCGCTGGCCTCAAACCTGTGCCAAGTCAGTGATGAGCAAGGGACATGGAAAAAATCTAAATGATTGATATATTTAACAAAAATGAGTTCATTTTAATATTTAGGGTATTTAAAGTAGAAATTAAATTTTTTTTCTAAATTTATCTGTACTAAAAATATCTTAAATTTTACAAAAAATATATTTTTTAAGGGAAGTGCAGTTAGGAAAGTTGTTTACTCCAAATTTTAAGCGAGCAAAGCAATCGTTGAAAATATTATTAAAAAAACCATAAATAAAAATTTAAAATATGGAAAATATATTTTTTTTACTATTTAGATATATCTTCTTACTATGAAATGCTACAAAAATAAATATATAAAATCCCTTTCTGTTCATTTCTGGCCTCACAAAGCCCATAAAAAATATTTACTAAGTAGCAAAGATTATCCTGAATAAATATATATAAATAATACAACTAAAAAGTAATAAATATATAAATTAAAAATTGCAAAATCCATGCAGCCTTATTCTAAATACTTGCTCTAAAATATAACAAAATTCTTGCCAGACTTTGGCGGCATAATTCCTTCTAACTAACAAAGGCAAACCCTAAAAAATATATAAAAAATGCAAATAATTAGAATAACTATAGAAATATAAATATATACAAAACTATAGAACTAAAAATATATATCTTCTTAAGCAGAAATCCATCTTTAATAAGTATAGACAACAAATAAAATCTTAAAACTTATTCTCTCTGCTGGCTGCACCGCGCGGCTTTTCAAAGCCTGCTTGACTGCTCCACTTTGGCGGTGTTTGGCTTCAAGCTGGACTCCTTCTGCTTGCCAGTGGATCTGGCCATCCATCCATCCATCTGGAAACTGGTTCAATGCCTGTCTGAATGGGGTCCGATTCCTGGCCCCGCGCGCTCCTTGATGCGAAAACCAAACCAAACATAACGAGCTTTGCTTTTCGGTCTGATTTCTGTGTTTCTCCTCGTATCTTTTTTTTTTTTTTTTTTTTTGATTATTTTTTTTTTTTGCTCGCGCACAGGTGGCTGCCTTACACTGGACAACACATACACACACCAGCCAAGTCCAAGTCGATCGCGCGTAATAAGCCGCGAAAACATTGCTCAGGTATTCTGACATCCCACAGAGAGAGAAAAGCGAGAGGGGTTTTCTTTCTATAAAAATTGATGGGTTATTTATGGGTTGGTAACAAATATTTAGTCTTAGCGGAAAATCTTGGGCAACTTTTGTTATATAAAGCAAAAATATTTAATATAAAATATTTAATTAAAGAAATTGATAATTTTTGTAAGAGTGTAGAGTCCTCGGGAAACTGGTTATCCCATCCTGCGATCGTTTGGTCATGATAAGCGAGCAGCTGCCCCGCCCTTCGGCGACTCACCGCACCCTGGGATAGGCAAATTATGGATGGCAGGCATCCTGCTGCATGCTGCATGCACCATACAGGATCCTCTGGATACAGATGCCCAGATCCCCGGAGATGGACAGCGGCCAGGCAGTCAACACTTTCGCAGTTCACTGCAGATCTCTCGCATTTGGGCCATTAATCATTGGCCGCCTGCTGCCGGGCTGCTGCAGGTTCTACGGTGAACAGGGAGCACCAAGCAGGAGCAGAGGCAGGGACGGGGGGCATTCTCATTATGCTCGTTTAATTGAAATGTCATAGAGAGGCCATTGGAGAATTAACAAGCATTTAACCTCCGCCTTCTCGGCGACAGCAATATTGCTTTATTTTGCAGTCGATGCAACTCGCTATTTATTGCTTAATTATTTATGCTGCTGCATGTGTGTGTCTCGTTTATTTTTTTCCAAGAGTTATATATATTTAATTTAATATTAAACATATTTTCAATAGTATATATAACCAAGTTACCAAGTTAGTCGGCCAGTTTTTGGTTAAAATGTTTTATCTCTCGATTTGTTGGCTTAAATTAAATTTTCAATTTTATAAATAATTTATGTGTAGGAAAATATGGTTTATTTGATTTAAATGTTTCTGTTTCAGTTGCTTCTCTGCTTTGCTCCAAAGTGAACTGACAGTTTCGTTCACCTTCCCCCTCGGGCTTAAGACCCCTTTGGCAGCTGTCCCTGTCGTCCCCTTCGGTTCATGGGGGTTAAGTTAACTTAGTGGCAAGTTGTGCAGTGGGGTCTCTTCTCTTTACACTGAGGCAAAAAGAATTAAATTTAAATTTGAAATTTATAAGAATTATAAAGAGATTTCAAGCCTAATGAATGGTTAAGTAAAGAGTAAATTATTATATATTTTTATAATAATTTTTCATTGCATTATATGGAATGTTTATGTTTTTTTGTGGACTCTAGTTTTTGGCATTTCCGCTTGGGTATTTCTCTCAGTGCTTTGAGCAAAGTAAAGGCCTCGCTGCGCTTCCGCAGAATCACTTAACGCTTGATTACACCGATTGACGTTTTGACGAGGCACTGATGCTGCACAAGTCGGTGATGATGATGATGATGACGACACGAATGCTGGCGATGTTGCTGCTGTTGCTGTTGCTTTTGCTTTTGCTGTCCTGGAGGGTCCACTGCTACTACCTTGCTACCTGCTACCTGCAACCTGCAACCGAAATATGAGAAAGGGGACAGAAAGCCACCAGCAACAACAACAAAAAACTGGCAAAGCTGAAAAAGCGATGCCGATGCCGATGCTGACTTTTTAGACAACTGTTGAGGGCGAGGCCCCTGTTGTTGCTCCTGCTGGTGGTGGTGCTACCTCTGGAAAGCTGTCAATGGTGACTAGAACGCTATTACATATTATGGGACAGGATTCCGCGGAGGGGCCACCGATTAAAATGTCATTGCGTTTTGCTGCCGTTGGCTCTTGCCTCGTTTTTTAATGCTTGCCTGCCTTGCTGCAAGGTGTTGCTGCTGCTGCTGCTGCTGCTGCTGCATAAACTGCAATCTTACGTGATGCTGCAGATACTCGCAGTCTCGCACTTATTGATTCTCTCCGGGATGTGGCTCTTCTCAGTCTCATTTGGCAGCTTCTTCTAATTTTGATGCCTGCCATTTGCATTGCAAGTCTAAAAGGGTTGATTTTCTTTTACTATGATCAAGTATATATACTATATATTTTTTTAAATTAATATTATACATATTTTTCTGGCTAAAAAAAAAACACTTAAAAGTTGCTGCTGGCAATATGTATTGTCTGCTGTTGCAGTTGTCAGAATGGATTTTTCCACTTGTCTTCGACAGACTTTTTGTGTGCCAATCGCGGATTATGCTGAGCTGTCACTCAAAGATTGAAACGTTGTCCCCGTGGCACCCCCCGGCCCGCCCCCATCCCCTGCTAACGGTCAGATCTCCACAGGATTTTCCATGAAGTAGCTGCCATTGAAACTGCTGCTGCTGTTTGACTGACCTCGGGTGCGTCACTCGAAAAGGCAAATTGCGCATTGGAAAAGCAGCATTGTTGAGCCACAAGAAAAAAAAACGAGAAAAAAGTTAAAAGAAAATAATAAGAAAAATAATACAAAACATATAATGATTTTATCACAATTCAACATCAAGTTTGACAGCTGAAAAGCCAATTATTTTGTGATTTTTTCAAATGATTTAGGCTTAGGTTGAATTATGAAGTAAAGAATAAGCTGTTTGCTGGCTTAGGAAACACAAATCTAAATCAATACTTAAATCCCTCCTCTCTTTGAAAATCTGAAATATTTAACTAAAGCCTGGTAAATAATTGAAATCATCATTTAAAAATCCACCCCACTGTAAACCGTAAGTGCCGGTGTCTGTCGAACCGCTGCCGGCCATGGCAATTTGCGACAATCAAACCAATAATAAGTTGGCCAGAAGTCGTCAACAAAAACAGCAATAACAGAGCGGACAAACGGCAACAAGAGTAACTACTTAAGTTGACTAACTCGCCAAGTTGTCAGAGTGTGGCTAAAGCCAAGGCAGGGAGAGAGACGAAGGCAAAGGCAACGAAAATTGTCATCAACTATGCAAATTGCCAGGAAATTTTTCACTTACTTTGCGATAGTTGGACGGGCCTTAAGGAAGGACCAACAGACAGACAGACAGGCTACTAGGGGAGGAGAGGGGAAAGCGTTGGGAAAACTGACCCACTAATTAGCTGCCTGCGGGAGGGGCCGGTGAAAAGCACTCGCAAATGACCAAAAACATCAGCGTCATTATCAATATCAACAGAATGTATTTTATTTTGCCTTTTTTTTTCGTTATATATATATTTTTTTTTTTGGCTCATTATTAGGCAATAGAGCAAACGGGGCAGCACTGGCAAACAACCATTATTACCAATCGATACATCGATTGGAGGAAGCCTGGCGAGGGTGGAGAGGAGTGGTGAGGTGGGTGGTGGAAGTGTCATATGCCGACCGGAGCTTGTGGCCAAGATGATGGCATATAGTGGAATTTATGAGGGATTGTCCAAGGGAGAGCTTCTTGGCCAAAGGGGTTGGCACTTCCTCTGCGGGGCATGACTCTTCATTGTCCTGACATATCTATGCCAGACAAGGATTCGATTGGAGAGGCTTTTACGGGGCACTGATAGACGTTCGTTCTGGCTCAGCTTTTGGCCGGTGTCTTGCACGAATATATATTTGCAACTTGGCCATAAAGCATTTCGGGACTTGTCGTAGTCAGTGACTTGAGCTATTTTGGGTGCTGTGTTGGAGCAGGGAATTGATTAATAATTGCCAATGGATTCTCGATTGCTTTGTCAGTGGTTAATCGATGGAATCACTTTAAATTTGTCATTGCTTTATCGATAAATGTAACCATTACATGGCCAAGTCAGTCCGAAGGAAGTCGAAGCTATTAAAGTATACATGGGAGTTGTTAATTTAAATTAAAACATAATTTATTCAGAAATTTATCAAGGAAAACTATAAATTTTAGTTTTCATTAAGCCAAGTCTTAAAGGATAATCATCAATATTCGATTGCTAAACCATCAATTAATAGAATGAATCGTTTTTAATCAATATACAAGATTAAGCAATAAAATAATCCCTGATATATCAAAGAGTTAGCTTTACTATTAAAACCTTAGTTTGGCTTAAATACCCTCTTTGAATGGTGATGACTGCTTTACAGCATTGATCCTGCTAAACTTATCGATTTAGTTCTTATCTGTTTAGCTTTTTTCAATCGATTTGCTTGCCACAATTGCTACAATGTTATTTCTCTACAAAGTTGATTTGTGTTTTTTTTTTTTTTTACATTTACAAAATAATACCAAAAGAAATTTCAATTCAATCTTCTATTGTTGCTTTTTATTTTTATTGGGCATTTTTGTTTTTGTTTTTGTCATCTGGCTAGATAAATTGTATGCCAAACATATATACGGGCATATGTATGCCAGAAACCAATTGCAATCTTCCATGCGTCCTATGCATAAATAATACAAAGAAACACACACATCACACACGCACATACACACACGCACATACACAAAACAAAAGGCGGCAAATAAAACAAAATTACGCATACGCCATGTAGGCCATGTCAAAGGGGAGCCTGTGCTTGTGCTTTTGCTTGTGATGGCAAAAAGGGGTTGGGCTTTCGGACAGGACCAAAAGTGGGTAGGGGGGGGGGGGGGGGGGGGGGGGGGTGCTGGAGGGGAGCTAACGTGCAGTACCTCCTTGTCGAGTGTGTGAAACATTTTGGCATTGGCATTCGCCATGAACACTGAGCACTCGCAGTTTTGCTTAATAATTTATTATGCCTTGGCAGTCACAAAACTCACACGGCCAGGGGGAGGGGAGTTGTTGGGGTTTGGGAAATCGAGAGAGTTATATATACAGAGGAGACATTTTGTTACATATGTTTCATTTGCGCGTCTGTTTGCGTAATTTACAGTCACACAAAACCGCAAATAAAGTTGCCAACATTATGGTTGAGGCCAAATGTGGTGAGGGGTGAGTTTTTGGGGGCAGAGGGTTGGATGGAGAAGGAAAGAGAATATGAAAGAGGACAGAATGAGGGAGAGTGGAGAAGGAGCCAGTTGGAGCTTGAGTCGAAGGGTTAGCGAGGTCACATCAAATGAAAGCGAAGACAAAACGCTAAAAAGTCAACAATTGGGAGTGGGGCGGCACAAAGGGTTGCAAATATGCACTGAACGAAAAAAAAAGAATAAAGTAAAGTGGAAAGCTTGCCTTTGTTTTTGTATAATTTATATTTAAATTTTACTATCATAAAAAGACAAAGGGAACTGCAGTTCTGTTCTGCAGCTGTTTTCGCTTGCCAAATCTTTAGTTGAGAACTTAAACCCAATTTTTTTAAATTATTACTACTATTAAATATACCCTACCCCCAATTTGTCACAGTGTAGCGAGCAATGGGCTGGAAAAGGAGAGAGCTAGCATACATTATGACAATAACATGTTGTGGCTACAATTCCCGGGGTTCCCTGGGTTTGAGTCTATATTATTTTTTCTAGGTTAGCAGTTTTGAAGCGCTCCCAACTTCGTTTCGATGTTTGGGGCGGCTCGGGTGGCCAGGACCGTTAACCGTTATGGCAAAGAGTTTTACCATTACGACCGCATGCCGCAAAAAGCGCAATTGCAAAATAATTGAAAGCACTCGAATGAACCCTCTCAACCCCCTCGCACCCTCGCACCCACTCACCCCTATCGCTCCTGCCGCTCACCTGGCGGCGACAGTTAAAAGGTAAAGAAACCCCAGCTTTGCTGCTCAGTTTATTGATTTTGTTTGCCGGAGATAATTTCGAGGAGGGGAAAGAGTGTGTCATGGGGCAGGGGGGAATGGCAGGGGATGGAAAGCGATTACTGGCGATAAATATCGATATATAAATTTATGCGAAGACACTCATAAATATTAATCTTGCCACTAAAGAAAATGAATAGAAAAGTTGATTCCATGAGAAAAGTGAAGAATATGATCGTAATATTTATATATCCTGTGTATTTCTCTGGGATTTTATGTCTTAAAAATAAAAAAAAGTAATGAATAAGTAAGTCACTGAGCCACAGAGCCACGGAAGACGCAAGTAAGATTCTGAGGAAAATATTAAAAAACGAAGCAAGAGAAACTCAGAGATGCAATGAAAAGTCTAAAGAATATTTAATAACTACTATTAAATAATTAACACTAACTTCACTCAATTTAATTTTCTAAAAATTTTCCACATTTCCATTGATTCTTTGAACTTTTGACGCCACCACAAAAATGTTCTACAAAATGTACAAACTTGAACACTCGAAGTTTATTGAAAGTGGCAACCCGCACAGGAGTAAATATATATCTATATACATTTAATATATTTCAGATGCTAGACACACACACACACACACACACACATGTATATGTACATATATATCTATATAGCCCGCCCATAACAACAAAGGACATCAACATTTTCAATAGATTTCCGCTAACAAGATAAATAGTGCGAGTTGAAGTTGGAATGGTGTGTGGAAATGGGGTAGAAGGGGAGGGGAATGGGGCAAGGACGGGTGGAGAGCGTTCCTAAAGCTACAAAAAATGAAAAGGCAACAAAACAGACAAGGAATGCCAGAAACTCAGCAACAGACGCTAGAAATTGCCAGGAGCGAAGCTGCACTGAAAAAAACTAAGAAAAAGCAGTAGAAAATTTAACAAGAAAAAGAATTTTTAGGTTTTCTTTAAGAAAAATAAAGGTATATTTAAAAAAAAAAAAAAAACATAAAAGAAGCTAACTTTAAAACTCCTTCACTTTGTAATTTTGAATATGAAAATGCTTGAAAATGCATTAATTTCTATAAGAAAAGCTTTTGATTTACTAATTTAAAAAATTTGAAAAATTAAGTAAACACATTTATTGAATTATTTTATATGTTTTTTATTTTAAATTTAAATTGCTAATAGAAATGTCTATAAATGTATGCCGAAAGACAATCATTTCGCTTTTGGCTTGCATTTTAAAGACTTTTAAAGTCTTTAACCAAAGACTTTAATTTAGATTGTTAAATTGTTTTTAAAATGATTACTTAAATATATATTTTTACATATATAATATTAGTATTTCTCTCAATATATTTAGAAAAGGACAGAACTCTGTCTTTCTGTCTGTCTGCCTGTCTGGTTGCAGCTCCTTGGCCATTATTGATATCAAATTGAAGGTGGCTTAAGTGGCTTCGTCTAAGCCACCGAAAAGGAGAGCCAGAGATGACGGCAAATGCCGGATGAGAATCATATTTGGGAAAAGAGAATGCCATCGCATGTACATATTAAATATCCTGCTTAAATATCCTACCGATGCTTCCTATTGATTTTCCAGCCAGCCCCTCCCCACACCCTTTGCCTTTTACCCGCAACATTTTCATTTCCTATTGCAATGATTTTCCTCTCTCTCTTATTTTTTATGCTATTTATTTTGGCCTTCTTTTGACACTAGAAAAATATGTGTGGGGAAAGGGGTGTCTCCTGGACGAAAAAGAAAACACATTCTCAGCAGTGTTCTCCTGTCGCGCTGCCATCGTCATGAAGAAATTTGTAATAAAAATTCAGCAGCAAATGAGAAAAGCACACTCACAGACACACTGTGAGAAAAGGGTGAGGCCTTTCGTCTGACTGCCTTTTACCGTTCAACGTGCAAAACTATGCCAAAGCCTCAGCCCCTTGTCCCCTTTATGTTTTTCCAGCTTTTCATCTCGTCCTTGTGCCTTGTCCCAGGTCGCATTTAATAAGTTTGGGTTAAAGAAGAAACTTTGCCGCAAGCCTTTGGGTTAAGATAGTTAGGGGTGCGCAGGCGGGGAAGGTATAAGGGGGCTTTCAGCCATCAAGGGGTTAAATTCTGTAACTAAGCGCCAACTGAGACATATCAATTGGGCATGAGATTAGCCAGGATTTATAAATCACAAATTGAAAGCGAAAACAAAGCGAAATAAATAGGAGAATGTATTTATTGTCCTTTTTTAATTATTTTTAATTAAAAATATCAATCTTTTATTCTGGAAAAGTAAAGGTTTAGGCCTTGTAAAATTGGAAACCAAGAAGTTCTTTGAAAATGAGCTCAGTCTATTTTCATTCTCTCTGAAATTGTATGCTCAAATGTAATTATTTTTCTGCTAGTATTTATTAAAATATAAATGTTATAAAATTTCAGAGTTTAAATATATAAACATGTATTTAAAAAATAGATTTCAATTAATATTGATTGGGTAAAATATATTTCGCTCTGGCTCAGTTTTCAATTGAATGCTTGCTCCTTTTACAATAATTCTAACCATGAAATGTGTAACTAAATATAAACCTTTGTGAAACGAAATCTATAAATAATACTTTCCCTGTAATTGGACAAAATCGGTGCTCTTTTACGAGCTATAACCCAATCTTATCCCTTTGATAATCCAATTTCTTTACGGGGCCAAAGTGCAACATAAATGCGATATATGTATTTGAAAATTTTAAGAGGAGACAGAAGGAAATGTGAGTAGCGAGAAAATGTGCTGGTATGTCACAAAAAAAAAAAAAAAATAGATAATACATGTATGTATATAATAAAAAAGAAAACGAGTGAAATTCAAAACCCCTGTTCACCGCCTTGCGGGAAAAGTGGCAGCCATAAATGAAAATAAAGTTTAAATTGCAGAAAAACATTGCATAGAAATTGCTATTTATTCAATGTTGGCCATCGCCGAACTGCAGCTGTGCCAAATTACAAGTTGAGCGAAAAACTAGAAAACGAAAAGCGGGTCCGGGAAATTTTGGGTGGAAAGTGCGGCGAGCGGAAAAAACCAAAACCAAACCAAACCAAACCGAGCCGAAAGCCGAGAGCCGAGCGGCAAGGAAACCAAATCGGAACCAGCTTAATGTCATTAAATTAGCGCTCGAGCAAATCGACCGGAAAAGTGAGGGGACAAGAGGAAACTATATACGATTTTAGTGGATTTTCCCCCTTCATTTTTCCTCAATTTTTCCCTTAAATTTTTTATATTTTTTTTATTTATTTCGGCTAAGTAATAAAACATGTTTGCAAGTGGCAGAAAAAGCTGACAAAATCAACACGTAGAGAGTCTGACACGAAAAACTAACCTAACCCAAGTTGGGCTTTCTATCCCAGCCGATTTCCTTTCCCCCCATTTTCCTCAGACTCCACAGAATTAAAGCTACTCATTGTTGTAAAAATATTTTAAAAATTAGACCAATTTTCCACTCATCAATAACTTGCATACATTTCTTCTTAGATTTTATATAAATTTATATAAGATATTTATTGATAAATCAAGCTCATCATACCCAAAGGAACCCAGCAAATGTTGCACATAAATCACACATGTCTGGCCTTGTATCATAATAACAGCCAGGACCTCAAGTTCCTTTTTGGAGAGAAAAAAGAAAAGAAAAACGCGTGGCCGATGCGGTTTGACCGGACTTTTATTGGATGCCTTCTGTAAGGCTGACAATTATGAAGAGCTCCCCAGAACAGAAGAGGGTTAAAAAAAGAAAAAATAAGGAAAAAGGGGAAAGCGTATAAAAAAAGAAAAGGGGACAACTGTCTAATGAGAAAACAAAATGTTGTTTGGAAAGTCAGGCGACAGCAGCGTTGACAGTTCCGTGTGTGGCGGAAAACGTCCAGTTGGGTTTCGAAATAAATATCAAAAAATATAAAAAGAAAAATACAGAAACCAAAATGAAAGCGGAAGTGGCATAAAAAAAACATGTGGCAGCATTTTCTGCCACTGCTTCTCCACTCTACCCCTTCGCTTTCATTGCCACGCACGCAAAAATGTGTTGCCTGCTTTTCCGGCGGAATCCGCCCAGCTACCTTTTCTTTTCTGAATGTCCAAGCCAACGGCAAGGACTTATCTAATATCCCTGTACCGCCTCTCTCACTCTCTTCCTGTCCCCCCAGACAAATATTAATAAAATATACAACTATTAGTCATTGGCCCGCTGTTTGTGTGCGGGGGAAACTTGTATTTTTAATATGCGAGACAGAATAAATATTCATAAAAGTGGCTAAGCACCCAAGGGGAGGGCGGAAAATGTGGGCGGCGTTGGGGGAAAATGGGGAAAAGTTGGGCTAGGAAAGCGGAAAAAGGAGCGGCAAAGTCAAGGCGAAACGAGTCTAGGCCAATACAAATATTCTTGAGCGCAAAAAAAAGCCAAAAAAGGGAAATAAATAAGGATAAAATATTTATTAAGGTATTTTTAAAATATATGTTCTTTTCCTGAACTTAAAATAACATATATTTTAAAAATACCTTCATAAACATATTATTACAAAAAAATTTAGAGTTGATAATATTGACCTTAGGCCTTGAAAATATTCTTTAAAAGTTTAGGTTTATTCAAATTTAAATAATTTTCAAAAAATGTAACAAATAAATACGAATAAATACAAATTATAATAAATTAAAATTATTTCTTTACAACAAAAATAAAATTAAACCAGATAAACTAGAATTATCATTTAAATTGCCATATTTTTCAATTCGTTTCGTATTAATATTTAATTTTTTTTTTTTTGTTATTATAAAATGAAAAGCGATAACGCTTTTCCCCCCTAATGGATAACCCATAAAAAGCCAGCTAAGCCTTTGTGAGCAAGCTTTTCCACGAAACAGCCAGGAAAAACGGGGGAAAAGTCCTCCTCCTCCACCAACTGGCGACTCAACTAACAATAAGACTGACGAATGTTGGGCCATAAAAATAAATACCTGCTGACATTTTTCATTGTAAATATTTTGTAGCTGCTGACGCGCCAAGCCAACTGCCTTGAATGTGGGCGTGGTGCCACATATACACACACATATATATATATATATCTGTGTGTGTGTGTGTGTGTGTGCGTGGGGGGTGTGGCATCTCCATGGCGAGAGGTGTGCTTGGAAAAGGTTTTTCCTTTCAGTCAGACAACGCACAAAACGCAATTTCGAAGACATGCAGAGAGAGAAACAAATTGTTTTTAATATTAAATCTTTGAATAATAAATAAAATCAACTTTAATAAAATAATTAATAATATTTAAAACTAGCTAAAGTTATTTATTTAAATTAAAACTTTTAATAATTTTAACTATAATTATTTAAAAATTCCTACTACAAAATTTTCAATACTTTTCTACATTTTCCATGTATTTTCCTAAATATTTTCGTAGTGTGAAAAACTTAACACGGGGTGGCATTTTCCAGCGGAGGGGTCACGAGGTGGGGCTTAGACAAATGGACGCTCGCTGGGTGTGTGCGTTGATCAACGTCATTATCATGCCGTCCGTCGCTGTCTTCTCCTTTTCATTGTTGTCCTGGTCATTATGGCCAACACCAAAGGATACGGGAAAATCGGGCAGAGGGCAGAGGAAAATGATGAACGAAAACCAGGGGGGAAAGAGTGTAGGGAAAGTGGCATGATATGTGGGCGCGTTTCATTCCTTTTTCCTGGGCTTGGGCATTCATCATCGAGTACGCATAACTATGCCTGGGATAAGGTAGATATTGAAGCAGAAAATGGCCAAGGTTATAAGCAAATTATACTCAAAAACTTATAAAATTAATGCAATAAATAATAATAGTTTCCCAACAAAATAATACTTTAAATTCCTATGATAAAAATCTAGCATCATTCTTGAAATTATATATACATTTCAACCGGCCAATTTCCCAAACAAAAAAAAAAAAACCATACATCAAAGCAAATAATTGTTTCAATTGAAGCTGCGTGCTAGTTTAGGTTTTTTCTCCTTTTTTTATGCCTTTGTTTGGGCTCTCATCATTTTTGGCTGATTGACGATGAATTATTTTGCATATTAATTGGCTTAATTGAAAAGTTAGCGTGTGTATGTGTTTCCTTTTCCAATCATTTTCAATAGACCACAGCCCGCATCCGCGTTTTTAATTATTTCTAGTCATAATGCGACTCTATTATTAATAATAACAATTTAAGCAAATATCTACAAAGGCTTACACACATTTTTTCGGGGGTGGCTGCCGCGGCACGCGTCTCATTTAAAAGTCATTACGGGCAATAGAAAAATATATATGTATATGTATGTATGTATGTGCATAAAAAATGAGTTTGAGTTGGAAAAATGAAAATATTTATATGGTCATTATCAATATGAGACTTGGCCTCAGTTTCGTTTAAATGCTCGCCGCATAAATCAATTGCATTTTTATTCGATTTTTGTTACTGCCTTGCAGCTTTTAATTGCACTCTGCATAATGGTTCGATGCATTAAAAAATATATATATTTCAAATTGTTGCTGACTTTTTTTTAATGCCCTTTGACAAAAGTGTCGTACAACATATTAAACAAACATTAATAATTTTTATGCATGCGGGCATCGGGCCCAGCCTTTTTTTTATCATCCTGTTTTGCTGTTTTAGAGCTCTGGGAAAAATTGTAAATGCCAGTTGATAGATAAGAGCCACTATTTGAATTTTAAACTGCAGTTGGGCATAGTTTTTATATCGAAAAGGATATGGGAACCCGGCAGAGGGAGGTCTCGGTGAGGTATATATGTTCATATTAGACAATGTAGCTGCCAGTTTTCATGTGCCAATTAGTTTTTGTTGTGTTTTTGCATACTTTAAAAAATTTGGGAATATTTTTAAATACTTTGTGCAATTTTACAACATTTTATTAACTCCTTGAACTTTAATTTTAAACAACTTGTGGCTTAGGTTTCTTTTTTGGCAGATTTTCTATTCTGGTTTTCGTTTTAAACACATTTTCGTAATCTCGTAAGCCATTAATAATTGCTAGCAAATGTAATTTCCATTTATTTAGGCAATCTTCCAGCCGGAGGTCTACAGGAAACCCCCTTAAATTCCCTCATTACAGCGCCCCCGCGCATAATTTAATGGAAATCTTTGAACTCACATGTTATTTACCTGGTTAACTGGGTTAGACGAAGTCGCGTTCTTTAACATTACACTCCACCCGCGCCCCTCCCCCTGTCAACGGAAAAATCCCTAGCAGATGTTGCCCCCTCAAACCCCCTTTGGAAAAAGAAAAAAAAATGGGTAGCCCCGTAAACAACTCTTGGTAAACGGTTTTCGGCGTTCATTTCGCAGCCGTTGCTTAATTTTTGTTTTGTTTTTGCCTACGCCCCCTGCATTTTCCACACACACACACACACACACACACGCTTTTCTTTTCTTTGCCCGCGGCACAAGTGAAAGTCGTTGAGGGTAGGGACGTGGGGGTGCCACATTCTTTGATTTCGCAGCCTGCCAAAAAAGTCGAAAAAAAAACATTTTCATTTTTGTTTACCACGCTGCCTGTTGTTTTTTTTCCGCACAGATTTTCCGCGCATTTCACTGTCGCTCGCTGCTGTTTTTCCTTCATTTTCTGTTTATATACATATATATTTTTTTTTGCTGTGTTTTCTGTTTATTTTCTGTCGAGTGTTTTGGGCATCGCCAAAAACAAAAGGCGCCGCCGCGCACACACATTAAATTATGAAAATAAAAATGCGAGGCGATGCGATGCGACCCCAAGTGTCCCCCTTTCTCGGCACTCGAAAGGTTGGCCATTGAATAACTCGGCTCGAACGATGACTTAATGAGCGAGGATATAGCCCGGGAAACTTGGGAAAGCATCGGGCCAAGTAGGGAGCAAAAAAGAAGCCCGCCAGGCAATACAGTGATCTAGTGAAAGAGGAATTAATGTAAATTGAAAAGAAGGAAAATTTCGAACCAAACTAAAAGCTGGCATTTGTTCTCATAAAACTGTGATAATAATTTATAATAATAATCCCCTGATTTTTTCTTTTAATTCCCATAATATCGAGTGTTTAGTGTAGCTTGTAAAATACAGGGGAAATTTGGGTGGCAGTGTACACCTTGGCAAAAGCTGTTATTCTTTTCTTTTCTTCACTTTCTCTTTCATTTTTTGTTTTTTTGTTTGATTTTGGAAAAAACATATTTTATGTAACTTTTTAATTAAATCGTTATATATACTTGTATATATTTATAACGTCCACTCCCCTCTGCTAACAAAAAAAAAGAAAGAAAATTGATAATG
This sequence comes from Drosophila mayri, assembly GCA_008042485.1. NCBI lineage: Eukaryota > Metazoa > Arthropoda > Insecta > Diptera > Drosophilidae > Drosophila > Drosophila mayri. Next base: position 127,592 of record VNJN01008545.1, read on the forward strand.
GCTTTCGGCTGTGGTTGAAGAAATACACAGGAAACATGCAAATTGCGGAAAATGTGAAAAAAGCTTCAATGGGAAAATAAAACAGGAACCTAATGAGGCCAAAAGACTTTCAATTAAATTGAAAACAACTCTCTTAGGCTGTTGCTTATAACATGCCATATTTATGGCTGCTAAATCTTAATTTTAGGCTTTAAATTTAAAAGCAAACATTTGAAAAGAAACCTCTAGAGTTGCCCACAAAAATGAATTCTGTTTTAGCCACTTCTTGACTGGCTTTAATTAAAAAACTGTCGCCAACAAAAATAAAAAAAAAAAGAGAAGCCACCGAAAGGGGAAATGGAAAATTCTTGGGGGTAACATGAAGGGCTTTAAGCCGTGTCCTGCGAATGCAAATAATAAATTCTGCTTTACGACTCACCGAAGGGGGTTGAAAACCGAGGCTTTGCTTAGCCAAAATCGATTCAAAAATAGGCAAATATTATACAAGTGAAACCAATAAAAATAAAAATTAGAAAAAAAAAAAAAAACCCAAGCCACATAAATTTGCCTACGAAAATGTTTTGTTGTCAAATTTCCACCACGAGGCGACAATCAAATTTTCATGGGGGCCGCCATAAAAAAAAGGGAACGCCAGACGGGAGATGGATGTTCTGGGAAATCCACCCCCCAAAAGGAGAGAGCGGAAAAAAAATGAAGTCCCCGTCTGGAAATCAACAGTTAAGCCCCCCATTCATTCAGTCGCCGGACTTGGCTCCACCCACCACCACCGCTGAACACTTATTGAAGCTGGCAGATTTATTGGAATTTAAAATTCCTTTGTTAGTCACCAGAGAATCGCAACGCGAAATCTAATAAACGCCGAAAAGTGACTCACTCCATCCGCAATGGCCAAGTAAGAGTCCAAATAGGATTTGCCCTGTGCCGCCTTTTCAGGGGTAGTTTCAGTTCCGCTTCGCCCCCCATCCCCCCACAAAAAAAAGCACAAAATCCCCAGGGGGTTGCTATGAGAGATCATCCCAGCAATTAGCATAAGCAGGCTCCGTGCATATACATATATTGTATATCGATTGAACATTACTTGGCTTTAAGGCTTTTGCTGTTGAATAATTGAAAATGAAATTCAGAGGAAAAATTTCCACTATTTCTGTATTTTCCATTAAAATCTGTTTGAATTTCTTTCATTATTTTAGTAGGATTTAATTCGTAAAGCACTTTGTGTCGTGTCAGCTGCATTTATCCTCAAAAATTCCCTAAAAACATACATCGCTAACAGATCTCTGTTAAGCCTTAACAGTCTGCGTGCTTGCAACATGTTCGATGCGGCTGGCTGCCTTAACACCTTGTATGCCCAGTTACATTGTTGGGCCTAGCAGGCTTTCCCGGCTTTTCCGGCTTTCCTAAAATGATAAACACTAAGGGGGAGGGACAATTAATTTGCAGCAAATGCAAAGCATTAAACACTCACAAAACGCGCTGTTGCTTTTTCAGTTAAATTCGAAAATTATAAATTGAAAATTGAAAATTGAAACCAAACTAACTCCACCATTTCCCCCAACCCCAATTCGATGCAATTTTCCACCAAGAAGCTCAAACTTTGAAGCCTTCTCTATGAGCGAAAATTAAATTTTGTAACTAAGCAAATGTTGCATATTTGATGATTGGGTTAACCCATTTTCCACCTTAAACCCATCGATGTGAGCCCCTGTGTTTGGTATGTGTTCGGTATATGTGTGTGTGTGTGTGTATATTTAATTAGTGTGCACACAGAGGGGCAGGGCAGGGGGGGCTTTCACGGGATTTTTGCTGGGTGGGGAGGGGACGAGGGCGCGCCGAGCTCCTAGCAAAAGGTAAACACAAAAGCGAGAACTCAAAACTGCCAGGGCCCAAAGTAAATTTCTTGCTAATTAAAATCCAAATATTAATTTTAAAATGCAACACAGCACAGTGGCTAAAAATAAAAAAAAAGAAAGTAGAAAATAACCACTGTGCCGGTACTGCTGCAACATTAAAAGGGGCAAAGAGCGGCAGAGGAAAAGCCTTGTATGGATGGGTGGGACGAGCAGGCAGCATTGATGGGGAGCTGCGACAATAACTTTTGAGATATTAGAAGTGCACTGGAAAAATAAGTAACAATCAGAAATTAAAGTACTAAGTTGTAATTTTAATAAATATTTAAATAGCAAAGTGAAACTTAATTTCCATCAAAGATTTGTATCTGAGCTTGCTAGATCCTTTGGCGCTGCATTTTCCACATTTTTCCCCCTGTGTACCATGAGGTCTTGTATGGTTTGCCCTCAAGGGATTGGACTGCACACAGAGGCGGGGTAAAAGGGGGCCAACGGGAATAGAAAATAGAAAGAGAGAGGGAGAGAGAGAGCAAACATCAGGTAGACTTTGAGTACACTTGCACTTGAGACTCCTCTGCTTGCAGGAAGCGTGTGGAACAGGGGCTCACTGGAGTCCGAATAACCCCTAAGGACGGGGGGTTTTCTAAGGGGGGACAGACTGCCGGCGGGCTAACACACACACATACTCAGGACTACAATAACAATTGCTAACTAAACATTTGGACAATTCCGCTGGAGGCTACAGCAGCAGGGAGAGGAATCAACATAAAGCACAAAAATAATACAGAATAATACAGATAGAATAATGATATGGGGTTGTACCATCCTAAAGGGGGTGACGGTGAAGTGGACTTAAATCAGGTGAAAACAAACAAAAAATAAAGAAATACATGATTGAGCTTCAAGTTAAACAAAGCGATGGGGCAGGTGATATGAATTCCAGATATAAATGGGACTTGATATTCCCATAAAACGTACATAAGTTTGATCTAGCTCTAGTTCTAGATTGATGTAAAATACATCAAAAACGTTCGTAAGTCTTATTATTGTATTTGGTCTATGTTTTCCTTTAATTTCTTCTTTAATTAAATTTTAAATTAATCCAAGAAGTTGCACTGTACAAAATACTTGCTAATTATTAAGCATTTAATTGAAGAAAAAAAAACACTTTTCGAACCCTCCAACCGCTTCGAACCTGTGCTCGAGCAGCTGTTTGCCTCGAACATGTTGCATGCGAGTCTGGAGGTTGCATCTCTGTTTGAGAATAGATCGTCGAGTCTTTTGTGGTAAAAAAAAATTTGGTTTATTTTTTGTTTTTTTTTTTATGCTTATGCAAAGAGATTTACAGTTTGTGCGTGCCGAAAATGTTAATTAATTTGGCTATGGTACCGTGATACCATAGTACCCCTCCTCCGATTTGCTGTAAATCGGCCATAAATACTATATATTAACATCAACATTAATGCACAGAAAGATTTTGGTAATTATAGAGCAAGTCAGGGGATTACTTGGATCGAGAAATAATATAAACTTATCATGAGATGTACTTAGAAATTATTTATATAATATATATAATAATATATTTATTATTTATATTTTACAAACTTCTCTCTATTAAATGTTAATTCAAAAATTCATTAAATTCATTTCAGAATGCTGGAACAAGTAAAACTATTTCGATTCATGAGAAATTTTTGATATGAAACTGGCAGGGTAAGTAATGAATTTATTTAATATAAATATTTAACTTCTATGCATTATTTTTGCCGGGGGAGAAAATACAATTTGTAGTCACCGAAATTTGTCTCTAATAAATATTTCTTAAAATCAAAAATATTCATGAGCTTTTCACACCAATTCTCCCTGTGTACTCATGTGATTGTTGTAAATTATCCATGCAAAGCGATTCCAATTGCCGCTGACCCAAAAATTGAAAATGTTTCTGTTTTCCATAACTCCTGCCGATCTTGCTAATTGTGTGGGCAAACAATCGAGGCTCCCAGAATTCGCCATGGGAAGTATAAGCCATATATTATAGATATATACATACATATATATAGATATTCGCTTAGAAACTGTATCGTTCTTTTGAGTTTTTGTCTCCCCTCCGAACCAAAATCAATGGCAATATTTCAAAATGTCAGCCCGACTCTCTCGGACACAGGTGTGAGCCGCAGAAAACTTGAACGGCCGAGCAAGTTGACTTGGCTCAGGGGAAGGGGAATTCGGAGGGGGTTTGGATGGGTGTAGATGGTGTGTCAAGGTGTGTGTGTGTGTGCTTGTAGCGGCAAAGAGGGGTCCCAGCATCATCCGCAACATCAGAAGCAACAGCAGCAGCTGCTCCATAAAACCCATTATACCCAATCATCATCAGGCGAGAGCCCGGGTTTTGGTTTGAGTTCGAGTTCAGGTCCCCACAATTGGGATCGCTTAAATACACTCAACAAAATGGGGGAGATTAGTTAAATAGATCTCTAAGAATAAATGATAATTTCCAGAAATTATCCAAGATTTATTTCAAGTTTAATTTGATTTAAAGATTTACTTATGTTGGCCTCTAAAAAGCCCTTATTTTTGGCCTTGAAATTTCTTCCATTTCCAAGAGCATCGCTTATTATATATTATTTCTCTCAGTGCATCTTAGTTGGGGCACAATTTTATGCAAAGAAATCACTTTTCATACGTTGAAACCGTCCGCATATGAAAGGCGTCGCACTAAGCCAGGACAGACAAGGACCGCGAAGGCAAAAGGAGTGCCAGGGAGGAGCACCGAGGGCAGCAACTGGTTTATGCGATAACCAAGGCGGAGGCTTCCCAGGAGGAAGCGGCAGTGGCCAACAAACTGGCCGATAGGGGCGCATATTTGCTGCAAGCCATATAAATACAAAATACAAAATACAAAATACAAGGGGAGAGACCGAGACCGAGACCACGGCCAGGCAGGCGAAGCTGTTGCGGTGCTTCAATTTGCAGACTTGTGGTTGCCCCACCAAAGAGATGCAAGATCAGCCTTTTAGTGGCAAAAAAAAATTACACAGGGTTTAAAGGGAATCAGAAATATATATTCATATATTTATTTATTTTGTAACAAAATATTTTGTAGAATTTCATTTGTATTTATTTAAAAATTCCTTTTAATTATTATATTTCTCAGTTAGCTTTGATTTTCGGTGGCTTTTTACTGGCTCTTTAGCCTGCTCAAGTGGCAAGGTTCAAGGGTCACTCCTGAGCCACTGGACTGGCTCTCTTTGGCGCTCTCCAGCGATCGCACGCCACTCGCCTGCTGTGCGCGTGCGCACTGCGCAGTCTTCTTCGTTCTTTTTTTTCTACCTGTGATTTTTCCTGTTGTTTTTTTTTTTTTATCTTGATACCTGTATATTTTTTTCGTTGCGCGAAAACGGCAGCCAACTGCCCACACTTCATTGTTATGGTTGTTGTTATTTTCGCTGCTTTACGTGGAGTCTTCTCGGTTCTCTTCTTTTTTTTTTTGTGTTGGTTTAGAAGGAAGTTCATTCATAAAAAATAGCTCTGGCAAAGTGCACTTTGGTTTTAATACTTTGGCTCTCAGTTTAGTTTTGGTCTTAACGTTTTGGCTTTTACGACTCGACTCAGCTATCTGACGGGCATCTTGATTGATTTTACAGATTTTCCCGGAGGGAATTATATAGTATATACCAAAGGCCATTAAAATTGGTTAACATTTGTTCTTTAAACATAACTTTAAGGTGGTGCGAGTAACCTGAAGCCTTGTAAAATACGAAGAAATATAAAACCAAAACAAGGCCACGAACAACTTTATTCAAACATAAACTTAAAGTATTTTTAAACAAGTTAAATAAGTCGAAGGGAGCTATAGATTTATTAAAATTCCTGTCAAAAGTAAAAACATTTTTTAGCTTCAAAAAAAAAAAGCCTTCATAAGCCATTCCAAGACTGCCATTTAATCAGTCCAAAAGATGCTTAATAGCATCGTCAAACATTCCGGCAAGTAAATTAGCAAACGAAGTCCATAAAAATATTTTCCCCGTTTTGCCCAACGAAAACAGAAGAAAAACATTTGTTTGGAATGCCAGCGGAACACAAAAAACAAAAAAAAAAAACAAAAAGAAAAACAACTAAGGGAGTTTATATATTTATTTTTTTTTTTATTCGACTCTCCCTGCTTCGTGTGTTCATGTTTTTCTTGTGCTATATTATATGTGTTTTAATTTTTTGTGCTTTCGGTTCATAAGCATATTTCTAATTTGGTGTACAACAAACTGACATGTGTAAAAATTGTTTGCCTGTTAATATCTGTAGTTTGTAGTTTGTAGTTTGTGGTTGTCGTTGCTATTGTTATTGTTATTGTTGTTGCTGTGACTGTCATGTTTTTGTCTGTGGCGAAACTTTCACTTGATTTGGCATTTTTGTGGCGCTCAAGTAATTTCCACAACGCCCCGAACATGGGAAACGAGAAACAAGCTTTCGGCGGTCAAAAAAAAAAACAGCACCGAAATAAGTACCAAATTAATTAAAGATTAACAACACACATTTCCCTCTCCCGGGGCAAGCATTTTAAGCGGAATACCTCAAATATTTCCCATTCAAAGCATCTGAAAGATGCAAAGATACAAACTATAGAATGCAAAAGCGGAACTAACATGTTGCGAATTTTCTGAGGGTGAGGATGTTTCTTGTTTTTTATTTATTATTATCTCCGATGTTGTTCTGTTTTCTTTTTCCTGTTGTGGTAATAGCGAAATAGCAGCAGAAAAAAACAGCAACACTCCATTAGTGGTACAGTATATACCCCCTATAATTGATTGAGCACAAGGACAGTGCGTAGGCGACGGGAAATTTAGAGAGTGCCAGGCGTCAAGAATTTTATGGCCAAAATGGCCATAAAAATTGTTGTAACAAAACAACAGAAACGCATTTGGTACACACACACACACTAAGCTACCTCAGTAAAATTGATATATGTGCATGATTTGTTTGATATGTTACTCCTATTTTAAGAGCTATAGGTGCGTTCTGAGTACACACGATTTTTCTCCTATGTCTCTCAATACTATATCAGGTATTGGTTTCTTATCGTGCTCTACCATATAGCACCGTTAGCCCAAAGAAGATCGCAAGGAGAGGTATTTAATAGAAAATTGATATATGTGCAAAAAGCTTCATTTACGTTTGGAGTGGGTTTCGGTAAGGTTCTAGTAAAACAAAGACAACAAAGTCGACTGTTTTTATTCTAAAATTTAATTATAAATTATCTTGTTTTATTAAAAAAAAGATTGGCGTTAAAAAAACAACATTGAACATCAAAAATGCCGCGAGCAAGCGAATTATCGAAAGAAGAGCGGATACAAATAAAAACTATGGCTGACTGTGGCGTCAAAGTAGGTGCTATTGCTAAAACATTAAATAGGCATCGAAATACAGTGGGAAACTTTTTAAAGTCACCCCAAAAATACGCCCAAAACAATCGAAAAGGTGCGATTCCCAAGATTGATAACCGCACTAAGCGCCACATTAGAGCTTTGGCAGCTGATAAAAATTTGAGTTGCTCCAAAATTAAGGCACAATTGAAGTTGCCAATATGTAGGCAACGAGTGCAACAAATTTGCCGAAGGGATTTGCACCTTACATACGAAGCAAAAGTCCCGAAACCGAAG
>VNJN01008550.1:0-17230 GCA_008042485.1 Drosophila mayri
CTCTAGGGGGTGGGTCCAGCCGCTGGGCATCTCCAGGGCTGGTAGTGGAATCCCGCCCAGCGTGGGCAGTGAAAATTCTGGCAGTAGCATCGAAAAAACCCACCCTAAAACCCTCGAAACATCGGCCTCCTCCATTTCCTTGGCGTTCCAATTATATAAATTTAACTGGAAGGAACTCTGGGCCGCTGAGTATTTATCTCGGCCGTAGTGCATCCTTACAACGGTGTAGAGCTGAAGACGCAGGAAAGGTACACGGTTGATTGCTCCGGTTAGGCATCATTCCATTCCTCCCCAGGTTTGTTAAGTGTTAGGTAGCTATTAAGAGTACATGGTTAGGGTGTACAATTTGGGGTCACAAGCTGGGAAAATTACCACTAGGACTCAACGGCCGGAAGGTCCGCTTGATAGAGCGGAAGAAGGAGCCGTAGGCGGTGCAGCAGGAGAAGCTAAGACGTTTCTGCACCGCCTCATGGAATCAGGAACGAGATCGCATCTTCGGTGAACATTAGCCGTACACTTAAGAAGGAGATTCGCCGCGGTTTCATAAAGATGATGGCAGTGAACAACGATGTGTTCCAGCCATTGAAGGAGACGGCAGCCGCAGTCCGGTCATTGCAGCAGCCGCACAGTGTAAGATTCTACCAATTAAAAAATATATATATATTTGGCATCGACGCGCTGTAAGCTGCACTTTTAGAAATGTTCAACTATTAGAAAATCACAATCCATAGAATCCAGCCTAAAATTATTTTTAACATATTAATTGATCGACAATTTATTTATTTTTTCAATAACAAAAATATTTGTTTTAACTCTGACATTTTTTTTTATTGGAAAAAATACCAAAAATTAAGGTTTTTTATCATGTTTCCTATTTTCGGTGGAAAAAAATTATATAATTCTATCCCATTCTATTACACCAGAACATACACCATTTGCAGCAATTCATATAGAAGCAGTTACAAAAATAAAATCTTGCCCATATTTTGCACAAATGCCTTAAATTTGAAAATATGTGAAATAACCCGTGCTGAATTTTAGGAAGTTTGAGCTAAATTCATGTGTAGAACAGTCAGTTATGGCGTTTGGCTATGACATTTTGTAATTTTATATTGGAACAACATATTTCCAAACTATACTTTAAATTTCCAAACAGTTTTCGAAGATTTGGGAAAAATAAAGCTAGAAGTTTAGAAATAATGCAAGTTTATAATAAAAACTTTGCGTGTACATACGAATGGTGATCTTATGGTAAATAAGGCTTTAAGAGCTTTCAGAAAATGTGCCCAACTATTGCTTTAAGATCGATACGGTGACAATAGGTGTGAACCAAATTCGAATCAAATAAGCTTGATGGCCAAAAGTGCTGCAAGAATTACATTATTACATTTTATTATTGGAAAAAAAAAATCCAAAATTTAAACGTAATTTTCTTTCTTTCTTTTTTAGGCAATTAGTTCAATATAAGCCCCAGATTTTAATGGTTTGACTTATAATCTTGAAGTTATAGCTTAAAACATGAGCCTATATCCAAAAACACAAATTTCACACAAAATATAAAAAAAAGTTTCAAAATTAAAAAACAGAATACTTTTTTAATGTTAAAAATTACAAAAAAATATATGAAATTGTTTCAACTACTCTTAAAATTTTGTAAATATATTTTTTTATTTTTTAAAATCCACTTTTCTTAAAATTTTGGCGCCCACGAAAATGCCACGCCCTTTTTTATATCTATCCCATTATTTGGGCTTTGGGGAATGTTCATTTCAAATTTTATGTTGATATTTTAAAAAATTTGAAAATATTGAATTAAGGCGCCCTAGATTGGCAAAATCTTACACTGTGAAGCGGCAAGGCAGGTGGACATCGGAGCCGATGGCGGTGGCAGAGGCAGCGGATGCCAAGAGGCGGTTATCACGACGGGGGCGTATCCCAAGGCCAAGCCGGAAGTGGAGGAGCCGAGGAAGTCGCCACCCAAACCTCCGAGAGAACACAGCAGCGACTCGGACCGAGGGTTCGACGCCGGATAGTACCCACGAAGGCAACAGCGGGCGAACGGCTGGCAGCACCACCGATTTCCGACGGCATACGAGCCGCGGGCAGGCAGCAGCGAGGGTCTCCGGGGGCCTGAAAGGTGAGGAGAGGCCGGGTAGAATACCTACAGCGGCAGTCAAGGTGTTCCTGGGACCAGGTACTGGGTAGCTTCTACCAGCTAGTACGGGGCTAGGCTGCCGAGTGGTATTGGCATTTCGTCCGAGAGAGTCCGCCGCAGATGTAGGAGGACCTCAAGGATAGCTTGGTGGCCAGATTCCGTGGAAGAGGAGGCGAGTACGGGCGGAAGCGAGCACCCCAGGAACGACGGCAGCAGCAGGGCGAATCCGCGGAGGAGTACTTCCGAGCTATGAGCCGTTTGGGTAACCGGGTGCTGAGCCACATATCTGAGGTGGAAATGGTGAAAATTGTAAAGAAAGGACTTACCGCCGAGATTGCCAGATTTGTGTACGCCCTACGGGTATACAACGTGTAGCAGCTACGCGAAGTATGCGTGGAGGAAGAGGATGCCTTTATGATACGGTATATCCGACCCGCTTATCGCGGGACGTCCAAGTTCCCGCCCAGCGGACGACAGGTGGTGGAAGTGGCGGCCGATGCAACTGAGGGTGAAGCGGAAACGGAGGAGCCGGTCGTCGAAGAGGTTTCTTGGTACAGGATGACCTGCTGGAACTGTGCCCGAGCAGACCACAGACCTATAAGGTCGAGAAGACTGTCCGTCGCCGGAAAGGAAAATTTTCTGTTTGTCCTGCGGGAAACCGGAGGTGGTCACTCCGAATTGCCCAAATTGTGCAGGAAACGGGAGGACGAGCACCGGAGAGGTGGGAGACCAGCGCTCGGCAACCGAAATTAAAGATCTCACCATCGCCAGCAATAGCGTTACCTAGAAATTAACAAATTAAAGTAGCCGTACATAGAAGTTAGGAAAGGCGAACCTGTTAAGATATTTACCAGCGGAGGAGCGTAGGCAGAAGTACCTGGAGGCCCGCCACCAACTAGATGGCATGCACCAGACCCGACGAGCCGTGGTCGAAGCCTTGCGCCGAGGGATGGCTGACGATCCCAGGGTATTCGCCGAGGTGGTCATCCAGGGATAGCCAGTTTCCGGGTTACTTGCACCGGCGCGCCCGTCAATGTCCTCGGGAAAGGGAGCCTAGAGCTGCTGGAGGAGATTGGCGTAAGGATGAAAAGTACTTGTCCGTGGCGAAGACTGCTGCGGGAGAAGACAGGTCTATCATCGGAGAAGAAGGTGCTCACCTTTTACGTGTGCCCGTATTTCGGACAGGCCATGTACCTCGAGATCGATTTCTGGAGGCGGTTTGCGTTAGCACCAGCCATCTTTGGAGAACGTCCAGCAACGAAACCGAAGGAAATCTGGGATGCAAACAATCCGTGGCTTGATGGGAAGGCTGCGAAGGAGTCCGTAGTCGAGGAGTGGGTCCAGCAGGAGAAACAAAAGGAACGGTTAGAAGCGGTCAAAAGGGAGTTCCTTGCCTTCAAAATTGTCGGACTAGGTAAGATTGTAACGATCCTTCGGCCAGGATAATGCTCAGTCGCTCTAGGAAGGATCCTACAAGAAATTTGTAGGTTGAGACGAAGAAAATTTCGTAATTTAAGCGACCGTAACCTCAATTGTCGCGACTCGCAGGCAGGTCCTGAAACGGGAGTAGCGATCCCGGACGACTCGGCAAGGCTGGCTCCGGTGGGCGACCTTGGAGGGTTATAAGAGAAGTTTTGCAAAGACGACTTTCATGCGTCCTTGTGCCAACCAGGAAACGGAGGTGACCTTGGTTGGGCGAGGCAGTGGAGCGCGGCCGGCGGACGCGCGGTCACGGGCGGGCGCGAGAGGAGCGGCCTTGGCGGCGTGGCGGCCTTAGTGGCGTGGCGGCCTTAGTGGCGTGATGGCCTCGATGGGCGTGGCAGCCTCGATGGGCATGGCAGCCTCGATGGGCGTGGCGGCCTCGGTAGGCGCGAGGGCACGGGCACTGGCGCCGGCTCTGCTGTCGACACTGGCAGAGGGTGGCTCGCGGCGGCGGCGCGCGGGTGGCAGTCGTGGCCTGCTTCACTTGCGCGGCGGCGCATGTCGGTTGGCACTTGCGGCGTGGCGGCTGCGAACAAGGCGGCTCAGTGACGGCGCACTCGCGGACGCGGACGGGCTGCGGGTTGACGGCGCGGGCACGGGCACTGGCAGGCGGCGGAATGGGAGTCGCGGACTCAAACTCGCGGGGAACTGGCTGCGTTGCGCTGTTAATAGCGCGACCTGTAGCGAACACGGACTCAGCGGGGTTGGTAGCGGACTCTGATGATCGCGGCGGGGCACACGTGTGGATCCGATGGTTTCGTCCAGATGAAAGAAAAAATTAAACAACTCCAATAACGGGGCCCCCCAAACACAACGGGGTTTTCAAGCTTTTGTGTATGACCGTGCGCTCTATGTTATCGATAGTGGTATGAATCGTTTACGTACTTATAGCTACACGGTATATACTAGAATAATGTCTAACTCATATACTAGAAAAAATGGCCGAATTACATACTAAAAAAAAAACTACTTATATACTAAAGCTATGATTAAAGAAGTGGTATTATATGCGTTTCGGGTAAATGCATTTATTAATACTTAAATCCAAATATATATACAAGAATAGTTGGTGCGCCCGCGCAAAGGGCGTACCAAGATATCGGTGGAGAGGCACCGTATCCAGCTAGTGGAAGGCACAGAATCCTGCAAGGACCGGCATTTCTCTATATCGCCAGCGATGCAGGTGATCGTGTGGGCGGAAGTGGATAAAATGCTGGAGCTTGGCGTGATCGAGGTCTGCGAGAGTCCGTGGAGTAACACCACGGCTGTGGTGCGAAGGCCGGACAGAACCGTGAAGAACGCGAGCCCGTTGCCCTGCATTGAAGGAATCCTGACCAAGATCGAGCAGACGCACTACATTTCATGTGTCGACTTGAAGTCGAGAGTCGCCCGTAAACAGTATTCACGGTAGCGGGAAGGCCGTTGTATAAGTTCGTGATGATGCCGTTCGGACTGTGCAATGCGGCGCAGAGGCTCTGCCGGCTGATGGAGAAGGTGATTCCCGAGCAGCTGAAGTCGAATGTATTCGTGTACCTGGACGACCTGCTGATTATCGCACCGGACGTCGAGACGCACATGAGATATCTCGCATTGGTGGCGGAGTGTCTGAAGAAAGCAAATTTGACAATAGTCCAAATTTTGCTGCAAGAGCCTAAAATACCTGGGGTTCTTTATCGGCGGAGGAACGCTTGAAATGGATCCGGAACGGATCGTCGCGATTTAGAAAATTCCCAAACCGAAATCGGTGAAGGAACTGCGCAGCTTCTTGGGAACCGAGAGGTGGTATCGCCGGTTCATCTAGGGCTTCGCGGCCATGGCGACTCATCTAACGAACACGCTGTTAGTGCTATACGAGGAGGCCAAGGGCGCTATAAAATCGTTGAAGGCGGCACTTACCTCGGCCCCGATGCTGGTTCACGCCAACTTTAAGCGCCCGTTCGTAATCCAGTACGATGCGTCACACCATGGGGTCGGAGCGGTCCTGTTCCAGTACGTTGAGGACAAGAACGAGTATTCGATAGCCTTCTTTTCTGCAAAGCTGAATAAACACCAGCTGCATTATTCGGTTACGGAAAAGGAGTGCTTGGCAGCAATACTTGCGGTAGAAAGGTTTCGGCCGTACGTGGAATTGATGTCGTTTACGTTGATCACCGACCACGCCAGCCTCAAGTGGTTGATGACAATGAAAGTCGTCAGTGGTCGCTTGGCACATGATCCTTCCGACCTCAAAGTTTCGACTTTTAGATCGCACGTCGCAAAGGTTGTGGTGTCCGATACGCTGTCCAGATGCGTGCAGGAGGTGGAGCTGGATGCCGACGATGTTCTCGGTTTCGTCACGATTCCAATCTGTGGAATATAAGGAAATTCGAGATGAAATCCGGGTAAGCCAGGCTCTTCTACCGGATATGCGTGTGGATGGCGACCTCATCTTCAAACGCCTTGGGTTCAGTAGGTTGGAAGACGAAGTCGAGGGAGTGCCATGGAAATTATGGACTCCGGCATCGTTGAGGGACGGGATGATCGCGACAGCTCATAAAGATTCGGAATAAAGAAGACGCTGCAACGCCTTCAGAGGCAGTATTACTGGCCGGAGATGACGACGCAGGTCCGGGACTTTGTAGGACAATGCCTTCAGTGCAAGGAAGCGAAGGCACCGAAGTACCATACGCAAGTCGGGATAGGGTAGGAAGTGGTGACGGAAAGGCCATTCCAGAAGCTCTACATAGATTTCCCATGCGAATATCCACGGTAGAAGCGAGGTAAGGTATGGATTTTTTTTGTCGTGGATCACTTTTCGAAATTCACGTTTGTAAAGTCGAGGAGAGAAGCCACTGCCACAAATGTCGTCGAGTTCCTGGTATACGAGGTATTCTACAAATTCGGAGTACCAGAGGTAATCCACTCCGACAACTGCAAGCAGTTTATCTCGAAGGCGTTTCAGGACTTGATGGAGGCGTATGGCGTGCATCATATATGGACAGCGGTGTACTCGCCGCAAAGTAACGCTGTGGGAAGTGTGAACCGGACAGTTCTAGCCGCGATTCGAACATATTTGGAACAGGATCGCTGAGATTAGGACGCGTTTCTGCCGGAGATCGAAGTCGCGATCCGTAACTCGTTACATGAGACGACAGCGTGACGCCGTTCTTCGCAGTGTTCGGCCAGCAGATGTACCTCCTCGGCAGCTGCTATAAGTCGACCAGAAAGCTGCAGTCGTTGACGGATCACGAGGTAGCGACGTTTAACGGGCAGGACCAACGGGACATAATCCGCGAACGCATCAAGCAACGCCTGCATCAGGCGTGCGAACGCAGTAGCCGCCAGTACAGTACAAGAAGTGGAAAGAAATACAACGCAAAATTCGCGAAAAAATCCGGGAGATGCCGAGTCGGAGGGTCAGCCGGGAACAATATGTTCGGACTGGAGGACCTGGCGGGGAAGCCTATTGGTATTTACCACGGGAGGGACTTGCGGCTGTAAAGGTAGAAAAACACGTTGAAAATTGGCAGTAGGCAGGCGGAATATGAGCCGTTGGTGTGGCCTACGTTGGGCAGCGCAGGAGTCGTGGGGCAAGGACCATTCGCCGATGGGACACGTTGAAGTGAAGTAGATAGTGTCCATGGTTGTTTGTATCTTGGATTGTTTATTTTTTGGAAGGAATGCTCGCGAATATTAGCCGCCTCTGTAATTGCACAATTTTCGCGACCTCGATGGAGAGGGAAGAGAAAGAAGTAAAGGGAATCAACAGAAACCGAGCCCATAAATAGGGCAAGATGACGGCCATTTGGGAATAATCCGAGCCAGAACGTCGTGACCTGCGGGCGACGGCGTTTATGCTCTGATCGTTTAGGTTAGGTTAGGTTAGTCCGGGCGACCCTCATGGGGGGGGGGGGGGGGCATGCATAGGCCAATTAGGTTGTTGCCCAGGGGAGAATGGACCTAGAGCAGTTCACGCGGTTTCGAAGTTCTTGAGGATCGAGGAGTATTTCGAGAAAGCGAGCAGTATACCTGGTGTTCTCTTTTAGGCCTCTCCTTGGGAGCCCAGCATTGGGACGCCTAAGTACCTTATTCTTGCCCGTGTTAAGGCCGGGCACTTGCAGATGAGATGCTCCAAGGTTTCAGTTGCCTCGGGTTCATCACACTTCCTGCACTTTCCGTTGTCGGTGATGCCCAGCTTGACTGCATGTGTCGCAGCCAGGCGAAGTGCAGCACATAGCGGGTGAGTTTTTCATTGCGCTGTCTGCACATGATTTTCATCTGCATCATGCGCGTGTATCTGCCTGACTCTTGTGCTTCCCTGCTTGCCAGTACATTTTTGGAGCAGACCTCCGACTGATCGCCGCTTGACTGTCTACGAACAAGTTTGCCGCCTCAAGTGGGCGGTTTATTCTCTGCGCAAGCTCATCCGCTTCCTGATGGCGAAGACTTCCGCCTGGAATATGCTGCATTGACTTTGTAGCTTATACGACAGCATTGTCGCAGGGTTTGTGCAGTATATACACGCTCCTACTCCTCCTTTCTTGAGGTATCGAGTGTGGTCATGAGCCGTTTTCCAGTCTTTTGGTCCCATAAGCGTTGTTTTTTTTAGCATCCGGGCAGGAACTTGGAATTATGTAGTCAGTTAAACTGCTCATGTCTTGGACAATTGAACTACGCCCGAGTCCTTGTGGCGACATATTTCCTGATGCTACTATGAGTTGTGCGGCTTTTCCTGCAGTCAGTTGCGCATGACTATCTAGGGGATCGGTACTGAGTATGACTTCGAGTGCTTTTGTAGGGGTTGACCTCAGCCCCCCTGATATGCACAGCAGTGCCTGCCGCTGGAATATTTTCATAAGATTGATGTAAGTTTTCTGTTCCTTGGCTTGCCATCACACTAAGACTCCGTATAGCAGTGTCGGACGCACCACCGATATGTAGACCCAGTGCATCAGAGTAGGTGAAAGACCCCATGTGAGCATCTGAGCATCTTCTTGGATGCATAGAGTGCGATGGTGGCTTTTTTCACTCTGTCTAGTACATTGGGTTTCCATGCCGGCTTGCTGTCTAGGTGAGTGCCGAGGTATTTGACTTGTGTTTTCGGGGTCAGCCGGTTGCGTTAATTTTTGGGGGATCCATGGCGGTACCTTGTATCTCTTGGTAAAGAGAATCAGGTCCGTTTTGTACGCGTTGATACTGAGTCCTACCTTGTCCGCCCACTCACATATCTCTCTGAGCGTTGATTCCATGATCGAGCTGAGGGTCAATGGACATACACCCGTGATAAATATGCATATGTCAACCGCATAGGCTGTTATCTTTTGGGCTTTTCTCTCGAACCTCTTGATCAGGTCGTCGACCACCAGGTTCCATAGGAAGGGCGATAGGACCGCCCTTGTGGTGTGCCCCGTGTGCGCTCCCTTTACCAAGGTGGCGGTGCACCAATCGGTTTGTACCCGCCTGCAACTTAGCAGGTTACGTACTGACGTTATTGAAGGCTCTGGATATGTCCACAAACGCTCCGAGGGCGTATTCTTTATCGTGCAGGGCTTTCTCCCTTTTGTGTAGTCTATAGCACCGTGAATTCTTCTGAAGGTTATTAGATCTGTTGGAAGATACTCTTCACACGTTGCTAGTTTCTGATGCTTATTCGCGTCGGTACAGAAGAATCCTGGGAAGTGCGCCTCCATTAGGGCTGTTAGAACCTCTTCTCTGCCCTCAGTCCAGTATCCATCATCACTTTTGAGCTGACTCTGTATGGTAGCTTGTTTCGATAGCAACTTTCGGTGTCTTGCCGTTTTTGGGGCCATGTTGGAGCAGAAGTTTCGCCAAGAGCTTCTTTGTGCCCTTTGTATTTCCTATTTGTATTCCCCTAGTAGGGTTTTATATTCATCGTTGATTGTCATCTGTCGCTTGTTTAGCGGAGAGAGATCCCTTTTCCACCATGGTGGCTTGGTTTCCTTCCTATTTCTTACTATCGGGCATGATGCGTGGTACGCATTTAGTAATTCTTTGGAGAGCGTCTCTAGGGATTTTTCTATTTCCTTCATGGATTTAACTGTGCTCGGACCAGTCGCGAGTCTCGTGGTGATTGTCCTTTTGAACTTTCCCCAGTTGATGCTCTGGGGATTTCCAAAGACAGGTGGTGTTAGGGAATGTTATAATTCGTTGTGGAACTGGATTTACTTGTGGTCTGAGAAGGAAAGTCTCTCAAGGACTTTCCATTCTGATACTATGGGACCCTGCTCTGCTACTAGTGTTAGGTTTAGCACGTTAGCGGAGGTAGCACCACGAATGTATGTACTTCCCCTACGTTTGCCACGTAAAGTTTGGAACAAAGTATAACGTCTAGAAGTGACTCACTTCTTTTGTTAATTTCGGGGGTCCCCTACACGCAGTGGTGTGCGTTGGCGTCTGCGCCGACCAGTATTTGCTGGTATTTCGGGCTGGCTTCCACCAGACTCCTGAGTTCCTCCGGTAGGGCTGTCCTGTCGTGAGCCAAGTAGCAGGAAGCTACCACTAGGCGCTATTTCTCGCTTTCCAGCATCACCACAGTTAGATCATCCGTGCTGTAATGCCCTATCCTTCTCCTAGCGGACACAAACACACCAATAACTATTTGAATATAATGATAATCGTGGCGGTCTCGCCTCGCTCACCCAAAAGATAAATGCTAAAAGGGTGTAATTATATCCGTAGCTTCGTTGTCCTTAAATTTAAGGGGGTCCTCGTTGTCCTTGTTCCGGGTGTCCTGGTCGTGAGTAATAAATGCTTGGTCGTCGTTGATGATTTCGGCTGGGTTTCGCATTCCTGTGCGCTGCCGGCGCCTGCGCCGTGGGCCTCTGCCCCGATCGTGCTCTCCGGCCTCCTCTGCCGGTCGCTGATTGGCGGATCTCGCATTTCGGTCCTTGGGATGCGGTACCGTCGTTCTGTCCCGTTCCATGGCCTGTGTTTCCCGACGATGTTGCGGGCGATGTTGCTGGCGATGTTGCTGGTCACGTCAGCCATGGTGTGGCCGGTGTGTGTGCCTGTATGTCCCTAATCCCGTCCTTCTTCTCATCCTGTGATGCATCAAGAGTCATATCCTGGGCAGCTTCCATGATTGAGTCAAGACCTATTTCCTTCTCCATCTCGCCTGCCTGCAGGGTGTGAGCATCCTTGTCCCCAGGGTGGCGCTTTTTGAGGCGTAGGTAGACACTACCTATGCCCCACGCCATCTTCCCATACCTAGGGTACAGGATGTCCTCCGCCTCCTTGTTAATCTGGAGGACTGCGCACTGGCCCCCCTCTTTGTTGTTGTCGGGCTCTTAATGTGCAGTACCTTCCAATCTTCGGTGGAAACGTCCGGGTTATGGCGCTGTTGCAGCTTCAGCGCCCAGTCACCACCGTGCATGCACTTGCTTCGGACATCTTCCCGTTTTCATCACTTTGGTCAATGAGCGCCATGATCAGGTGTCGTTTGGTCACCTCACTGACCTTTGCGGACCTCTTTGGAGGTTTTGTTGTTTTGGGTGGGGGCCTTGCCCGCGTTTCCGCTTGCTCGCTGGAGCTTTCATGGTGGTGCTCTCCTCTGAGCGTTGCTTTTGCTGGCAAGCAACTCCTCCACCTTGTTGGCGAATCCCGTTGATGTCATGTGTGGACGAGAGGCGTAGTGTAACCTGCCCTCTTCGATCCTTTGCTCGGCCCAGGCAAGCTTTGTCTTCTGCTCTTGGGAGAGACTCGCTTTGTACCGGAGACGGCTCCGGATCGCGAGGGCAGCGTTATACTGCGCCTTCGCCTTCCTCTCCTCTCTTGACCGTTTGGGCCCGTCCCTATGCGGGGAGCTGGTATCGGAAAGTTGAGTGGGCTCTCATCCTTGTTGCTATTGGGCTGCTCGCTTTATAATCGGCGAAGTTTGATCTGAGAAGTTTTTGTGGCAGTAATGTTACAACTAGCGCGACCTGCTCCCGTCGCTCTAGAGTTGTGACCGCTGGCGACACGCAGAGGGGTTTGCACCCCCCCGTGCCCGCCGGTGGTAGCAGTCACGCCTTCCACTGAAGTTTGGGTTGACATCCTAGCCCCGGTTGACTCATTTGTCTCCATTCCTCGGAATACTGGTTAGTTTTTAAGGGAACCACCCACTTGCGTTTTATGCCTACCGCCAGGCACCTCCAGCCATGGCTAATGGTTCATCTTCTCCTGCTTTGGACAGAAAGTGTTGAACCGAACCCTTAGCTAGACACTGTATTACCTCGGATTGAGCAAGCGGCGATGCATTACCCGTTATCCGGGATAATACAGTGCCCATATAATGCAATCTATACACATTTATATCCATATTTATTTACATACCTATACCCGTGCATTTTCATCTTGTCCTCGCAGTTTGTTCACGTTGTTTTGTTCATGGATCTACGATATATACATCAATATAAATAAATTCCAACTACAGTCCACTAAAGGCTATCCGGCGCACATACACATATCCACACATATCATTACCCTGGAGGATGGATGGAGTTGGTTTACTCAAAGTGGCAAGACGTGTTTTGCACCGCGCAATCGTCCAAAAGCCAGTGCGGGACCGAATGGAATCTGGAAAACAGGTCCCAATTAGGGTGAGACAGTCTGGGACGCGGGTACATACCAGAATCGGCACAAGCTGGTTTGCTGGTGCCCAAAACCTTGGCATTTGCGACCATTGTCGGTGATTGTAGTCAAGGGGGGGCAAAGGCGCTCCGGTGAGCGCCTTTTCTTTTCCCAGTTTCGCCTCTCACTTTCCCGGATTCATTTAGTTTCCACAAGCCACATTTTTCCCCGCGTTTTATTCGCTGCCACAGCAAAACACAAGATCAGTTGATCACAGTATTGTGTTTGTTTTATCCTTTGTTAATTCAAATTAAACTAAAACATTGACCTTAATTTAAATCAATCCGTTTTTCATTTCTCCTTTTGCAACACCAGCAACTAGCTCCAGTGGGAGAGGAAGCAGAAGACCGAGGATGTGGTCATATTCCAAACCCTCCGCTGAGGCGGTGCCAACCAGAAGGGGCTCTGGGGACCGAGAAGGAGCGGGGGAAATCCCTGTGCAAGGGGAAGAGGTATTTAATAAGGATGCTCTGACAATGCACTGCAGTAATTGATTTTGTTGTATTATCATATGCTTCCCCATTATTCTACAAGAGTTTATACTAAAATTTTTGGGGTGTCGTATCATTTCGGGCATGAGTGTATACATATCCATATCCATGTACAGTTATCTACATTTAACATTTCGTGCATTCACATAGCTGTGAAGTCTTTGTTTTAATATTTAATATCTCATACTTGGTTTAATACTTTATATTTAATAATTCAGTATTAACAGTTAATAATTAATATTTTTTTTTATTTTATTTATTGAGAAGATAGCAAATAACTGCTATTTAAAGTCCCTACCCTTACCTCTGGCCGAGGATGTGAGTGTTTTTTTAGGATGTGCTCCGACTCACATCAGGTGGGCAGAGGTAAGGATAGGTGTCGTAATACAGAGTTTGTGTTATGATCTAAGGACATCTCAACATGTAGCAAGTAATAAAATTCATTGTACAAAGAACATAAAACACGAAAAGACCCATGCATCTCGAAATTAGACTTAAAAATATCTAGAGCAATGGGACGAAAATGACGGGATGGCCTACTACGGACCGAGAGCCTATCGATGTTGAGGAGTTAAGTCGAAGTGATATGACCGTGTATAAGTTTGTGCATGAACATCACTCCATGGCAGGTCCGACGGTCCTTCAACGAGGGCAGGCCTAAAAGCCGCAGTCTATACGTGTAAGCCGGTAGACGACGGTGTGGACCCAAATTGAAGCCGCGAAGAGCGAACAAAAGGAATTGTTTCTGTACCGATTCAATAAGTTCCTGATACTTTGCATACTGGGGAGACCATACGCATGAGCAGTATTCGAGAATGGGCCGAACAAGAGAGATGAATAAGAGTTTAGTGGTATAGGGATCGTCAAATTCTTTAGACCAGCGCTTAACAAAGGCAAAGACGCCCTTAGCCTTGCCAACATTAACGCTGATATGATCATTGAAGTATAAATTGTGGGTAAGCAAAACTCCTAGGTCAGTAAATAAATGGATGCGTTCAAGAACGCCCGTCCCTAGAGAGTAGTTAGCGAGAAAGCAGTTTTTCCGATATAAAGACATGAATTTGCATTTTGAGTTGTTGAGAACCAACAAATTGTTGGAGCACCAAGAATTCACGTTGTTCAGATATGTTTGTAGAAGCTTATGTTACGCAGAGTTTGTTAGAGACAAGCATAATTTTCATCATCGGCGTACATCATCACCTGGGAATGAGCAACAATATCAGGCAAGTCGTTTATGAAAAGAACAAAAAGAAGAGGTCCGAGATGGCTTCCTTGCGGAACGCTCGAAAAAACGTGCACAGTATCGGAAAACACATCCTTAAAGGCAACTCTCTGAGTGCGGTTAGATAGATATGTTGCAATCCAGCAGTACAACAAAGGAGGGAAGCCTAAAAAGAGAGTTTTTTCAGTAATAACTGGTGATTTACTGAATCAAACGCTTTGCTAAAATCAGTGAAGATAACGTCTGTCTGGGTATTGTCTTTAAAAGAATTTCTAATAACAGCACAGAACTCCAGAAGGTTTGTTGTGGTAGATCTCTGTTTCATAAAACCATGCTGCGAGGAGGACATAAGTTAACTACATTGGTGTTGTAGTTGACCAGTAATAAGAAGTTTGAAAAACTTGGGAATCGCACTAAGTTTAGCAATGCCTCTATAATTCTCAATATTAGACTTGTTTCCTTTTTTATAAAGGGGAATTATGAATGTTTCTTTCCAATTGTCAGGAAAGAACGAAAACTTTAAAGACATTTGAAAAAGCTTTGACAAAGGACTACTAACGTTTTGATAGTGGATGGAAAACGAATCAATCAGTTTAATAACTAATAATTGATCATTAATAATTAATCAATAAAACGTTTATTATTTCACCTATTATTATAAGTATTATTGCTGTAAGGATGTACTGTGGCCGAGATAAACCTCAGCGGCCCAAAGTACCCTTCCAGAAATAATTTATATTTTGGAAACGCCAGAACATGGATGGGCCGAGGTTGGTGAGAATTTTAGGGTTGGGTTTTGACTTAGAAAACTAAAGATTCCAATTGCCCACGCTGGGCGGGAAGTACTATCGGCCCGGGAGTTTTCCAGCGGCCGAACCCTCCTCTTGAGACCGGAGACGAGGCTCGGGATCTACCCAGCAGCCTGGTCCCGCGCCCACAACCCAAATCTAAAACCAAGGCTTGGCTTACCTAAACGGCCGTGGCTCGGCGGACTCGCCTGAAGTGTCCCAACGGCCATTCCATCCCGTTCCCCTGGCCGATGTTGGTGGTAACGTCAGCGGTGGTGTGTCCCTAACTCTTTACACTAATATTTACATCTAATATATACAACTTAACCTACTTGATATTTACAAAAGTGTATATACAAAACGCCTGCCGGAATGTGACATCGTCACATCCTCTCCTTACTTCCGGCAGGGGCGGAGGCCTCCTTTCTCGTCAAGGTAACGTCGAGCGCGTCGTCCGCGGGCGCTGAGCCGCGCCTCTATCTGAGTAATGAGTTGGGCCGGCAGTCGGTCTCCCTTCGTTGACCATCCGTGGAGCGCAGTAGCCCACGGCTCACTCGGGAGCAAGAAGTCCCTTAGTTCCGGCGACCCGCCCTGCTCGTCGTCGGAGGAGTCGCTCGGCGAGTCCTCACACGGAACGCTCCGTTTCCGTCCGTGCCGGCGTCGTTCCTCTCCCTCGGTCTCCTCTAGTGCAGGAGACTCTTTGGGGGCCGACTGGCGGCACACCGCATCCCTGGTGCCGGGTTGGCCAGAAACGACCCCGGCTCGAAAATGACCGCTTAGGTCCGGTTATCCGGCGATCCTGGCCTCCTCGTCGGACATAGTCCTCCCGTAGAGGGCTGTAGGTGTCCCGTTGGCGTGGCACATTGTCCTCCTCGGGGGACCGCGAAGCGCCCGTCCTGTTCGACGTCGTCGTCGTTCTCCCCGCTGCTCAGCTTTATCGTGAGCAGTGATCCCGCACGTGGGTACGGCACTCCCGTGGGGAGCAGTTGCATCAGTAGCGGAGGTTCGCTGCGTCGCCGTGGGTCCCCGGAGCGGGCTTGGCCCATGTCCACGGCTAATGGCCTCATCGATCCGGGAGGTGCGGCCATTTCAAGCGGGTCGTCCCCTGGGACTCGACTTTCCTCGACCGCAGTCGCCAGCTACTAATAATCCCGCCGGATGGGGGGATCTCCGGCCCTGCGGGCGTGAACTGCCGGCATTAGTGGAGGTAGCCCCATCAGCTCGGCAGCCACTGCTACTCGCGTGATCGGGCGTCCTTCTGGCCACAAATACGCGGGCAGACCGCGGTACGCTCCTCGTTCTCCTGTCATAGTGAGTGCTTTCTGGCTGTGGGAGGAAAATGAGATTAGTATTATTTGCTAACTCTGATTCCCTACCTAGTAGTGTGCTTGAGCTTGGTCCCTATGAATGTTTTATTACCCGCGATGGGAAAGGACGGTCTACTGAGTTGACCTGTGTATTTTATATAACATTATTTCTATTTCCCCGGCGGGGCGTAGCGTTGGACAGCCGCGCCCGTCATCAAGTGACTCCGTGAACTCTGATCGTTGTTACAGACGGTGATACCGTCTAGACTCGTCCTCCGAGCATGGAGCTGTTTCCAATGTTCGGGCGGCCTCCTCGTTTTTGTCTTCGGTAGAATTCTCTGTGTCCGTCTCCTCGCCGCGATAAGGCTTCAGCTGGTTCAGGCAGGCTGTCCGCCACCGACGTATGTGCAGCTGCACAGTATTGTGTGTCCCGGTGTCGGAGACTACTGTTGATCGCCAGCGATATCTCTGGGAGAAGGTTATCCCATACGTTTTGCGTATTTCCATCCAGGTACTGGGCGATCATTGTTTTAATCGTCCGGTTTGCCCTCTCTGCTGGATTTTGTCTTGGTGTGTAATGTAGAGAGATTTGTCCATTCGCTGTTACGGAGTGGTCACGTAGAGAGATCCAACCAAGTCTGGTCCCCGAAGACATTCATAAGACTTTTTGATTTGAGTTTAATTTCTCAATAAATTTCATTCATTTATTTGTCTTAAGGTTTTCTTCTAATTAGAGCAGCTGTAGTTGCCGCTCCAAGCTCACATCATTGTCTGTTCTTATCGATCTACCTTTAGAATTAATTAAGTCTAAGTCTTATAGCTGCGCTGCCAATAGCGGCAGCGGAAAGTCATGTATATAATATTCTTAAATGCATAGCTATGCTCGCTTGGGCTGAGCGCGGAGGTATATACACATATATATACATTGGTCCGCTCGTGCAGCAATTATGCTGACACTTGCATTCTTTGGGTGCGGGCCAATGTATAAGTGGGCGCTTCATATTTCGTCCACTTGAAGTTAATGACCGCAATTGTATTGCGTAAACACCTGCAGCAAAGTGTTACAGTGTGGACCCGTTAAGTACTCTTGGTGCGATGGGTATTTAATATATGTGCATACTACATCTCCCTCCTTTTGAAAAATAACGTAATATAATGAAGTTATTTTATAATTTTAT
>VNJN01008554.1:0-50178 GCA_008042485.1 Drosophila mayri
AGATTTAAAAAAGTAACTGCATGTGCGGCCAGGCAACCAATTAAAGATGACATTTAATTGCCGCCACTAAATGGGGATTTATGCTGCGGGTATTAACCAGCCAAATCGCCTATATAGGCTTTAATTAAATGGAAGCGTCACCTTCTCCGCCTTTCCCGCCAATATATAAATAAAAATAAAATTATTTTGCTAAACATCTTTTTACAGAGCTACACAGATTTTTTACATACTTGACATATGTATGCGTATAACAGAGATTCAGTAGCTTACAGCTGCTGGAATCAACGATTAAATGTTATCTGTGAGACCCTATGTTACTGATAATGTTATGTTAAGCTTTAAAATATTGTAAACAAGCATGTATGACCGCATCAGTTGCCGGCCAAAAATGCTAAACAGATATTAAAATCAGTGGTCACTGTTGTCCGATTTTCTAAAAAACGTATGGATAGAAACTTATGAAATTCTCACCAAATGTTCTCTAATCCTTCCTTAGTAAGACAGTATACCGTGCATATGCGCACACTTCCGAAAATTTGAGTTATACGACTTACAATTTTTGCTGCCCTGTTTTGTATGGAGCAGACCCCGAGGTGAGTCTACTGTAATGCAATTTTCTCAAAAACTTATGGATAGGATTGAATGAAACTTGGCAGGATATAACTACAATATATGTCCTTTATCCTGGCATACCACTTATATTGGCACACTTCCGATTTGCCGAGATATTGGAAAAATAGTGAAAACCCGATTTTTTAAAGGCTTTTTTTAATGGATCCAAAGGTCACATACCCCCAAAACCAGTGAAAACATTAGTAAATATGGTTTTTAGTATTTATAAACTTTATTCAGTTTGATAAGGTGTATTTCGACGCTAACTCACCGACGCTAATTTGACGAACATAACATTTCCACGCTCAATTGAATTTGTGATCCTGGACGCCACGGCATGCTCCATGTGGCGCAATTCCCACATTTTGATTGCCTTTGGGGCCAACATCTTGCAGCATAAACCTTTTATTTTCTCGATCTTTATGAGTGCTTATGGATGATGGGCTTTTGGGGGTGTCGCCGGCACTGCCAGTGACAGTTGGTAGAATTTTTCGCCCGCCTTTTGGGGTTTTTTGCTGTTTGCTGACCGTTTTATGGCTTCAACGGCTTGTTGCCTTTTTGAGTCGCAAAACTGGAGGCTGGAGGGGATGAGTATGGGGATAGATGGATGACAAAACTCGGGTCAGTTCTGGGCTCAACGTCTCGTGCACTCATTATCGCCCGTTTTATTTTCACGCATTGTTCGCAACAACAAAAGAGACGAACAACAAAGGGGGAAGTCCCCAAAAAAAGAAAGGGAATGGAGAAGAAAGGGGGGGAGTGGAGCGCTGAACTTGATGAGGCTGCATGTCCCTTTTGATTATGCCATGGAATGGAGGAGCCAGCCAAGCTTCGCTCAATGTTTCGTCATTATGGGTCCTCGTAAACATTGATGACAGTCGGGGATGGCCACGCCCCCCGCAACGCCTCCTGATTGATTCCTGGTGTTGTGGCAGAGTTTTGGTTCGGATTTAAAAGCGAGTCAGCGAGTCTGTGAACAGACAGACTTCCACAGGCTCCTCAAATAATAAAGTGGCTCATCGTGGGTCATCATCATGGGGACGGAGGAGAAGAAGGAGCAGCAGGAGTAGGGAAACCGTCTCGGGCTCGGACCCGCTCCCTCCCAGTCATCAGTCAGCGGCCCCGGCAATCGCTGCCATTAATCAAACTGGCAACAGTAAGCCTCATCCCCACTCTCCCATCCGCACATAAAGCTTCTCGCTTTCGGTCTCTTTATTGCATTTGTCACCATGCCTCATGGAGTTACACTGAGAGAAATTTTATATAATGCTTGGTTGGGTATTATATATCTTTAAAAGTATTAAACATTGAAACTACAAATTTAATTTCTTTAATTTAAAAATAAAAAAATCTGATTTGTTAATCGAAATATAACTATTTAAATGCTGTGCTAATTTTTAGCTTAATTTAAATTTGGTTTCCTGATTCAACTTCCTTTTATTTTCCTATTTAATAATTCATACACGTTTCCCTCAGTGTGACGGGTGTCGGGGGGGAAAGTGTCTCAGAATTGTGAGAAACCGCACACATTTTGCGGTTGGCCATAACGGCCAGTGGGCGGGGGTGGCCTGGCATGGCCTGGACAAGGTCAACGGTGGCAGTCACAACATAATTAGCAGCCTCACTTGGCTCCCATCCGCATCCTGACAGGAGACAGGGCCACTGATTAACTGGCGTTGGTGGTGGTGTTTGGCGGTGTTGGCTCCTGGCCCGAATGCAGCTGCAAATGCAGCTACGATTAATCATAGTGGCCAAAAGGGTTTCCCCTGGAAAGCGGGAAAGCGGGAAAGCTGCAAAGCCAAGTAGCTTTTCGCTTGCTCGCTTCTGTTTTGGTAATCAAATTTCATGTTTGTTTGCACTTGATGTACGAGTACGAGGACGCCACATGGAGCAGGGCCAGTTC
The DNA here is from genome assembly GCA_008042485.1 of Drosophila mayri. Taxonomy (NCBI): domain Eukaryota; kingdom Metazoa; phylum Arthropoda; class Insecta; order Diptera; family Drosophilidae; genus Drosophila; species Drosophila mayri. The sequence goes on from VNJN01008554.1 coordinate 2,516, forward strand.
GTGTCCTAGTCCCAGTACATCGTGGCCCATCATTCATGCTGCTGCCAGGAGCGGCAGGCAGGCAGGCGGCTGGAGGAGGCCATCAATCAGCTGGACCAACTATTAGGCTAAATGGCCAGGACAGGCCGGCAATCGCTCTGCATAAATTTCAAAAATATACGAGTACGAGTACGAGTACATATGTATTTAGATGTATGTTTATATCCCCATTTCCAGGGCAGATTAGCTGCAGCTTCAAAAAAAATAATAATAATAGTTTCTTAATAGGAGATTTTTTAAGTGGTTTCTGTTCCAATTTTTCCTTGATTTTGCATAAAAATATATTTTATTCTTTACGGTTTTAGTTTTCTATTTAATGTTGCCTTTAAGCTAAACGTTTTTTCTTATTTTCCAATTTTGTGGGGGATTTTGATTTAAAGTCCCTAGAATTCGGGGAATCCTTTACACTCGGAAGCTTAAAATTCACCGAAGGAGTCATAAATCATATATATTCTTGATCAGGACGAAAAGGCGAATCAAACTAACGCCTCAAATAGAAAAACAATTTTTGCGAATTTTTTCAAAAATATGTAAGGGATTACATCATGATTTTTTTGCAAAAATTGACAAATATAATAATTATATATGGAAAATTTGTTTAATTAAGTATGCAGCTTTATTTTTCTGCTAAAAACTAACACAGAAGTGCTTTCAGAATTGAAAATTTAAAGCATTGTTGTATAACTTATGATATTTTACACATAACATAACATAAAATAAATACCTCCAATTTTTATGTGCCCAATAACTATTTCCTTGACGCAGATTCCTTTTTGCTGATGCAATCAAGAAACTTGGAAAACTAAATTTCATTTTCCATCTCGGGGAAATTGCCGGTGGATTTTACAACTCGAAATAAAAGTGCAAGCCGGTCGAAAATCCCAACCGTCAGCATGGATTTTGTCGGCCATCCAAAATTCTGATTTATGTTTATGGCCAAAAAACCGGCAGCCAGAGTCAAAAATAAAGCTGCAGCAATTAAAGTGATCGCTCATGTGGGAGTCGGAAAAGCCGGGAAAAGTCGGGGAGGAGCGAGTGCTGCTGCTGACTGCCGCGCTGTTATGCGGCAAAGGACAGTCGGGGGGTAGCGGCGAAGGATAAAAGGAATTGCAAGTGCGCAGTAACTGGCACTGGGGCTTGACGTCCTTGCAACAAAAACGAAGAAATTGCCAAGCGAGGGGAGCAGGACGAAGAAGGACACTGAAGGCTTCCGGCAACTGGCTGACGTGCGTGCTCGGCTGCTGGAGCAAAAGGGAATACAGGAGCTGAAATTCCATTTAAATGTTTCTCAGTGGACAAATCAAAGATAACGAAGAAACAGCGCCGAAAAGTAAATTGAAAAGCGGAAAAGCCAGGGGCATATGTATCTAAAACCAAGGCGAGGGACAGCAGCTTAAATGGAGTTCCTTGCTGAAGCCTGATAATTACAGAAGCGGCAAAGCTGCTTATTCAGTTTTTCAGTAAATTGAAGCTAACTCATTGCATGTTTTTTTGTTATTTTTTTTAAGAAGCAGCATAAATTTGTGTCAATTAAGTTTGCGTCCATAAATCTGACTCCGACTCCTGCCCAAGGATAAAAACATTATGCTAAGCATTTTTGATTAGCCACTCGGGCCGGGCACTTGTCCTAGATTTTTACGCCGACTCCACAGCCTCCTGTGCCCCCTCCCTTGCGCCCATGTCAATCAATCTTTGACACGCTTCCTCCACACTCCCATCTCCCCTCTCCCCATAGCCATTCCCAAATGGATATGGCTTGAGCCTGGGTCCTGCAAATTAATTCACATTGTTATGCAGATTGGCTGGGGCCATCGTTAAACATTTTGTTGGCTACAGCTGGCGATTAGGTCCTGGCGGCTGGAATGTCCATAATGTGCGAAGTGTGCGACCAATGGATGCGGGAAGTTGTATTTTTAAATCATTTTACGAGCTTCCTTCGAAGCTGAGCTCGAGTCCCTGCCGAATCAGCAGTATTTAGCCATCAGTAAATATTTCTATAGTTCTCTTAGATTTAATATACGGTTGGGGTATTTATTTATTATACATATATAAAATATATAAATATTTAATATATCTTTAAAGAATTTGTAAGCATATTTATTCATAATCTTCTTGTAGCTATATTCCTTCCCTCAGTGTGAATATAACCTTTTCCTGATTTGACAATGGAACTCAATAAAACACTTAGTATTTTATCGGAAAGCTGCAGGAATGGGCTTGGACTCCACCCAAAATGTGTCACAAAGAGAGAAGAAAAAAGAAAGGGGGGCTGGCACTGCCGCCCATTTGATTTGTGACCCGCGGCAGCGACAAGGCCCTCTTGGCCGCTCCTCCTCCTGGCTGTTGCAGTGGCATCGGCATCATAAATCGCCTGCACTTGAACCCGAGTTGGCCAGACTTGGAACGGTTTCCGTTTATTGGCCCCATTGGCGCTCGCTCTTTTGGCCATCTTGTTAAATGTGTTTATGGCCGCCGAAAATCGAAGCCGACAACGACATCTGTGAAATGTGGTGTTGGCCTCTCGGCTGGAAGCTCGATTCATTAAGTCTCGAAGGCAAATAGCTTTCTATTTTATGGCCCGGCCATAAACACTTACCAGAAACATTTGTCCTGTAATTTAATCAAATTATATTGTTCAAGGATTATTATTATCCTTTATTAATGCATCAACAATGTTTAGTTCAAGTTCAAAGGCTATTTCTTGGTGCCCTGGCGTAGGGCAATCTCTATCTCCAGCTCTTGGCCGGTGAGTTGATGGCACTGCGGTCCCTTGGTTATCACCATCAGATCCAGATTGGCCGCTGTTAATCTCCGGTCACCAATGATCACCTGCATGGTGCTCAGGGCCAGGTCCATGGCCTTCTTTGTGTCCATGTCGGGTTTGTAGTGCTGCATTAGCATCTTCTCGGCCGCCTCGCTGGCCGAGCCAATGGCCTTGATGCTGTGTTGGCCAAACTCGCCAGTTGGATCCAAATGCCAAAGCTGCAGCATGGCAATGTCCACGCCGCCGAGCAGAAGGGCCGCCCCATACGGACGACTTGTGGTCAGGAGCATTTTATTATCCTCATCGCTCTCCTCGTTGCTGTCATTGGGGGAGGATGCATCGGTGTCGCTGCCACTGTTGCTGCTGTTGTCTTCATCGTCGTCTCCCATACAAAAGCTGATGTTCTGCAGGGAGATGGTCTCCACCAGGGACTCAATGGGCATGTACTCCTTGTAGTTGAACGAATGCTTGGCGCAGGACAAGCGGGCCTGAGCAATCAAGGACCGGGCATCGGCTGTCATGCCGGCAATGGTGCAATAAAGGTGACCATCCAGCTTTACGATCTTGTCCAGAGCCGTTGAGACCATCAGGGGCGATACAGGACGCTTTTCAGCGGCCAAAATAATGGCTGTTTATTAATTAGTTTATTACTTATACTTTGATCTTAGCTAAACATTAATGCTCACCGTCCTTCGTACAGATTCCAAAGCTGGTGGCACCCTGCCTACTGGCCTCGCGGGCATATTGCATCTGGAGGATGCGGCCCTCTGGGTTGAAGACGTTTGTATTCTGGCCACCAAACATATTTGCAAGTATTCTATATTCCGATTTCTGATATTACTTCGCAAAGGAATTAAATATTTGTAAATGCAAAAAGTGACACTTGGGACTCTACTTCAATAGGACTTTAGTGGGGCCAATGGAGCAGGAAACTTTTTAGTTGGAAAAGTTTTCTGGTTACATTTTTATTTGGTTAACAAGGCAGCACTTAAAATTTAAGAAAATCAACTTTTTCTTTGAATTTGTGGCAATTTTCTAGTTTAATTTTTATTTGACCATCAAATCAGCATTTAAAATTTGAAAAAATCCACATTTATTATAAAACATTTTCGTGCAAAAACACTGATTTAATAATCATTTTCCTAAGCTCATATAATACCTATAAATCGATCGGCTCATATATATGTAGCCTAAGACTATCTTCCCTGATGATAATGTTCGCTTTTCTGGTATTTAGAGTAATTTAATCTTTAGTTAAATAATATTAACCAAGACTTACCCTGATCAAGCCTCCTGAAAATGAACAAATAAAAAAACACAATTTCCATCGCTTCAAATATAATTTCATATTCTTTAATTGAATTCATCAAAATGTATATAATTGTTTCGGTTTTGCTTTTGTTTCTTTTTACCCATATATATAATGTATATGTATATATTTATGTATATATAGTATAGCTTTTGATATAGTACACAAGTACAATATATAATTGGTTTGCTCAGGCCTTGTAAATGTTGTAAACACGTTAATTAAACATTCATATTCAACAATTGTTTGTAATGTAGATATATATATATATATTTCCATATATATATATATTCGTATTCAATCGAGTTGTGAGAAGAAACTGTCCGACTAGAGAGATAGATGTGTGAGAGATTACGATAGTTAGCTATGGCATATAGTTTACATTGATCCACGAATTTCGCACTATTCCTTCATCTTAAGCCTAAAGTATAGTTCTTAGTTTTGTTTAGTTTACATTTACTTCGATCTGGATGGGATTCTTTGTTTCGGTTTTTTGCGGGTCTCTCCTTTCGAGGAGACCCAAGGAATTTAAAGCTTTCGTTAGTTAGTTGTTCTTTGGTTTTCCTTTCATCCCCTTGCCCTCGAACACCCCCTCAGTTTTTGCTCAGTTTACCAGTTTTGTTGGTCGAAATCACTTACAAGTTAAGTTAAGAGTTGGTTTTTGGAGAGAGAGATATATATTCGGGGAGAGAGGATCTCAATTTCGGGGACTTTGGTCGAGTTGTTAGGCGTACGTGTTCTATTTTTTGAGCTTTGGGCTTACAAACTAAATGGTTTCGGGTTCCAAATATATATTTATGGTGTGTATGTATATTCTTAACAATTTTCATCCAATCTGGCATCCAATATTTGTGTAGTTGCAGTTGTAAAAGTCGAAAAAACGCGCTAAGTTTTAGAGTTGGGAAAAAGTTCTGGCTAAGGTTAAGGTAAACACTGGCTAGGATAGGTCTAATAATACAATCTACAATCGATAACGCTAGGTATATTTACTCGGCCGATAACTGCCTGACTGCCCCAAAACTGACTGCTATTCGTGCCCTCTTTTTCTCTCTGTGTATGGCCCCAAATGATATCCGAAATTGACGCAAATTGATCCTGTGCCAGCACAGAAAGACTTGGATCGAGAGGGTAGATAGAGAGATAGTCCTACAATTGCAAATATTGGACAGTGTTTAGATCCACAATAAAAAAAAATATATATATATATATTTGTAACCATTGTTAACCCATTTTCTTCCGGCATCGAAAACCACTTAAATACTTTAATAAAAAAAAGCAATAAATAAAATTTATTGTAGCCTTACGATTCCCACACTAAATGTAAATAACAAAATTCCTTGTATTTTATTCGAAGCCTTTATGTTTCTGAAAACTCTTCGGTAGATTTTGGAAAATGACAAAAGGGAGCTGCATGCTATTGAAATTGAACTTGAAATCATAAGCTGGTTGTAAATAATAAATATAAATGATAGTTTTTGATGTAATTATTAGTTATTTACTTGAAAAAATTGTATAATTCATTTACAAAGCATTAGACGATTTTAAAACATTGATAAACCTGCACACTTTTCCTAGCTCAAACTTTAACTTTTTCTTTAAGGTTTTGCTCCTTTTCCAAAATCCCGTAGAAATTTCAGAAACTTTAATATACAATCCTGAATTTCAGAATCTCTGTTCCTTTTTTTTCAACTTATTTTACAAATTTTATTAGCCATAAAGTACTTGCTTCCCCTCCCCCCCAGAAGAAAATGAGTCACACGCTCTTAGCCGCCTTTGACTTTTGACTGACTCCGCCTTGGCAGCCACTCTAAGGCTTAGTATATCGATCCTGGCCTACACCTGTTCGGCAGTCTCGTCCAGCACCATCGAGTGCAGGTCCATGGCCGAGCGGGTCTTCCTTGGAGGCCGCGGCATCAGGTAGTGACTGGTGCTGGCGCCCACAAACACCGAGTTCTGACGCGGACGCGACACCTGGGACACGTGAGAGGCGTAGCCTGGAAAGAGAAAAATGATAATAATATAAATATATATCTTTTGATAGAGGAAAGCATTACAATCACAAAAGGGGATTCATTTTGCCAACAGAAAATGGACTCGACTTGCATTTTAACCTATTTTCTTTAATAAAATATACTTCAAAATGCAGGCCAGCATTCCTGCCAATCTTTGGGGAACTCCCCTTAAGCGGCGCGTCACTGTCCTGACACAACTTAATAGACTCTTCGCTGTCTACAGCTTTTATCCTTCTCCAGGCTCCGCCTCCATCTCCTGGAACTGTGTGCCTTTTCTTGTGCATGTTTTATGCGAGTACGGCTGCCTTCCTGTCCGTGTGCTCCATGCGTTGCCATGAGATTTAATTGCGTACAGAGAGGAGTATCCAGAGGAAGCCCCCATACCCCCATCCTCCGTTGGCAGTGGCATTAAAATTGTATTGTTATTTGCTTCGCTTGCGCTCCGCTGCCTCTGTTCGGCGGCCAACGTAATTGTCTGGCAACTCATTAAAAAAAAAAGATAGCAGAGAGAGAGAAGCTGCCAGGAAGGCGGGAAAGTGACTACAACTAAATGCTATATTCACCAGCCAAAAGGGGGGAGGTGGAGGGGGCGTGGGGCATTAACAAACGCTTCAACTAGCGCACATTACGCACAAGTATTTCGATTCTCATTTGGCAAAGTGGCCAAGGTAATCCCCAACAGCTGGCAGGGATCAAATAATAGCAATTAGTTTATAGATCATTAAGCTCAAGTGTTTAGTTTTACACAAAGTCTTGTAATTATATTTTTTTATATTTATTTTTATCTTAGTTCCCCGATACACATATACCACTGTGCAGCTCTGGGCGGCGGATACTTTGAGCTGCTCGATAGATGTTCGATTTTAATTGCATTCAAGGGAGGAACATGGGGGACATGGGACATGGCTGGCTTGGGAAGTGTGGAAAAAGTGGGGAAAAGCGTGAAAGCGTAACGGGGAAGGGGCAGCAGCAATGAAAGGGCAGACAGAGGACATAGTACATACCCTTGGCATAAATGTTGGGATTATAGGCCGCAAATTGACACGTCGGCATATTGAGATTGTGCACCATACCCATCGACATTCGCGACACAGAGGAGCGCTGCAAAAGCAAAACGGGGGATATTATAATATATTCTTTTCTCTTTTTTTTTTTGTTATAAAAGAATTTAATTGAAAGCTTACCTGATGCGTCTGCACGGCATCCAAGTCGACCAGCGGACAGGAGCTGCGGTGTTGCTGCTGAAACTTGGGCTGGTACGGCTCCAGCATCCGGATCTTGCCCCAGCGATTGAAGAACAGCATAATGGCCCCCACCCAAAGGACAAGGACGAGCCCAACAATCAGCACCTCCTCGGTGCGCACAATGATCTTGGGTCCTGCAACGGGACACAACAGGGAGCACATGCGGCACACGGCGCACGGCATGCAATTTGTTTATTTTCATTTCGAGACTTAAGCCAGGCCCTTCCCTTCCTGCTTCCTCATAAACAAAATGGATTTGGCTGGCAACTGTAAACTGGTCGCACACGTACCGCACATAAATCAGGCTCGAATTCAATTATCGTCGGCGGCGAAATCTTCGCGATAAACAATTGTTGAAGAGCAAAGGATATGTGGGTATGGCTGATGAGGGATTGTGACTGCTCGTGTTGGGATTTGGAATTTGGGATTTATTAAGCAAGCGAATCGGCGGCGACTTTAGCCAGCTAAATCCCAGTCAGCCAAATCCACTCAGGGATTTCAGTCGCTTCAGTCGGGGCCTCGTCCAGGTGTGGAAATTGCACGACTGCGCGAGTGCGGCTTCGATTTGAGTCACGAAAATTCAATATTTGCTTGGAGAACGAGGGAAAAACTCAGTTGAAATCCAGGGGAAATCAGACCGCGAGTGAAAACACACCCTAAGCTGGGCTTAGTTTAAATGGGATATTATCGAATTGGGAAAAAACAATTTAAATAAATGCAATTCTTTCCAGCTTAAGAGGGTTGGAACTCAAGGGGAAATATGTACATATATTCCATTTCAATTGCAGAGTATCTGTGTTTAAAAACAAAAAAGCAGCCAATTAAAGTTAGTTCACAGTTTTTCTGTTGCCAAAACTTTTTAGTCAGCAAAAACAAAGCGAAAACGAAACTTGTAGCCTCACTCAACACATGTTGAATTTAATGTTGAATAATTTTATTCCATTTAAATGACTGGAGAGCCACTCACCCGTCTCCACGGCAGTGCTATTGGACGCTCCTGTGGTGGCGCCCGTGGTGAAACCCTCGTCCACCTCCTGGCTGCTCAGCTCCCCAATGTAATCCTCGCTTCCATTGGAGGCTGCCGAGGATGAGGATGGCGGCGACATGGGTGCTGTTTGCTCCACCTCCACCAGGAAGTTGGTGCCCCGCCAGCCAGAGCCCCATTCTGTAACGAAACAAGTTGGGTTTATTCCGCCGAAGATTATGGCTAGAAGTTGGGCAAATCGTTTACCTTCCGAGAGGCTGGACGCTGTGGTTACCTCCTCCTCGGCAAAGACCTCCAGTCGCACAACTGCAAAGGGGAAACACAATCAATTTAGATAAATAAATAATTAACTCTAAATTTAATTAATCTAATTATTTCGTGTCCCAAGTTCATGCTTCTCGTAAGTAAAACAATTTCAAACTCCCCCAATTTCGGACATTTCAAGCTGCTTCAAGGCAAGGCTAAAGCTCTCTAGAGCTGCCACAGGATATTATTCCACACAAGGACACTCGAAGACTTGGCTTTTGCCGAATAAATAAAATGCAATAAACACACACACACGGTGGCACCGATTTGATGGCCAAGAAGGAATTATGCCAAGCTTGCACTTGAAAATTTCGTCTATTATGCAATCGTGCAGCACTTAAAGGATCATATTTGGCCATGCTTATCCCCAGATGATTGCCAAATGGGAGAGTGAGTCTGCTCCTATCCTGGCATGAGGGCGAAGGCTGAAGGATGAAGTTTTCCAGACGCTGCACAATGGTCCATACGATCACAGTTCTTGGCCAAAATTTATAGCTCCCTTAATTTATATTAAATTGAAACAAGGATAAGTGGTATTTACTTTTTTTTTTATTGCTTCTGAAAATATTTGTTGTTGTAAAAGATTGCCAGAATTGTTTTGGCCCAGAAAAGTGGTCGGATGGACCATGGTGCGTTGCTGACGTGGCTGGAAGTTTGTCTAAAGTGCTGCGAATGCACTTTTCCCACTTTGAACTTATGCAAATGGGTCTTCACTTGACACCCCCTTGTCCTGTGTGGTGTGAATGGGTCTAAACACATACACACTCTTCCCCCCTTCCCCCTCTCTCCCTTGAAGGCAACAACAGCCCCAAGACGTGGCAACTTTCCATAGTTATTTAGTGCATTAAAAGTTTTCCCGGGCGTAGGTAGACCTTGGGGATGTGCGTGTGTATGCTGACGGTTTCGATGATGTATGGCCTCCAAACAGGGTCGAAGCCACAGCACCAGAAACCCCACACGAGATGGGCTCACCAGAAAACCCCAAAAGCCCAACCCAGAACCACAGCAGCCACACAGAGCCCAAGCCTAAGCGAGCAGGTGGGTCCCAAAACCCTTCTCAAAGTCCTCTGGCGCTGTAAAAATATGTATATCGAATTTTTAAATTAAAAACTAATATTTTACTATGGGAAAATGTACACAATTACAATTTTACTAAATCTTACTAAAAATGTGCAAAAATGCAGAGAAATAATAATTAATTAATTAATATCAATATCAAAAATATTGTAAACTTTGATCTTTCGAAATTATAAATAAAGGAATATATTTTTAAAGTATTTATAAAATCGAAAAATATAATATTAAATTTTTAAATATTGCCTTTTTCATAGTATTTAATTTATTAGTCTCCATTTTAGATTTTAGATTTTAATAATACATTTAAATCTTCATTAACTAAAATGTGTTCTAAATTTAAATGATAATTTCGAATACTTTTTATTTATTAAATACTATTAAAAACCAAATTTAAAATCCAGCCATAAGAACAAACAAAAGACTTAGGCAAGGAACTACAGCTTGTGGGCGAGAGGAGAGCGAGGAAAGGAGCGTAAAACGAATTTGAAATTAATTAAAGAACTCTTTTAAACACACACCTTAAGATAATAATTTTATATTAAAAACTAAATACATATTTTGGTAACTTTTTAAATTTACAAACTCCTTTGCAAAACCCGACACTCCTGGGTCATTAAGGCAGCCAGCCTGGAAAACGACCTTGAAAGCGTTTAGCACCCCCCAAAAGCACTAACACACACACAAAGAGGGAGACAGCCCGAACCCCCAGATCCTGGGCAGCCATGAACTATTTATTTAGTTGCTTCATTTGCCTAATTTGCTTAATTACATGTGTTCGACGATGGGCTCAAATCTATGCCCGAAATGAGCTAATTAACATGCGCAAATTATACGCAATTCCCACAGGGATAAGTACAAAGGATCACATCCCATAAAAGGATGTGCGGGAATTGAGGGAAATTCCGGCGAAGAAAAAACAACCTTGCTTGTATCTGGCGAATTTCCCCGTAATTTATGAATGAAAAGCCGCAAAAAAAAAGCAAGAAGGAAGAGGGAAATATTCGAGACACGGTAATGAACTGGGAAAAGTGTAATAAAAACGAAATTAGAGGGTGAGCGGGTGAGTGGGTGAAAGAGTAAAGAGAAGAGCCCTAAAGGGTAAAGTGCAAAACCGGAAGGACCTCTCTTTCATGCTTGATTTTCACCGATTTTCCCAACGCCAACGTGTGTGTGTGTGTGTGTCACCTGGTTGGAATCGGCCATTAAATGCTCATTAGAGTAAACAAACAACCCACACAACAGCAGCGGAATGCAATTTTAATAATCAGTAGCCCTTAGACAAAGACCTGCCAGGGCAGGACGCAGGACACTGAAGGAAGTCCGGCAATTAAGACAAACATTTTACGCAATTTGTGACTCATCAGCAGAAGCAGCAGCAGGGGTTTTTGTGGTGTTAAGGAGATGAGACATGGTCATGGTTATTGGGTTGAATTTAATGAGCAGCAGAGTCTGGAAAAAATGCAGATAGTTAATTAAAGCAATAAATACTTTCGAGAGAGGTTTATCGGGGGGGAAAATAATAACAAACGCTGAAAGAAATACCCCCAATAGGCATCTTTATACCTTTGAAATACATTTAAATGCTTTCACAAAATAAGATTTTTTTTATAATTAATTAATCAAGAATTCTCCAGAATTATTTCCTAGCTTAGGACCTTCAATTAGTCCTTAGCCTCTTAAATCTGCCAGGATTAGCAAGTTCGTTTCCTTTTCTTTAAATACTTTTCCGTATAAATATAAAGTTTTTGTTTCGGGTGTAATTATGTAAATAATGCAAATTGTAATTATGCAAATATACGAAACAGAAAATTAAGCCAAACATTTTCTAATTAGTTATACATGTTTGTTGTTCTTTTTGCTCAATAATTTAAATAGATTTTCAATTGTTTTTTGAGTCGAAACAAATTAAATTATAATACAAAGAGCCCAACAATTACAAATTTCATTAAACTTAAAAACCTTTCTAGCTGTAAAAAGGTAATTTATTATAAATAAACCATTTAATTTTGTTTATCAAAACATAGAGCTTGGCTTTAACTTTAACTCTCCTCACTAATCTCTAGTAAATGTTTTTCCGGCATGGCTCAGCAGTTCTGGACATTATCTGGCTGCCAAAAAGAGATATATATTTGTTATTTGTTTCATTTAAGCCTCGTCAACGGCCGGTGTTCATTTGGTAGGATGCAAAAGCAAAGGCACAAAGTTTTGCCAAAGTACAAAAAATGGAGGACAGGACTACAGATGTAAATAAATATCAGAGCGAGCAAAAAAAAAATAACAAAACTCCGTAAGCCGTTCAATAATTCATAAGAACACACACACAGGACACTGGGAGAAACGGGGGAGACTGGGAACCAAAACTGGGGACAGTCATAACACAAACACAATTATCAGTGGGGAAACTCTATTGATTTTCTACGATTACAGGCAAGCGGCGGCCCAAGATGTCTGCCTCACGTTGTAGATTTCCCGGGAATTCTAACTTAAATGGGGCGGCAGGGGCAGGTGTACTCAAAGCCGCTTATTTGCCATATAAATATATATATTTATATATATATATGTATGTTTGTGTATATAGAAAACAGAATTCAACTCAATTCAGTGTGACGCATGCAAAGGCTTCAAACAAGCCCCGAGAATGCCAAGCACAGCAAAGGAGAAATGACATGTAGAAGAAGGTGTATTAGGTCCTTAGATACCCTTCGAGATTAAAGAAAAAACTAGGCAATACTTAAAGATATTATAGCTAGAACTAGATTCTGGATTCTGAAGAGAGTTTGAACAGAAATATCAGAAAGTAGGGGTCAATATTAATGAGAATCTGTCATTCTAGAATCCCTTTAAGCACTCATTATTTTACTCAATTAATACATGATTAATTTAATACAAAAATTTGCTTAATTTACTCTTTATTAATTAGCTATATTTATTCTTTATTATTCCTAACATTCCCCTATGTAACCTCTAAATACCCTGCAATAACTCCTAGGAATTCCATGTCCTTTCGTGGACAAAAAAAAGTGTTGCATACCCCAAAGGCGGCGCTCAGTGAGATAAGGAAATAAGGCTGAGGCCAACTCTAGGGGAATTGGGGAGTGGCTTCTGGGGGGCAGTGCACTTAGTGCCACTAAGAAAACCACTTTAAAGCTGGCAAAAAAAAAAACAGGAGGAAACCGGCGATGGGCACGTAAAGTGGCTCTCATAAAACGGGAAAGGGAGCCAAGAGGGGGCGGTTAAATGGCGAACGCTTAATTGTGGCCAACTCAGAGAGATATTTCAGCATTTAAGCCCAACTGGGCTCAAGTGAGGCTTGGCTGAAGAGCCTTCAAGGGTTTTTCCCCACTATAAAACAGAGGAATAAGCATAAATTCCTTTGGGGAATCTCTTCTCATCTCTTACTATATCTTTTGCTTTAAGTAAGAAAACTGTACTCTTTTGTTTTTGTTATTAATCCCCGACATTTCACCTTCACTTCCGTCTTGAATTTGCTTTAATTTAAAGTCACCTTTCCTGTGGTCAAGTGAACCATCTGGCTGAAGGACACCGCATACACCTGGTCCTGGCCTCGGGCAATTCCCGGCCTGCACTGCCTCGCCCTGCCCTGCATCTGGGATCCAGCTGCGATGGCATCAGGTGGCTAGTATCCTAGCGTAATGTGGAAATTAGAGCCTAAGTAGCCTCGCCCACGATCCGATCCGATTTGAACACGTGTGGATCCAGTTTTTCCCCCGGCTCAGCGGCTGAGAATTTCCCGCAAGGATGCGGAAATACCACGGGCATTTCCGAGCGCCCAGAGCCCGATATTCTCTGGTCTGCAATTTATGCTTGACTTGACCCTGTCGCGGGATCAACAAGTGCGTCCAGCAGGGCGACCATCATCATCATCATTGCCGGCAGAGGACATCTCCCATATAATGTTGATATGCCGTGCCTACCTACAAATATCTGTATATATATTATATATATATAGATCTACCTGGTGGTACCTGCTAGGATCTGGGCCTCAGCACGCGGTACGGTTTATGGCTTTATGGCCATGGCCAAGGAGTTGCCGCCGCCGATACACGGAAAATGTGTTTCGTAAACAAAAATTCCGCGGCCTCAATGTCCACTTCTATGGCTTGGTCCTGCCCACCATTCGTATTTTTGCGTATTTTCATTGCCATTTCCCGAACAATCTCGAATCCCGCCCGTTCATGTTTTTTGTGCGTGGCCTTTGGTTTTTTTTTCAGACAAAACACAGAAAGTAAACAAAATATGGAAAGCCGAAAACAGAACAGAGAAGCTGCTGCATTGATGCTCCTGATCACAGATGTTCTGGGTCCTGGAATCGGTCATGTCCCTGCCATTGTTCGGAGACCTCCTTTTTTGGTCGCAGCCAGCTGGTCAGCTCAATAAAAAAAATATCCTAGCCGGAATCCAGGACAATTGCTTGGCATGCACTTGTGCCAAAAAGTTGCATTTAACCACGGAGTTTCTTACATGGCAAAAAAAAGGGAGCGAATAGATTTCTTAAAAAATACATATTTTTTGAAATATTAAGGGAAATGTACATATATTATATTAAAAATAAAAATTAAATCAAAGTTTTGGGTGAGAAAAATTCGAAAAAAAAATTGTTACTGACTGAATGTTTCTCTCTGTAGTTTGGCAAGCTTTTATTTTTGTTTTAGTTTCCATTTCCATTGCAACGATTTGGGGTCCCGGGCACGTCTTTGGCTTTTAGTTTTCCCTCTTTTTCTCTGGTTGTCCCTGACTGGGATCTTGGACTTAGTCCCTGCCCGCCTCTATCTTCCCCTCTCGGCGTGTGTCTTTGTGTCAATGGCATTTCAATTTCGTGGCCATTTCCCTGGGGGCTTCGGGCGGAATCCCCTGCATTCAGCCAGCGAGCATTTAATGGCCAGACAGAGGAAGAGATCTCCTCGAGTGGACTCTGGCCGAGATTCCTGACACAATGTTGCGAGCTCAAAGTGCCAGGGCAGTGGCTCAATTTGAATTGAATGTGATTTGCAGACTGCATACGAAATGAAGGATGTGTTACACACAGATTTAAAGCAAAATTTCCACTAAATGTGTTAAATAACTCACTAAATCTCAGCGAAATTAATTGAAATTAATCAAGTTAATTCATATTTAAAATTTGTATACAGCAGACTGAACTTTTTAAAGACTTTTCCTTGTTTAGTATTAGACAAGACATATTAATTTCTAAATTTATAAAAACTGATAAAAGAATATAAAGGGAAATCGAGCATGGCTGGTGTATACACCAACCAGATGCACTACCTCAACAAGCACCTGCTGGACAAGCTGCCCAAGAAGCAATTCGGCTCGTACTTTATGAAGCCGGTGGACACCAAGGAGAAGCTGGACCAGCAGTTCTTCAAGCCCGCCAAGGAGTTTCGCTTCAATGTGGAGGCGATTGTGCCTCCCTTCATTGCCTCTTCCACCGCCAAGCCTGCTTCCAATTTCTTAATTAACCTTTCGGCTGCGGAAGCGGATGATCTGCTGCACAGGATCCAGCTCATAACGCCTCGCATGCAGCAGCTCAACAATGAACCCCAGATAACCGAGTCATCATAGATAAAAAATAAATAAAACGAAAATGAAACTTGCATTGCAATTGTAGAGAAGATGGAAGGGAGTACGGAAGTACTTGAGCCAATAGCCAGAAGGTTCCCGGTTAGCTTTGCATTTACTTAGCCAAATTGTCAAGGGCCATTCCTCATACGTGCCTAGGTCCCATTTTGCAGATAAATGTAAGTGCAAGTACAAATATCTGGCAGATTCAGATTCTGGCTACTTCCTGTCCTTGAACCTGTCCTTTGGTTGTACTCACAGCTCTTCTAGGACGCTACTCGAAAGCAAAGTGGCCGGGGCACTGCGAGAAAACATTATCAGTTATGACATAATATAAAAAATTAAGGGTAAATGAAATCGTTAATAGAGAAAGCTCTTGAATTCTGTTTATATGCACAAATTGGTAGCGAGACTGTCTTCTGCTGATCAAAGGTCAGTGTAAACTATATAATACATAGTTGTGTCCCTATATATCTAGATGAAGTTCCTCAAAATTAATATAATAATAATATTTATATATTTAATTCCAAAGAGAATAAATTAAGAAATATTATTTAGGTTTAGGTTCAGTTTCCATATTAATTTCAGTTAAATTTTTTGTTTGTTTCTTTTATTTTGCGAATTCAATTCTTTTTGCAAGTGCATTGGGCTTTTGACTGCTTGGGTCATTGGGAGCCCTTCGACTTCCGCTTCCGCTTCCGTCGTGCGCCCCATCACGTGCTGCCCCTTGACTACGTGACGTATGCAGATTTGCATGCAGATATGGGATCAACATTCGCTAAGCGGGGAAACTCCGACTGGAAAATGTAGGCAAAAGGCGAAAGGAAATTCCGCTACGCTATGCGTTTTCCCAGCCGAAAAAAAGAGAAAAATGCGGGAAATTTGTTGATTGCGTGTGAAAATGCAACAGCGGCCAAATGTGCGCGATAGTCAAATGAGGCCTGAGGTTGGCCCAAAACAAAAGCCAAGCAAGGAGTCGGACTCGAAGTCGAAGTCCTGCCCGCATTGGGTAAGGGTAACAGCCACAAAACAGAGGAGGAGGTGCGAATGATTGTCACGTGCCCAGGAGGGAATGCAGTTACCGTTCGGATGAAGGGGGTGGATCTTTGGGATGCCTCCTCCTTGGTTTTCTCTTTGAAGCCAAGAAAATATACAAGTTTCTTTAACTTGGGTTTATGTTTGATATTATATAAATGATTTACTTTATAAGAAGGGCGGTGGTTAGCTCCCTGAAGGTTTAAGCTGTGAAGAAACCCTTCCCATTAGCATCCATCCATCGATATTCATTCATTGGCAGCGCCATCGTGGCTTCATTGAGCTCAAATCAGGCGGACAATCATTTTGCCTGCTTACCATTCTCCATTTTCCAAATGCTGCTTTTCATTTGCATTTCCCTTGTCATTTGCCATTTCCCTTAAAATTTCCATTCCATTCTCTGATTGCAATTCGAAAGCAAAATCGCTTTCATTTCGGCTTGGCCTTCAGTCCCAAGAATGGAAGTGCTGCGTCCATTGAGGAATTTCCCCAGAAAATTCTGAAAATAGATCGCAGTCGGTGCTTGGCCAGCTGCTTAGTTTTTGATTTAGCCAAAAATGAGGACGGACAGACCTCGGGCCAGGACTTGTGGCCGGCGTCAACGGCGTTCCGGGGACTGCGCCACGGCGTTTGCACAACAATTGCAGAGAGGACATGGGATAGGAATTCTGGCCAGCAGAGTGGCAGGACAATGGTCCAAGGTCGGTGACGAAAGAGCCAGACCAATAACAATGGCCAAGACCCAGGCCCAGACGAGGCCAAACAATGGGCCAAGCAGGAGGACACTGCCAGGACACTTTCCTCTATCCCCTTTCGGTTTAAATATATATGTATAAAAAAAGAGAAAAGCGAATAAAACCCAAAGGGTTGAGCTCTTGCATTAGGAGTCCTCTGCGGAGGGACTTCGGGCTCCTTAACTCGTTGGCCAGATCGAAAGTGCTCGAATCAAGGTCGCCTCAAGGATCGGTCTCAGGTACTTCTGCTCATCCTCCCACCAAATGGCCAAGGGTCCATAAAGTACCGCGAGTGCCGCGAGTGTGTGTGTTTTCATGAAATCCCGTTCGCGGATTAGGCCAGGACGGTGAATCAGGTAGCTGGACATAGCGGCGATTCCTGGAAATCCTACGCGAAGCACTACCTGCTGGCGGTATAAAAACCCCGCGGTTTATGGCCAAGCCAAACAGTCGACCACGAAACGTTGAAGGCAGAGCATTCACAGAGACAACTACTGCTATATAAAGATATAGTATCAGCCAGATAATACCAATAATACAATATGGGTTGTTGTGCCAGCAGTTTGAAATTGAAGGAGCTGTCCCTGGGCAGCAGCATCTATGTGGCAGCCACCGGCAATCGCTCCCTCAAGCGAATCTACAGCAGCAGAAACAGCAGCGGCATAGGCAGCACCTCGGGCTCCGGCTCCGGCTCTCGTTCGAGCAGCCGCAGCATCTGGAGTCGCAGCAAGACCAGCCAGCCCATTTGCGATGACTTTGCCGAGCAGCCGGAACAGTTGGAGCGGTCCTGCGGCTATTACACCTGCAGCAGTGCCGATTCCTCGCCCCGAAAGAGTCCCATACGCACCCAGGATATGGCCAGCGCCAGCTCTTGCTCCAGCAGCAGCTCCGGCAGCGGCAGCTCTCCCTCCCTGGTGGGCAATCTGGAGTGGGAGATGTACATGATGCAGCGGGCACAGCGCATTATGCCCAAGACTTCCTCACCGATTACCCAAAGGAGAGGCGATGGCCAGTTGCCCAGCTCTTCGTACCACAAGTGGCGCAACTATTTGCAGTCCACCCCCGCCCACATGCTGCACAATGTGACCCACATTCCAGAGGCAATTGCTGGCCACTTTTGTCCCACTGGATTTCCCGGCTTCAGTGATCTCGAGGAGATGGAGAGCGCGGCCAAGCGGTTCAAGGTGGACATTGCATCGCAAATAGCAATGGAAATACAGGAGGAGGAGGAGGCGGAGGAGGAGCCGCTGTACACCACCTCGCAGCTGCTGGCGGGGCACACGCACACCATCACCACGGACCTGTAAGACGACCTGCTCCAATCGCACCAACTCCGCCTGGTTCGGAGTGGCCCAGCGATGGGGAGGGGGAAGGGGGGACTGCGGCACGGGGATGGGATCCACGGGCCAGCGAGGACTGGCAACAGGTGTGCCAGCTGTCAAACAGTTGGGCGACGGATGGCAATCAAGCCATCAATCTATCAATCATTGCCCAGCAATGCCAATCGAACAATCGATTTTACAGGAATATACATATATGTGCATATATCTCCTATATGTATCTATCTATCTATATTTTTTTCGCTAGAATGTAAGAATGTATCTGAATACAGAATATAGACCTAAAGGGCCAGGACAATCAGCGATGTGTACACGGCTGGATAATGAAATTATAATTATATTGTATAAACTCGAAACACAATTGCCTTTTCAATTTTCAAAGGGGGAGGGGCATAGCAGAAAATATATATTGAATCTGTAAGAAGGAAACACATTTCTTTCTTTTCAATATAGTAAGCTTTAGAGATATGTTTTAGGTATTCCGAAATACTTTCAAAATTCTCTCTTAATATAATTTTAATTATTTATCCCTTGTAAAAGTTATTACATAAATGAGGCTTAAAATCAAGCTCTGTTCTATTTATTTACCTAATTTAGCTGTTGCTCACCCTTAACCCATTGATAACTCAACCCGTACAGGAAAATCTGCTGGTTTCCCTTGCATTTTCGGTATAAAACTCAAACGAATAATTATTCGCAAAATTTTGCATTAATTAGTGTCCCATCGAAATTGTAACTGAAATATGCAATTGGAAAAAATTAATCGCAGAGATAAAGCCTGGCCGACAACCGGGAATATGGAATATGGATTATGGATTGTGGCTGTGTATTCGCTGTTTGCATAGGTAATTAGGCTGGTCAGCAGGACAGCAGGATATATATGAATATATATATATATATAATGGGTATATTATTTCGGTCAATAGCCTGCGGTTTGCTTTAATACATACATTAATTTGGTAATTTAATTTGAGGCTGCACAGCAAACTAAACCAGTGAAGAGTTTATTTATTAAAGCCACAAAAATTCAAATTTTTAGGGGTTTCTTTTAGCGAGCTACAAGAAATAATAATATCTACATTTTCTGCTTAACAAACTGTCAAAAAATTAAATAGAGTTTGCTTTAAAAAATATCTAAGAAATAAGAAATAACATTTTAGGGTATTACAATTTTAGTAAGTGTTTTTTACGCTTTAAAGGAGTCATTTTCGACCCTAAAAATCGTATATATAATATGATCAGCATTAAAAACTAACCCAAAAATACATAAACAATTGTTTCAACAAAAACCAACACAAAACAGTTTTCCAATTACTAAAAATTAATACATTTTTGGCTTAGTTATGAGGTTTTCCATTGAAAGGTTTAATTTATGGGTTGCTTATTATTTTATTCTAGAAAATATAGAATCAAGTAACCCATCATATCAACAGTACAGGGTATTCCGGGGGCAGTATCGATTTTAATGACTGGCCGTCGCTCTTGTCAAGTGTGTCTGTCTGTGCCCACTTAGGCGTGCCCCCCGTTCGCACCTGGAGCCCCGTGAAAAGCCCTGAAAAGCTGGCATTTTCCTCGCACCTGCCGCTGTGCCTCGCCGCACGCTTTTCAATTGACAAAAGCGAGATAGAACTCGCAATAGAGCAAGAGAGAGCGACGAGGGTTACCCAAGGAGCAGTTGCCATAATTGGTGGGGACCCTCCATTGTTCCAGCAATCAGTCAATCATTCAATCAATCAGTGACCTCGACCACGGGCTGCACAGCAAGAAAATGTGCTAACGAAATTCTCGAGAATTAATTAATAATTATCATAAATTAATTGCATGAAATTTAGTTTGTTTCCGATTTAAAGTTTACTTTCCAAAAACATTCCCTCCAGTGCAGACACTAACTGACTGCACAGGTGCAAAGGGCGTAGCTACAGGTGAAACGTTTTGCCATTATTTTGATTATTGCAAAAGTTTCCCTCCCGTTCCCCCTCAGTTTTCCCTTGGATAAAGTTTGCTAATAAACTTTTCGCCAGGGACAACATACGAGCAGGAAAAGTGCAAATTGCGGCACGGGCAGGGTTCAAATTAAAGACGACTTTCAAGTGTCGGAATTTCCTTGTTTAATGCAAAGGCAACTTTTCGCACACCATTCGTTATCCTTCCTCTGCTCCCTCTTCTGCCACTCCTCCCCTGATTGCACATAAAAATGATGTAGAATTATTAAGTTTCTCCGGCGGTCATAAAGTACAAGGCGAGGCCAGGAAAAAAAAAAACTTGCTTCAGTCCCTCCTCCTTTTGCCCATCTGGCGGAATAATAAATAGTAAATGGCGCTATTTTATATGGAATTTATGCGAAAAGAAATGGCAAAGAAATCAAAAAAGGATGAAAGCAGGCTCTATTGTGGGGGGTAAACTGCAAAAAGGGAATTATGTTTAACCGAAACGAAGATGTGTATAGATCAGGGAAGAAAAACCGAAAACTAAGAACGGAAAATATTCTTTAATTACTATATTTTACAACAAGTGTTTAATTTCTGAAATCAACCAACTAAAATGTCTCAAGTCGACATACAAAAAATATATATATTAAATAGCTCCGTTGATGAATTTCAAATAGAAAATGGGGACGCATCCTTTTGCCCCTTTTCCCCCCTATTTTCCCTTATTTTCCCAAGCAATTGCCAGTCACTTCCGGGACCTTTTCTACCCATTAAACCGGACCATGAAATATGCAGAGCCCACATTGACCTGCTGGCAACTAGAAACTGAAAGCAAGTCCTGCCGCAATTTCCCGCAACTTCATCCTGCGTGCACACTCGGGACCAACTTTAAAGTGTCAAACTGTTAGCAAACAGGACTCTGAGTCCAGGTTAAACAGAACTATTCGAGGGCCCGGGCTAGGCCAGTGAATAATTAAGGGGGAGGCCGGGACTACAGTGAAAGAAAAACACAAGTTGATCCTAAGAATTAACAAAAATATTTGCTTACAAACTTTGTGCAATTGGGAATCGTTAATCAGGTTGACCAAACTAAGCACATATTTAAGGATTTCAGTTCAATAATAAAAAATAGAAAGTCCGTTAAGTAGCCCGACTTTTCCCTCGCATGTCCTTGGGCAGCTGGGCTGGGCTTAGGACTATAACCAAGAACCCAGTGAGGTGAGGACGAAGCCAAGGGACTTTGCTGCCGTTTGACAGCCGCAAGTGTTTGGCCTGACTCCATGGCGACACTTGAGGAGAGCCTGGCCATCGAGTGGCGGCACAATCTCCGTGTGTTGTGTGTGTTCCCGTAAAAACAAAGGGCGAGGCGCGAGGCTGAACAAGAGCAAAAACTCAAGTGGTTCAAGTGGTTCGTGTGGTTATAGTGCTCTCGATCCCCTGGCCCAGATTTTCGGACCTAAAGCCCCCTTTAAGCCGCCCGATTCGGAGCATCGTGTGATCCGCTCTAATTACAATCTGCCACAATCCGGACAATTGAGAGAATTGGCCGCGTTGCGTGTTGCTAGTCCAGAACCAAGTCCCAGTTCAAGTCCATTCAATCCAATGAATCCATTGAATCTAGGGAAGATTTGCCTAATCGCCAGCCTCCCATTCCCAAGTCGCGTGCTCCGCGGCGTGAAATCTGGCCAAAGATTACAGCGGATCTGCGGGGATAACATGCTCTGCCTGCATGGGAGATGGGACGTGGAACATAAGGATCAAGTGGCCAGATTAGGGGAATCCGGGGAGAGCGGCAAGCGGCGAGCTGCTAGCGGAGGCGTGGCTAAGTCCTGCCAAATCCTATGCCAGGATTAGGGCATCTTGCGGTTTTAATGCTAGCCAGCAGCTGTGGCAATCGGCCCGCATCCGTTCTCGCTTTCTCTGTAAGCCACATTTAAGCCATTTAGAGACGCTGATGAATTTATGGACCCATCCTCAACTCGGTGACACTGCCATATCCACATCCAAGAGGCCCCTCCCATACAGACTCCTTTCAGATGCCCTTTCTATAAAATTCTGGAGCTTCTTATTGTTTGTAAAAGATCAAATTTTTTAAGTAAAATCAAAGGGAAACTATTAGCCATAAAAAAAAATACACTTTAAATATTTTTAACTCAATATTTGAGGCATTGAAAAAAGAACATAATAACAAAAAATCAGAAATATATTATAACGAATTTAAAAACAATTTTTGAGATATATTTTTGATATAGAGTGCCTGACTGAAACTAAGGTTCTATTTATTTTCAAGCCAACATTTTTAAAGAAGAGTATTTTAAACTCTTTCTCTTGAGTTGAAACTCCTCTTTTTTCCTCTTGTATGTATTGATTTTCTTCATGTGTGTGTTTTAGGAGGAAAGCCAACGAGGGGAGGAGTAGGGAATTCGATGCGTGGGAAACTCTGATGGATAGTTCGCTTGATTGGAGCTGGCAGCAGGGCCGCCATCGAAATTGAAAACCAAGTAAAGCAAACAAAAAACATTTCCACTTTCCCTTTTTTCCCCGACCTATTTACCAACATTTCCCACATTTATTCCTCTGCTTAATCAAATTTAATTATAAAAATCAAGAAAAATATGTATATTTAAGGTTTGATATGTAAAAACCATCTAAATATGTCTACGGAATGCTTACGAATATTATGCGAAATATAATTAGCAAATATATAAAAAGCATTAACTAAAAAGTAAGTACGGATGTACATAAATACATACGTACAATGAGAGGAAAAATCTATTAATGTAGACATAAATATCATATGGAAAATATCCAATCGCAATCGCAATCCTCATTTTCCAGTTTCCTAGCCAGCAAGCACCTAGCTGAGTTAAGTAATTTATGACCTACAAAATAAAGCTCCTCAACTGTCAAATTTTAAATAGACGATACATTTACATATGGCCCTTAAAAACAACAACACAACATCAACCGACGAATTTGAATTCGAATTTAAAAAGACTCAAAAAGATATTAAGTTGTTGTTGTAAAATAGATGTTCATGTTGTTGTTGTAGGCACAAATCCATACTTTAATCCCGACATTTTCCAATACAGAAATGGAGAAAGTTAGATGCTGTTAACTATTGCCAGTGACTGTGACTGTGTCGCATTATTTTCCCTCTTTTTCCTTTTTTTTTGCTTGTTGTTAAATTTGTTTGCTTGCCCGCAAATTGATTGATTGCTATTGATGCGTGATTTGTCCTTAACCCTGCACGCATGCCCTACCGCCCTTGCCCTTATCCTTATCCTGACTCCCATATATGGCCTTTGCCTCTTCCGCGCTCCTCCACCCTGCCAAGATTTGTAGTCATCCCAAATGGGTTTTTTGGGGGCCACTAAATTACAGAGGAGCAAGTTATCGGGGCCAAGGAATGAGTGATTGAGTATATAAGTGATATTAACTTTGGCTTACACTTGACTCTTGTGTAAACTTTGTAATCTGCGTTCGAAATTGATTGATTTTGTGGTGGGGCTTCAAGAGGCTTAAAGGATAGGGTTACGATAAGAGCCTTGATAATTTCATTGTTTTTTATCCATTAAGAACAACTTTAATTTGTTTTTATTTGTTATGATTATTTTATAGATGAAGAACTAAATTATTTGTATTATATTAATTAATTTTATTACTATTTATTTAATCAAAATTGGATTTTTTTATTAAATTAATATTTTATCATTTGTAAATAATTACAAATGCTTTCTACAAATCTCTCAAGTATATTTTTCAAGATATTTTCTATTTATAAAATCTTAAAATCACAAAATGTACGCTCTTTAAATTCGATTTAAAAGTTCAGCCAACAACTTGTTATCTTCAAACTTTGATTTTGGGTTATTTATCTTAATTTTGGCTGGCAAACTTTTGTGTAAAAATTCGCTTTGTCAGCTCGGAGGGCGAGTAAGTAGCCCTTTATTCTCATTTTCTATTTCATTTTCACCCAACCAACCACATACATATATAATTCTATAACATTCCCAGGGGAACTCGTTGACACCTCTTCTTGCCTTCGTGACACACAACCACAAGAAATGTTTGCAGGACAACTCTTTGCTCTTGTGCAGCGGGAAAAGGTCGATTTGCATACGGGGAATATACACACAGGAGGCAAGGGGTTAGGGGGGCAGGAATATTTTCCCAGATGCATTCTTTATGTCACCCGAAAGGGTTAAATAAAAAGCGAATTTTTATGCCATTGCCCATTTTTTGTCCTTTCCATTTAATATTTTGTTTCGCTTTACGTTTTACGATATGCCAACATGTTGGTCAGGTCGTAAAAGGCTTTCCCAGGTAGAAATTGAATTGCGTGAGCCGTGGAAAATCCAAAACCAAAAAGCCTAAAACTAGGAAAGTTCGTTTTAATTAAAAATGCAAAATAAAAATGCAGCGAAAAAAAAACGCGCTTCCTCCGAAATCCAATTGAATTTGGCAATGAACCTTGACACTGACTAATGGGAGTCAATAAAATATTTAAAAAATATATGTATATGGAAGATTTTAATTAATGGCCAACCACAAAATGAGCAATTAAACTCGCATATATTATGGCCTTCTCCAAAACGAATGCGAATGTATCTTGTAGCTGCTGCAATAATAATTCGTTTTTCACTCTTTTTTTGTTGGCTCTTAACAAATGTCTGCAATTAAATAGAATTTTCTGTTGGGGAAAATGCGGAGGATGTTGAAGCTTTGTCTCTCTGGGGAATTTGAGTCCTAGCATAGGGCCTGGCCGCAAATAGCTCTCGAACTACCCCTCGCCCCCTGGTAGTTTACAATTCCAACTGCAGCTGACAATGAAATGTCCTTCTTTTTGGTAGGTTTTATGAGAATTTAAAAGGAACTTGGAGATGCCCTAAAAAAAACTTATTTATTGGTTAATAAATGAATTTATAATTTGTGATAATCAGGAAGGAATTGGGCTGGGTAAGTACTACCAAACTAAGACTCTTATCAAGGAGCTGCGCATATCCTGAAGCAATTTTCAAATATATATATATCCCTGGCTATATAGAGTATAACCATTATCGGTTTTGATCCCTTTCGATAACCCTTTGCCATTTGACTACTGCCAGGAATTTTGCAATGAATTTTCCCATTTTTCGGTACTGCCATCGCGCTTTTGTTTCTCGTGGAATGAAAAGCGGAAAAATTCCCCCAACACATGGTTGGACACTGCAGGCCGCAGGACACCACCAGCTCGCTCCACTACCAGCCATCCTGCCGTATGACAGTGTCCTTGGGTTTTGTATTTCCCCGGGAAAAACAAAAGCGAAACATGAGAAGGATTTCTGTGTGTTTCGATTTTAATACAATTAGAGATAGGGAGAGAGAGCTCCAGCGGGGGAATGCATCGAAAGCTGGGAATAAGTACAGGCTGTGTGTGGAAATTCAAACCTAATTAATGGGTGAAATTCGAGAACTCCTCACCTTGTTAGAAAGGAGGTGGGGAGGGGAAAGGTTAACAAAATTGAGTTTCCTTGCAAAATGAATCTTTAAAAATGCAGAAATTTAAACAGGTAAAAAGAGGCTGTTTCTAAGGCTCTAGAAGGTTCTTTTAAGTTAACCCGCATAATCTTGTTCGATGGCTTTGACAGGTAGATTTTACAGGTCCCTAAGAAATATAGTAATTTGCATAATTTATATACTATTTTCCACATACCTATTAGCTTGTAAATATACAAATTTATTGACTCAAATAGCCAGTGCAATCAGTGCAATCGCTGCAATAGGGAACACTATGCATACATATGTCAACTTTTAATGAAGGCAAAGCCGCTTATATCCACAACCAAGCAATAACTTATACACGCACACACACTCAGCAGGAGGGGGGTGTGGAGCAAGGATACCAATAATGAAGGCACTGCTGACATGCAAAGGCTGATTGACACACAAAGCGAGCATTCTGCCAGGATGCTTAACCATGGACCCCAGGCCGCCATGCATGATCCGCCATGAGCCGCCCACTTTTTCACATTTACACAGTGAGAAATTAATGAATGTATATTAATACATGTATCCTTAAAATCCTCATTAAATCCAATTTTCTGCTACATTTCCTTCTCCCCCAGTTTTCTCTTCGTGTAGTTTGTAGTTCGTTTATGGCTTTTGCTGCAATTCATTAAGAATTTCCCCCCACTGAGGCGTACTTAAGTGGCGCCTCCTGGGCTCCTGCTCTCCTCACATCCTTCTGGCTGCTGCTGTAGGACTCCCCCTTGGGTCAGCCTCACAGGCAATTATGTCGCTGGAACAGCTATCCTGGCCAGCAGCAGCAGCAGCAGGCGACAGCAAATGACGGGCCATTAAATCGGTCCGCGGTCCTTTGCACGTGCAAGGATTGCGGGGCAATAAACAAAATCGCGACTCTAGCAAAACCCAAAGCTAAACCCGAAACCCAAAACCAAAGCCGTGACCAAATGTTGGCTCATAAAACTATGCAAAACAAGCGGATTATGGTCAAAGGGGCTGGGGTCAGGTCAGATTGGCTTAGGTATCTCTTTTCCCTATTTTATGGAGGTCACGGCGGGTAGCGAATAAGACCGCTGATCCCTATAAGGACGCGGAATGCAGCTACCTGGGGGAGCAAGTAGTATATATGCCTGTGGCCCGGTGGCAATCAGCATCAGTTGGTCACCAGCATTGGCAGCGACAACAACGAAGTCCTCAAATTATACCAAATAAACATTACCGATAATCACGATTTAACCAGTGAAAATCGGAGATAATTAATAAGAAGCTTAAAAAATAATTCCCTTTTGGAATTTAACTTCAAAATCAATTCGAAAAATGGGCAGCACTCATTCCATTGAACAGGTGAAACCTAGCGAGGACACCACCAGTCCTGCGCCGCCTGGTATCTGCTGCCATTTACCCGGTTTTCTGGTCAAAATGCAGAGGATTCTCCTCCGCAAGCTGAACATTTCGGCCAGGAAACAGAAGCGCCTGCGACGGCTTACCCACTCGCAGTCACGCCACCTCCTCAGGCCCATGCCACGCTGCTCGTCCTTCGGCTCCCGCGGCACCCTGCTGACGCCGCCCACCGCCAAGAAATCAGGAGGACCGCCAGCCGACAAGCAGTATGCCCAGTGGAAGTGCAGCTTTGAGCATTTGGCCGCCAAGCAGGGCAAGCAGCGATTCCACGACATCAGCGAGGCCTTTGTAGGCCAAACCACGCCCCGGGGATTCCCCTCCCACACGGACACCAAGCGATGCCGCCTGCCCTTGCTGCCCGCGAAGGAGAAGCAGTTGGAGGAGGATCAGCTAGCGCTGCCAGAGTCACCGCTATACGACATGGTTGGCGGTGGCATGAAGGTGCGGCGTCGCCTCAGCCTCAAGAGCATCAGCAGCAGCAGCCACACCCTTGCCCGGCGTCCTTCGGCCCGGCAAAAGGCCGCCCAAGCCCGACTGGAGGCCCAGTTCAAGCGGGATCTCTGCGACCTGGAGGAGTACTATGGCGGCTTCCACTTTGCCCAGCACAGCGAGCGCTTGGCTAGGTTTTAATTACAGATTTTAGAAGATTTATAATATTAAGATTAAGATTTAGGCATTCTGGCCAACATTGTGATAGCTCGTAAGCCCCTCAACTGAGACCTGAATGAAATTCGGAATAAATAGCAATGTAATTAAAAAAAAAATCCCTGAGTTTTCCTAGTAGAATCGGGTATTAATCCCAATGGATTTCCAATAGAATAGATTATACCAAAAATAATCTATAACAAAATACTTTAAACTGGGCTGCCAAGAGCTCTTCGGGCCACTATTTTTGGCCCATTAAATTATTGAACGAAATATATCGCATAAATAGTGCCCCAAATAGTGCAGACACTCTTGATCTGATTCAAAATCGGGGGCAGGGTTGGGGGGCAAGGAGGAGGAGGAGGCGTGGTAATTAATCAGTTGCCAAACTAACACATAACAAAAGCAACCAAATGCAGCAGCAGCCAGCAACAAAAAAAATAATAAAAATAAAAACAGACAAAAGCCAGACGAGAAACCAAAAAGAAAAAGAAAATGAAAAATTCGCAAGTACTTGGCGTGGGGATGGGGAAAAGCAGAAGAACCGACAGAAAATGTGATGGTGCCAAGGGAAAGCTCTTCGGAGGCCTTGCCCGATTTTTCATGCTTATTTGTTTTTTGCTCCGCACAAAAAAAAAATAGCTGTGAAATGAGCTCAAGATCAATATTTTGAAAGTACATATTGCTAAATTAATATTATTATTTAATATTTATAAATATACTCTTGGAATTATGCTTAAGAATCATTCAATTCAACCCTCAAAATATTTATAAATTTATTTTTTTTTTTTCCAAGTACATAAATATTTTTTGAAGCCATCGCAAATAATTATTTTATTTTGTGTATTTTTTTTGGCAGCTCTCGCTCTCATTCTGAAGCAGCCAATTTTCTGCGTTGCAGATGGGCAGATGAATAATGATATTCCGCTTTCGAATCCAGTTGTGGGGTAATGCACTTCTCCCCCTCCCCAAAAACGCACTGAAAACCGTCGGAAAATGGAGCTGGAAAGGCAGACGCAGTCGGAGGAGAAGCAGCTAAGAATGCCCCCCATAACAATGCAAATGCCCCAAAATGAAATATTTGTGGCACTGTCGTCGCCATTTCAGAGACGCCAAGTTGAACGAACCTCAAATAAAATAAAGAAAACCAAATAGGAGAAATGAATGAGAATAAAAAATGAAGCTGTTATGGTTGGGGCGCGTCAGCAAATAAAATTCCCAGCAATCCCAGAAATTAATGCTTTCATTTGGCCAAAGAGTTGGCTGGCCTTCCAGTCATGATGAGTGTCATTTCAAGCTAAGAAGAATCTAAAATTTAACGACACAAAATGTCATTCGAATGACCAACTATCTTTCGAAATAAAATCAATAGAAAAACTATTAAAATTGTGGAGGAAAAAACGCAGTTCATGTTTAGATTGCCCACTAAAACGGAACTCGGTTTATAAGAAATGTATCTTAAAAATATTTTGTATATTCCATGTTAATTAAGCAAAATTAATTCTATGATTAAGCAATTAAGGAGGTTAATTTTAATGTAATGGCAATTGTAGGGGACTCGCTGAACTCTGACCCCATTCGGGCCACTTAATGCATGGCCACAATTAGCCATCATTGATCGGGCGGGCCAACACTTTCACCATTAGCATATGGCATATGGCAAACACATGTATTCCGAATCGATACCAATATCCATATCTAAACCAAAAGCCAAAAACCAAAAACCAAAACCGAGACCGAAACTTAGACCGAGACCAGCAGTAAACGTCACGTGCAGGCAGAACCAAATCAACAAATGAAAACTAATAGGCAATTATAGGCAAATGTCGCACAAGGGGGGTGGTGGTGGCAACAGGCGGGAGGTGCCATAGGAGGGGCAGGTGGCAGACCGAGACAAGGTCGCGGTCACAAGTTGCGACCAAATGGAATTGGAAATGCTGCCCCCCCAAAAGCTAAGCCCCTTTAAGTGCAGAGCTCAATGGGGAAAATGTGGGTAAAAAGAATAAATTTAGCTTTAGCTTTGGCTTTTGATAGATACAATAAAATTTACAGTAAATGATGTATCAAGAAATAAATAGAAGAAAAATTTGCTCGTTGTCGAAGAGAACAAGTTCGATCGACAGTTCGAAGGTTCGAATGTTCGACGGTTCGAAGTTTCGTGGGTTCGATCCCTCGCAAAGGCGTTTTGTATGAGATACTCTTTGATAAAAGCCCTTATATTAGAAAATATCCTCAAAGAAAACTACAAATTTAAGTAGCTTTTAATTAATAATAACAATTTACAATGTATAATAAAAATTACGAAAATTCACCTTCTCATTCCCAAGTCCCCCCACTGAAGATCGCCTCCAACTTTTACATATCCCTAAAAATCTCAACGGAAACTCGCCTAATGATTATATTGGCGCTGCAATTTGCTCCCTCTTCCCCCCTCATTTGATGACTAAGCCACATGGAAATTTTTACGCCTTGTATCCCATTTTCTTGGGCCGCGTTCTGCCTTTTTCCTAGGAAATTTGATTTTACGCTATTTATTTAAATTTATTTATACTTTATCTGCAATTTGGACGACGACGACGTCGACGAGCAATCTCCGCGTCATCCGCGCCTCATCCTGCCGAATGGATGGCTTCACTGCCACTTCCTTCGAAGGGGCGGTGCTGGCGTCTCTGCATACATTTTCCTACCCAGTCCCTCTCCCTCTGTCCTTTGACCTCCCCCCTCATCCCCTTCTCCCTCTCGTTTCGCATCCCGTTGACGTTGACGCTGATTGTGTGCAAATGATAGCAATATGGCAACAATCTTTATATCACACCCACCCAGCCAGCCCAGCGACGGCCCACTTTTCCGGCCGGAGTTGTCGCTGCGCTTGTTTGCTACTGTTATCATTATCATGCTTGGCTGATGACAATGATGACAATCATGACGATGACGATGAGATGGCTCTTTGGGTGGCCTGCTGCTTCCCACCTTCTTGGGATTGAGAGGCAGCAGACCTTTATGGGGGCATATACGTATGTATGTATGTAGCATGAGGAATAAAACATGACTCGCTTAGTTGCCTAATTGACAGCAAGATGTTTGAGGTGTTCTTGAAGAAACTAACTTTGTTTGCCGCAGAAAATGCAATAAGCATGCAATGCAAGGCGATCTTTATAAACCTCGAATAAATATTTAAGATATTTTTATGTGATTTTTTTATGCATTATTTGGGCATCATTTAAGGAAGTAAAAATCCTCGAAATGAGAAATCACCAAGACGAATAGCGATAGGATGAGTGAAAGGAACTAGGAATAAAGAAGACGAATGAAAATTAGAGGATGAGAAAAAAAGCAAAGAGAAAGAAGATTCAAATGGACGACAAATAGTATAATGGGTAAAGCCGAAGACGGATCAAAACGACACAAATTTTCTTATAGAACGAGTTTCTTGTTCTCATTCCAAACTGGAAATCTAAATATTTTTATACATTTTTATATATATTTTATTTAAAAATATATATTACTAATATATTACTTTAAAAATGTCCTATTATTTCATTAAAAAAAAAAATGAACAACTAATTTATATATAAAGAAATATATAAAAAGTAATATAAATCGCTGTTACATTTCAAAGGACAATGCCTGGGGTGGCCCTACGCATATAGGGTGTTAACTCGGTTCATTTGCATATATGTACATATGTACGACTGTGGCGTTAGCGGGTGTGCGTAGGGTCATGGAGGGGCGACAAGTTCATCGTGTTATAAATTATTACATGCTCGGCGCGGAGACAAAACGAATTTCATTTGATGTTGCTGCGGATGCTGCTGCCTGGCGCTGGCACTGATGATGAGGATAATAATGATGATGATGTTGCGGCGTCATCAGTGTCCTGTTCCTGTTTACAGTGCGGCCTGTTACATGTGCGTTCTGCGGGGCATTTAATTAAATTTTAACGACACGGTGCACACACTACTAAATCAAGGCTGCAAATCCCCCGAAGGATTCGCCAGTGGCGCAGTGAGGCAAAATTTGGGGATAATAAAAAAGAAAAGCTAGAGAAAGGGGAGTAAGAATGATTTCCTGCTGGATCCACTAAGCAGGACTAAGCCCAAAACGATGTCCTTGCCGCTTGTCCTTGGCAAAGCCCACTTAAGGCACACGCTGCGTATACGCAATTAGTTGACTTTAATTTATGTCGCAGCCGCCACACCGAAAAAGACAAAGGGATAAAAAGCGTTTGCTTATAAACAAACAAAAAAAAAGAGAGAAAATGAAAAAATAAATATAAATTAGGCAGCGCAAGGGCCCAGCATCGACGAGAGGCTTTTGGTGGGGCTTTGGTCTAAGCCAGAACGCGTAAGTGGCAATTAAAAAGCCAGCAAGAGACGCTGCCACAGGAAAATTACGCAGGCCAAGAGGGGAGGAGAGAGAGACCATGAAGGAGAGAGAGAGTCAATGAAAAAATGAAGTTGGCGTTCATCTGTTTTTCCCATTTTTCCCTGCCTTCGTTTTTGCTCACTTTCGCAGCCTTTCCGCCCATCAATTTGCGGCCTGATTTATGCCCGCTTCACTTTCACTTAATTTCCCCTCCATTTCCGCTTGAGTATCACTTGATTTTTCCCATTTTCCCCAATATATATAATATGTATATATTATATATAAATTCTTTTTCAGCCAAGATTTATTCCATTAAATGGATTTGAGCATACCCATACTTTGTGGCTTTTTTTTTTTTCAATTATTAACTGACATTTCTCTGGCTTATTTCAGGTTTGACATTTAATTGAAATTAGCAATTAATCATTTTATATAAGTTTTAGTGGTTGATAATATTCATTTATTTGCTTTTTTGGGACTTTTTATATTTCTTCTTTTGGTTTTTAATTGATTTCTGACACGCCTTTTCTTTGTGCCATTGAATTTAGCAATTATTTAAATACCTATAAATCCCCTCTTTTTGTTAAATAATTCCCTGACATTTAAATATAATTTAAGCTCCAATTTTTGTTTATAATTTGTTGGCAATTCCCTTAGGGCAAATACGTTTCCCTGGCATTCGTTTTCCTCACTTTTCACATGGCTTTATTTAAGTTTTAATTGACCGTTCATTTTGGTCTCGAATTCAGCTCAATTTCGTTACATTTTCCGGCTCAAGTTCAAGTTTTCCTGCTCTCGGCAAAGGGGGGAAGGCAAATAAATATATATACATATATTTTACCTTGGCGGCACGTACATATATTTATTTTCCGGCGCCTGTTTGCCTTTCATATTTACTTTCACTTTGCACTTGTTTCGGTTCAAGTTTTTGTGGCTTGTTTACCTTTGCAAAAAGTGTGCGCAGTTTTTTAGCCCCCCAAAAAGATATTGAAGTTAATATAGGAGCGACATATATATAACTGACATATATTTGTATATTTACAACTTTTTTCTTTCCCCACTACTATTTCCAAGTAAATGCACAACAATAAGCGTGCCTCCTCATCATCTACCATCCATCCATCCCATCCATCTCTATATAGTCGCCACTAAAAACAAAGGAGTTCAACGCAATGCGAGACAAAGGCAGATGGAGAGCGAGAAGAGGGAAAGGAAAAACGAAGGCAAAGACAAGGAAAAGCCAAGAAAAGCAAGGCAGCCAGGAACATTTTCTGTAGCATACTTAGCAGCGCGCTTCAGCGGGCAAAGTGGCATTGAGATTGAAACAACAGCAAGAGCAGTCCCCACACACATGGAGAAAAATCGGTAAATTAAACAGGATAATGACAGAATACAAGGCAATATATAATTATCATTTTTAGATATAAAAACCTAATGAAATTTTGTCTAATTTTTAAAGAAATATCAACATTCAAATAACTTGCAAGCCAAGTTTATGGATTATAGCCAAGAAGTAGCCCACAAATATATTAAAAAAATATTAATAAATCATTTTTTAAACCTTACAGAAAGTATTATAAAATAAGAAACATTAAGAATATATTTTTTAACCTATATTCATACTAAAAGTATAAAAAATATATAAAAATATTCAATAAAAGTAATTAATGATTCATTTTTCCAATCTTATTTCTAATTACTAATTCAAACTATTGAATTTTGGCATCTCAATTTATATAAAGTAGACTTTTCCCGCAGTGCACACCCAAAATGACTGCAGGATATCTTGGCCGCCCCAAGAAGGGCACTGAGGGTTGGGTGTCATGGATTGGCCATTTGGAAGGCAAGAATGTAAATGACGCCATAATTGCACACATCAAATCAAGCAGCAGCAGCAGCAACCAAGGCCAAGGGAAAAGGATGCCCAAGGACGAGGAGCAGCTGAAAGAAAGAAAGGAAACACCCAACAGCAGCATAAAACCCCGAAAAGAAAACAATTGTGGAAAGGCGGAAACAATTTCAATGGATGCGTGCAACAAAGCGTTGCAAATCGTCCATTCTGCGCCCTGTGTGCCGCGTTTTCTTTCTTTTCCTTTCTTTTCATTGTTTTTTGATTTTATTTTCCCTTATCTTTTGGCGATTTTTGGCCATCATATCTGGACCAGGAGCATTCTGCTCTTGTTTTGATTGTTTGCCCAAAGGATATTAAGTCAATTGCAAGGGGGACCACCTCCTGTTCAGCAGCCTCCGCCTGATATGCATATTTAATTTTATGATTTTGGGGCGAGTTCGAAGGAGGCAGAGAAAGAGAAACCTGGGAAAAGGTAAGGCTTGAAAGGGCTCAGCCACAGAAAAGGGCTTAGCAAAGTTACCACAAGAGGCAAGAGACTTCTCTTAAAAGTAGCCAATTATCGTGATTACCCCAGTGACATATCTATATATCTATATGATTGATACACACACACACACACACCAAATTCCGGTACCTTTGAGCCCAGAGTTTTGGCCACAGAAAGTTTATCAAACGGCTTTCGGGGCCAACGGCCACAGCTAACTTTTAAATTTAAAGTTTTCAAGGCTAAAGGTAAATCACAAACGATTCGGGGCGATACCCTTTAAAAGAGGGTTAGTTGTGTAGGTTATAAGCTTGATAATTAATATATGAGGATAATAATATACATAATTTAAAGTATATTTAGGCTCTTGTTTATATAAGCATCTTAGAAAAGGTTTTAGGATTTTATTTGAATATCTTCTAGATCTAGATCTAGATCTAAAAGTAAGCATTTTAATTTTTTAAATATTAATTTGATGTATTTTTTCCTTTTTGCTTAAAAAAAATGTTTCAAAAATAAAGATACACAAGTTTGAATAAAAAAATGTTTCAAAAATAAAGATACACAAGTTTGTATCTTTATTTTTGGAACATTTTTTTGAGAGCTTTCCTAATGATAGATAATTGCTATTTAAAAAACCGTTCTTGGTTAGAATAAATACTATAAAATCTACAAAAACTATATAGTATTTGAAACTCTAAATATTAAACTTAATTCCCGACTGTTAACCGAATTAGTTAAACCATTTCCGTTGGCTTCACTTGGGTTTGAAGTAAATTAAATCGTAGACAAAAGGCATTCCTCAGTTGAAGTCTGGGGAAATTCCAAACGGAATAGAAGGGACTTGGACTTGGACTTGGACTTGGATTTGTGGGTAGAGCGTGCGGGCTTAGCCTTAGTTTGGTTTTTGACCTTTAGTGGGGGCCATCCCTTAGCCTTATCCGTTGACTGCGGTCTCGGTCTCGGTGTCGGTTTCGGTTTCGGTTTCCTTTGTCTGGCTGAGCTCCGGTTTGTTTTGGCTGCGAGTGATTGTGCCGCCTCCCCTTGATTCTCCCCCTTAACTATCCCTAACCCGTACACTCCTCCCCTTTCAGGCCAATTGTTTATTGTTTGGTCGCTTATCTGAGCCGCCAAATTGATTTGGAAGCATGTAAATAAAACGAGGCGTCCCCCTTCCGCTCTGCTTCATAATTACGGGGCCAAACTTTAGACTTTGGCCCTGTAATTTGTTTGCTTGAATATGCAAATTAGAGGGCAGGTTTTACAGATGTCCGCGGGGCGGGGCGAGGGGGGACCAGCATATTTCGCATGTTTACCTTTCAACTTGATATGCATAACTCAAATAAACAGCCGCCCACTCTCACCTCAGCTCAACTCTCGGGGTCTTGCCTTTGCCGATTTGTCTAAATGGAAATTGATGGGGGTCGAGGAGGCACGGCCCAGGCACCGTGAGGGGTGGCAGTTAACGGCCAGCTGATGGATAATGATGGCCAAATATTTGCTTCGCCTTCCAATGATTTAGCTACGAGTTTATTTTATGATTATCTTACGGGGAAATGCGGTTCAAATCGTGCGGTCCGGTCTCTGTTTTCTATCAAAACATTTTAATTGCCATAAATGTACATATATTTATGGATAGCAATGTGTTTGAGGTTTAATTTACTGCATTTTGAGTGTTTATTAATTGTTATTTTTTTTTAGAAACAATTTTAATGAAGAATATAAACACATTTTTTTTTTAAGATTTAATAAGAATTTTGACTTTGTACCAATAAAATTGCAACATATATAAACTCCCCAAGTGCACGTGTTACGCTCTACATTTGTGTTAATTATTTAATTAATTAAACACATTTCCCTGGCAATGATTTATCGAATATTTAATCAGCATCTTGGCTGGAAGCACACACTCACAATTAGAATCCAATTCACCTGAACAAGAATTCAAATTTGATTTTATACTGAATAATATTTATACACCTTATGTGATAATTAGCCGCCTTTGGGAGTAGGCTACTTTTTACACTCATTGTGCTCTCGGCCAATAAATACGATTATATTGGCAGCAGCAGGAAGAGTTTTCCATTTTCTAGCCTAACATTTCAATACGTCGCGGGGGCATAGCACAGCAAATAAACATTTTGCCAGCCAGAAAATTGTATAGAAAGAGAAAATATCGTTGGGGCGATTTTAATTATAAATCAAATCAGAGCTGTGAGTGGCAGCAGCAACAACAGAGGCTATTCTTCTTGGCCAATTCTGTGAAGAAACAGGCAGAAAAACCTAAAATTTAAAATGCAAAATGCAAAATACAAAAATTGAAAATGGAAATTCCCCTCCAAAATTCATCTTTTGAAAAAAGCTGCTGGCCTGATATGTGCCATGTATCTGCATCTGCAACATTCGCATCTGAGGCTGACTCTGGATCTGTATTTCAGCATCTGCCTCTCGTGTTGGTTCAGTTGCCACACTCTCCATCCCCCTGTCCCTGGCACAATAACCCCCCTTTTCCTTTCTATATGCGGCCTGGTGTTGCATTTTGTGCGTTTTTCATTTTGCTAAATGCAAAAACAAAAGTGTTTGTGAGTTCCCCCCACTTTTTTCTCTTTTTTTGGAAAATGTGAAGGCTTTTTTTGGAATAGCCAGAGCTTAGGTGCTGCAGCTGAAAGGAATGACTGGGGAATCACTGACATGGGAGATGCTCTGCGGCTCAACACGGAAACTAAATAATGCAGTTGGAAAATGCTTTTGAAAACGAGTAAATTTACTCTGAAAATGTGCACTTTAATACATACTATATGTATTTATGATACGATTCTGAAATGTAATTAATAAGGATAATATATTAAGTAGAATACCAATATATCATATATAAAAATGTAAAAATATCGATTATATATATCAACGTTCACTTCAAATACAAGTAAAAAACATAGACAAGTTCGAACACCGCCCCTTGACTGCAATCCTCCTCTCTTGACCCTCGAAACCTCCACATTCTCAGCCAACCGTCACAAAGCCGAAACATATTTGCATCCATTACAACCCGAAGCCCCCGCAGCTGACAGGACTCCGTGTGCCCCAGAGTGAACAATGACAGGATAAAGGCTAGGACTTGGGGGCCACTTGCTGGCTGTCATTAAGAATGTCGTGAATGGGCGGGGCCAGGTGGAGCCATCCCAGCTAGTGGCGGCTGGTGGCTCCGTTGGCCATTTGGCTAATTATCCATTGAGCCGCTTACAACTTTAATCCCCAAGACGACAACCGAAATTCCCCCGATGAGAGGACAGTTTCAATTAGACTGCCGCTTTTTACCTGGGCCAGGAGCAGCACAGGTGATTAGCCCAGTTACCTGGAGAGTGACCAGTGCTGGGTACCTGCCAGTAGTTGCTACCGAAAACCCTGTGACCTGTGACCGCATTTTGGTCATTAGGAAAAGTGCAATCCTTCAACAACACAACCCTTCGCATTTTCTCAATATTTTTGCAACTCCTCCAAAACAGGAGGCGGTCCAAAAAAGGGAAAATTAGAAAATTAGAGCAGAGAAAGGGAAAGAGAAAGGGAAAACGTGAGTGATATGTTTGGGCTGGGGGCGTGGCAGGTGCCAGGACGCAGTTCACACTCCTTGCATCGCTCTCGGCTCAATGAGTTTTTAATTAACTTTCAAAGCAATAACTCAACTGCCACTACTCGCCCTGCCTGTTCTCTCCTGCCTTTTCCTTGGGCTTTTCTTTGACAGCACTGAAGGGGGGAAAAACGAAAAACTGGAAAAGTTTTAAATTCAAATAATATTTATCACCAGCCGAGCTTGATTTCTTTTCACAAATTCGACTATTTATATAGTTTCCTAATTTTTATACCCTCGCAGGGTTCATCAACTAAATATATATATTCTTGATCAGCATTTAAAGCTCAATCGATTTAGCCATATTTTGGCAGAAACAAATTGTTTTAAAAAAAATGAAAGCTACAAAATTAAAAAAAAAAATGTTAGTTACAAACGTGTAACTCAGGTTGCATTTATGATACGTACAGATACGGATACAGAGGATTCAGTGGCTCACAGGTGAATCAACGATCAACGTTATCTTTTCTTATAATTAATGAGAAACTTATATGTTAATGAGAATCTTATGTTAATATGTGAGAGAGTCCCCCACCTACCTATAGAGAAAAGCAAGTCAGAAATTTTTCAACCCGAAGCGGAGTGGTCCTCGAACCTGGGTCTCCGGTCTGATATGCCTCGACATTCAGACCTTCTTACCCACCTGGCCATTGCAGGCACTGAAAGTGCCTCGTCGATTTACACATATGTATGATAGCAAAGCTAAGCTTAGAAAGCTTAGTATGACATGTGATAATAATAGAATGTAAAATATCAATGTAACATTTTGGGCTAACATAATCTGTAAATATAAATGGAATGTTGGGATTTTTAACAGTAATGTGTGGCTTATCTAATCGGTTAAATCATTTCTGTATTTCCTTTTTTTCTATTTGGATAAAGTTTTCCGAGAAGAATTAAACAAAATATTGCTCAGAAAAATCATGAACTCAATTTTCTGGTTGTTTGACTACTAAAAATCATAATAAAAACGAATTAAATATATACTAGACTGTCTCTGAACAGCCTAAATCCTTCTCCCATTAAGAAAAGTAAAAAAAAAACCAAAAAATATTTTCAACCATCGGCCCCGAAGCGGACTCGAACCTGGGTCGCCGGGCTGACACTCCAAACACAGTCAGACCTGCTAACCCACCTGGCCACGCCTAGCTCTTGGAGTCTGCGGTCGATTTACTCATATGACTGCAAAGCTCAGATTAGTAAGCTTAGCGTTGCATGACATGAGCTAAAAATAGATTAAGCACAATATCAATGCAAACTTTTGGGCCACATAGTCTGTAACTACAAATTGAATGTAATAATGTTAGTAGTTTTAACATTTAATTTGTAGTTACAGACTGATAAGCAACTGTTAAATTTTACATTTCTGTAATTGCCATGGAAGATCTTAAATTCGATCTAGAGGTCGCGGGTTCGAATCCCCATGAAGACGATTTTTCAATCTTTTTTTTTTTTAGTTTTTTATTATAAATTTAACTTTTTTTATTTTTATTTAAGTTAAAGAAGACTTCAAGTTTTAAATTTGCAATCTGCAATGGTATATAAACTTCGACGAACCAAAGTTAGCTTCCTTTCTTGATTTTTATATATACTTTGCTTTATTTTCAGTGTACCTCTTTTTGGGCACGTCTTCAGCTCATCACACATGCCATTGAGCTACACTGAATAGGGCAAAGGGGCCAAGGGAAAAACAGGACCTGGAGGCGTGGCTGTCATTTTGCATTCTATTCAATTCCCATCAAGGTGGAGAGTGCTCCAGTTTACTTTCAATTTTTCGCCAGGCTAAAGGATAATAGAAACAGCCAGCCAGCAAAAACAACAACAACAAAATTGTTGTCAACACTAATGAAATTACAAAAGGACACAACAACCGAGTGGGAAATAAGAGGCAGAAGGAATGAGGAGAAAGGAAGCTTGAGCAAAAACCGAGAGACGACACTTTAAATAATTAAACACACTCCAAGGGGGCACTCCACGTTGAGAGTTAAATTATCGAAGGATCTTCCAGGAAACTCAAAAGTGAATAGGCCAAATCGCATTTGAGGGAATTTCCCAGCACAAGGGGTAATTATATTCAAAAAATAATAATATTTGGAGATAAAATAAAAGGTCACAAGGCAGGGAAAATGTTTTGGAAAATCTTTGCATTTGTTAGCCATAATTATATTCAAAAAGAATAATATGTAGCAATAAATAAAAGGTCACAGAGCAGGGAAAATCGTAATAAATCATAACAAACAAAATAAAGAACATTTTGCACCTGATAACCTTTGTTATATTAGAAAATAATATAATTTTATAATACTAAAAGGGCACAGGGCAGGGAAAATGTTCGGAAAAGCTTTACAAATTATAACAAACAAATTAGGGAACATCCTGCACCTGCTGACTAGCAACAAACTTTATTGAAAAACACAGATTAATCATAATTTAACAAACTGACAAAGCAATCAGCCAATTATGTGGGATTAATTTGCAAAATGCATAGCGCAATTTTCTGTAATTATTCTTGTTTTCCCCTTTATTTTTCTCAGAACTTTATAAATTGATTAAATTCCCTCTTGGACGACGGAAGCCCCAATACACGTGCAGATATATAACTAAATATAGTACTTTATATACGATGTATATTTGTACGTGCTGCGAGATATGGCATAATATATGTTCCAATTTAATCAAAGGGTGTTAATGTTTGCCTAAGCAGAGAACACGAAACCCAAAAACCGTACAGTAAACAATCGCTTAAACAGAAAAATGAAAATCGATATAAAAACGGAGATCAAGAAATGAATTGTTCACGACTTAAAACATATCTTTTAATATTGAAATCTAAGCAATATATCCTACTAATAAATTTGTTTATTTAATTATATAAACATATATTTATATTTAAGGTATTAAATCCTTAAATCTTTTAATCTTTTATAGGTCGATTTCGAATTGCAGTTAACCGATTTGACCTGTAATTGCATGTTGCATGTTGAGTGGCGGGACCTTTTGGGGCATCATTGCCATCACCATTGCCAGGATTGTGACCACCAACCAGGCCGTCGTACACACACATCCTGGTCCCTAACAGTTCCCAGCCCGATTGCGTGACGCTTCGTTTTTGTGCATGTGCTGTGCCCTTTGCCCCGATTGACTACACTGCTGGCGAGGGTTAAGGTTGCAAAGGGTTAAGGTGGGTGGTTGGGCACACGCAAGCGGGAAATGGCAAAGGCAAGCGCTACCTTGGGAGGAGGATCGCTTCGGAAATTATTTTTAATACGCGCTTTATTTCATTTGCAGCTTGTATGTTAACATGTCACAAATGGCATGCCCCCTTTGGGGCCGAGTGCTTGCTGCTTGTGGGCGTGGCAGCAGGCGGCAAAGCGAAATAAAATATTAAAAAATAACAAACAAAAAAGGAGATACATGAAAAAAATGAAATTCATTGGGGAAACTTTGAGGGACGAGAAAGGATGAAGTTAAATCTTTATTTTAAACAATTCTACTTTTGACAAAACCAACTATATAATATGCATATATAAATATATAATAATTATAGGAAATATATACATCTTCTTAAAATCAATGGCAAATTTCCCTATTTATACAAGCATTCTAATAAATATTTTTCACAGTGTAAAGCACCCTCCATTGTTGGACCAAAATGAAGCAGTAACAGTTGGCAAACGCAAAAAAAAAAAAAAAAAACAACCTCCAGACCACAGACTCCGTATGAAGCTGGCAGGAGGCAAAAAAAAAAAAAAAAAAACAGGGACAATGCATTATCTATAGGGTATCAAGGAGTCTCTGCACACGACTGCCTCATCTGTCACTCAGGGGATAATCCCCAGGTATTACATTGGCACTAAATGGCCAACACCACCGGGGAGGACTTTGTTCGTGAAAAGTTAAGCTCACGCCAAAGGTACATATACTACATATATATATATATATATATATATATATAATTAAGCCAATATATACATATTATATATAGATATAGATATTCAGCTAATTAACAGATTGTTACCCATTATTTCTAAATTAAAAAGTAT
Organism: Drosophila mayri; assembly: GCA_008042485.1. Classification (NCBI taxonomy): domain Eukaryota; kingdom Metazoa; phylum Arthropoda; class Insecta; order Diptera; family Drosophilidae; genus Drosophila; species Drosophila mayri. The sequence goes on from VNJN01008554.1 coordinate 44,789, forward strand.
CTTTATGCCTGAACGCATATCTGTTGTGTTTAAAACAAAATAAAAACGACATATTTCATATGCTTGTGCGTCCTTGGTTAGTTAAAAAGGGACAAAGGACATGGAGATTGGGGTGGAGGTGGAGGTGAAGATAAAGACGGGGGGATGTCGACCACAGCAGTTGACAAATTTGGAAAAATTGCAACAGCGACAGCGGCCACAGATGCTGCCTTGAGGCCAAACACAAAAAAAAAAGAAGAAATAATATGAGAAATAACAACACATCGCAGGCGGGCATTACAATTGAATAAACTTGTATATATGTATATATAGGGTGTAAATATGTACAAATATATGTAAATATAAGATATATACATATATATATACGAGTATGTGCCAAAATATCGAAAATGATGCTGCTGCTGCTGCTGAGTTGCTGATGAAGATGAACCGATTCCATGGCCACAAGTAGGAAGTGCATTAAAACTGGGGGGAAAATTGTCCCAAGTTATCAGATTAAATGGATAATATAGCAACAAACTATAAACAACTTTGTTCATGGCTAATTTATATTGTTTTATACTACCAAAGGAGAATGAAAGGAGTATTTTGGTATAAAAATCAAGCTTAGGAGGGAGACACTGGATAGTACCTCCTATATATTTATAGTTTTATACTTATTTTCTAATGAAATATTTCTTCAAAAATATTTAAATATAAAGAACAAAAATTAAGGAACTGAAAGTAAACTATCTTGTAAACTTTGACCAAATAAAAGTTTTTTTTTTAATAATTAAAGCTGTAATTTATGTTCCCCTAATTATTGCTGGTTTTCTGGTATTTAAAATCACTTCCTGCTTTTAAGAGTATACCATATTTGGCCTAAATAGAGTCGAGATTTTTAATGCCTCTAGTTTATTTTGATAAAAAAGTTTTTCTTCGCCGCGCGTCCAATGTTTGTAAACATTTTCCTGCCCACTGCTGCCTCCATTTCTGCCCTGATCAATCGTATCCAAACTGCTCCCTCTTAGCCCCCGGGCTTGTTTCATTTTTAATTTTTCATTTCATAGAAAATATGAGAGAGGGAAAGAAAGAGCAAACAAAACGTAGAGAAAGAGGAGAAATAATCGGTTTGGTTATTGAGTTTGTGGCCTAGGAATTTCCACTTAACACTCACCGAATACTTAAAGTTATGGCCACAGGGCACTTGAATGAAATCGCTTAGTTGAGGTTCGTTATGGATTCATTTCTAGATTCATAATCATGAATGTATAGCCACCAAGAAATCTCCTCCAAGTTGCCTACATTTTAAGCTTTTGCAACATGGGCTTCTTCAGGCGTTTCATCTTGCCACTTTAATGGCTCAGTTCCTCCATCTTTTGGGTGGCATTAAGTCCTGACAGTCGTTATCTCCGTTCCACCTGCATTAAAACGTGTTTTTTATGTCATTTTTGTCTCGGCTCGGCTGCTTTATTTATTTTTTCAGGGAGTTCCCTGGGAATTACGATTCAATACTTTGTTTTTTTTTTTGCAAAGAAAGTTTATGAATGTATTCGAATTACTCACATCCTGCGATAATGTTTTGTTGACACTTTTCATTAGCCAAGAGCCACGCCTAGTCGAAAAACTTTTCCTGTCCGCCCCTAGACGGTTTTTTCATTTCCCCCACTTTCCAACTTGCCAGAACGATGGAAATCTCTTCAATGGTTCCCGCAACAGCTTATATAATTGGAAATATTACGAATGGATGGATTAATGGTTGGATGGATGGATGGATGGACGAGTTGAGTAATTGTTGCCAGTTCGTGACGCAAGATCCCTATGCAACTACACACAAAATAAAATGTGTTGGAATATTATTTATATAACTTTTTTAATACTGAGCATTCTTTCGTGTTAAGAGGATCACTTGAAAAGGGTTCTCAAGACAGAAAAGTTCACTTGACTTGACAGAATAATTGAGTTTGGTGTGGTTTTCTTCCAGTGCAGCTACTGCACAGCGGCTTACTCTCGCTTGCCCTTTTCGCAGGTAAACTGGCTCTGGGGCTGCCTCTGACAGTTAAATGGAGTGTCACTGCCGTCTAATCAGCTGCAAACGCAAACATGAGCTGGAAAAGGGGTAGCGGGGTGGCTGGGCGCCCGAAGGGGGTTGACAATCTCAGATTAGTGTCGCCATATTGCGTCGGACTGGATGGATCTGTTGTGTCTGTATCCCATGTCTGAGGCAGGCCCTTTTGTGACAGCCCAGAGGGAGCCCGTAGAGAGTCCCCACGTAAGCCAGTTAAGACAGGTCCCGAGACCGGAGACCAAAGTCCTGGGGCCAACTGGAAGCCGAGGTTACCGCCAGGTGAACCAGGTAACCAATCCAATCATTGCCATCGGCAGTGCAGTTAGAGAAAAGTGGAGCACAAACGGACAAATATTTTAGGGGATTTTTTAAGTTACTTAAAGACTCTTGAATCCTATGAATTTCTACCTTTAGCTTTTGCTTTTCTCATAAAAATAATAAAATTATAATATTAATTAGTTCCTTCTATCAAACCACTTCTAGATTTCTTTCAGTGCTAACCCAAAGTGCCCCAGGCGAGTCTGCCCCACGTTGTCTAGTATCGGTTTCGGTTTAGGTTTAGGTTTAGATGATTTTATTTTCATTGTGGCACGCGCTTAGGCCGAGTGATGAGATTTCTTAACTGCGATTTGCGACTATTTTTGGAATAACAGAATACCAGGGGAGATAAGGGATGGCAATGGGGATGGGGATGGCTTTAGGGGGGGAGCTGGGGATGAAGCCCCTAGGATAAAAACCAAATAAGTAACTGACGAAGTTATTCAATTTGTGGATAATCCCAACTGAAACCTTAAAAGCCATTAGGAGCTGTAATAACGAATTATTATAAATTATAAAGTGTTGCTTTTAATTTAAACTTATGAAAGGAGTTTTCTATGAAATATATTCCCAATAAAGTGCTACGAAAACTAAATGCTCTTTAAGAGCATTAAAATATGCCAGAGGAGAATGGAGTTTTCCCCTAACTTTATTCAAAGAAATCCTTAAATAATATTAAGAGAAGTCAGTCCTTGGCAATTAGAATGTGATTCCCTCTACTTTATTCGTCAAAACTTGAGATGCCCAACTTTAGATATAGTTTTTCGTAAGGGTTAATGTCAAAGTCACTCGTAGGTCAGCTTATAATTTGGACTTTGAGATAATTGAAAATGCAGCGGAGGCGGCAAAAAGTTATCTCTCCGCTTTTCTTTTTAATTTTTTACACTTTTTGTAAAGATTAGTTGCCAGATTTTTCCTTTCTTTTTCCAGCTGCAGTTTTCTTTCGCTTGACTGCCAGCGGTGGAAGGTGGGCAAGGCTGAGGCAATAGTTTTCCGCCTTTTTCCTCAGTCCCAAGAATTCTATGATAATAATAAAGTTTTCCTTTGGCTGCTGCTGCTGTTCATTTCGCGCATTAACTCGACCGCTGGACGAGGGGGCCGTGGGGGGAGAATAAATGGAGAGCGACTCGCATTTTAATTTCGTTAAGTACCGTTATGGCCCGCACCAGCAGTGGAATGCAATGGGAGCAGGCCATAAATTACGCATACGCCGCGTCGGTCAGCGTCGGAGGGGCTTTTTTCGGGGGCCTCTTTTTGGTTTGTCCCTCGGTCGGTCACCCCCAGCGGGAATTGCATGTGCACAGCGAAAAAAATAACAGAGCCATAAGGACTTTACCCAATTCTATTGTACCAATTACATTTTTTCAACAAAGAAGGCGGCTGTGACACTGCATTACAAAGCTTACCTAATTAAATTTTTCCTAATTAATTTCCCCAAGTGCCAGCCATACAAAAATATAACATTAAATTAAATTAAACAGTTGTAACAAAGATTAGGGAAAGACTTCAGAAATTAGTAATAATTATTAAAAAAAAATATTGAGATTTCCATCCATAGTTTTTGGTTCTGAATAAAATAACACATACAATTCACGGTTCCTATAAAACGTTCAGATAGCTGAACTCAGTGTCATACCATAATCACAAAAAAAAATATATAACTAGTTCTAAAACTCGTAACATAATTATCTAAATGTTTTTGTCTTTATTAGCTTTAAAAAAATAAAACAAATAAATATATAATGCAGTTTCTTTGACATAGTATTTTTTACCATTTGGTAAATAAGAACATCTGACGTCAATTAATACATCTTAAATACTATTTGTGTGAGCGCTAAAATAAAGTTGAGCTCTTTTAGCTTGAACTCCAACAGAAAATTGAAAGTTTTAAGAAGCATGATATTATATAGGAATAGGTTAATATATTTTCTATTAATTCATCATATTTGACTGTTGAAAACATCTGAAATTTAGTTTTTAAACCCACTAGTGGAAAGAGAATATTATAAACAAAATAATAAAGAAATTATACAACCAAATCGGACTCATACTTTTTCACTTATACATATTATATATCTATGTATAGTGATATTTACCGAAAAAAAAATAATTATTTAATAAAAGGAGAACATATAAACAAATGCCTGATAAGAGTGGAAAGTGGAAAGAGAATATTATAAACAAAATACAAAAAGAAATTATACAACCAAATCGGACTCATACTTTTTCACTTATACATATTATATATCTATGTATAGTGATATTTACCGAAAAAAAATTAATTATTTAATAAAAGGAGAACATATAAACAAATGCCTGATAAGAGTGGAAAGTGGAAAGAGAATATTATAAACAAAATACAAAAAGAAATTATACAACCAAATCGGACTCATACTTTTTCACTTATACATATTATATATCTATGTATAGTGATATTTACCGAAAAAAAAATAATTATTTAATAAAAGGAGAACATATAAACAAATGCCTGATAAGAGTGGAAAGTGGAAAGAGAATATTATAAACAAAATACAAAAAGAAATTATACAACCAAATCGGACTCATACTTTTTCACTTATACATATTATATATCTATGTATAGTGATATTTACCGAAAAAAATTAATTATTTAATAAAAGGAGAACATATAAACAAATGCCTGATAAGAGTGGAAAGTGGAAAGAGAATATTATAAACAAAATACAAAAAGAAATTATACAACCAAATCGGACTCATACTTTTTCACTTATACATATTATATATCTATGTATAGTGATATTTACCGAAAAAAAAATAATTATTTAATAAAAGGAGAACATATAAACAAATGCCTGATAAGAGTGGAAAGTGGAAAGAGAATATTATAAACAAAATACAAAAAGAAATTATACAACCAAATCGGACTCATACTTTTTCACTTATACATATTATATATCTATGTATAGTGATATTTACCGAAAAAAAAATAATTATTTAATAAAAGGAGAACATATAAACAAATGCCTGATAAGAGTGGAAAGTGGAA
>VNJN01008570.1:0-11823 GCA_008042485.1 Drosophila mayri
ATACATAGGGACACGAAGTCCAAACGTTGGCCCACATGACACGAAAGGCCGCTCCGACAGTATATAAGGTGGGCGACAGCCTGCAGGAATTCAATCCTGACAAGACCCTCCAACGAGTCACATCGACAAAACAATCTTCCACGAACACGTAATCGTCAAGGACAATCATCAAGGATTCTCAAGGATAATATCATCAACCCAGACCATTATCCTCAAGGATAAGCAGCAAAAGGATCCTTAAGGATCACATCAGCAACGCAGCTTATTATCCCCAAGGATAAGCAGCAAAAAGATCCTCAAGGATCACATCAACAACGCAGCTCATTATCCTCAAAGATAAGCAGCCAAGGATCCCCCTCAGGATCCCACCAATAAAGAACAATCATCATAGTCAAACCGACATTTGGTCGAGCCTCAGTCATCGTCGCAAAAGGCTATCCTTAAGGATATTTTGTAACCAACCCGAACCTCGAGTGGACAGTGAACTATATTGAGTCGGTGAGCATGTGCTGGAAGCCATACTTCTAGAGCTAGGGCTCGAAGAGAGTGGTACGGTCAAGGAACAACGATCCCGAATGTATGATTTTGCAAGGCAACCAAAGCACACCGCCGAAGGGCGCAACCGTCTGGCCGAGCTAGAACTTCGGTACGGAAACACACCTACGGGAGACACTAAACCGGTATCACCAGTGCCGATTGAAGTAGAAGGATCTGGTGGGAGCCAAACCCTAACGATCCCGACCATACGAAGCATTTCACCCTCGGCCCGGAAACCGGATAACACTTCACGCGCCACGAATACTACCCTCGGTATGAACGCCAGCCTGACTGGGAAGGCACAGAACTGGTTCCGCACATGCGACCTCCGAGGTCGTGCTTGGACCGAGGTGCGCCGGGAGTTCCTTGAGTTCTTCATCCCTCCACGATACTATCAACGACTGAATGACACCATTCGGGCACGCCTCCAACGGGCCAACGAGCCATTCAAAGAATACATTGTTGACCTACCGTTGACCGAGGCAGGAGTTGTAACGCATATACGAGAATATGCTTCCAGAGGCTCAAATGTTTACTCGCATGCAGGACTTCAGGACTTTGGCTGAACTGACGCAACTGGTGGTCACTACGAAGTAGTACGAGGGTGCGGAGGCCGAATGCTACTGGCAAATCCGAACAATGACGTGGACCACGCAAGGAATCGGGCGGCTGCAGAATACGCCGCTCCTACTCAACCGACACCACAGACACGGCCCCGAATCAACACAACGGATGGCGCTCGTCGCATTCCGCTCATGAATCAGAGCATTCAACCACAGCCCACGAAACGGATCGACGTTGCGACTGCCTGCCGCAACTGCGGGCAGGCTGGACACATGGCAACGGAGTGTCGCAACCCAACAACCCTGTTATGCTGGGATTGCGTATGCCAAGGCATCCAAACGATCGACTGATGCCGAGCATCAACGTCGGGAAACGGGAAAGGGGATCGTGTATCCGGGAACTACCCGAGGGCCCCACCGAACCCCCATACGAATTAACTCCACACATCCGAGACGAAGACAGCCGTATCCGCGCTAGGGTCACGGTAGAGGGACACTCATTCACCGCCACCCTGGATACGGAGCCGACTACGAACCAGAGACAACTTCCAAACTATACGCTCTCGCGTCCGCCTTGCTGACGGATCCCACCGACAAGTCACACATGCCCTTCGGGTCTTCATACAACTTGGTGATGCACGAGTCAACCTCGCGGCTCTCATCATACCTGATGATGACCTGCTCTTAGGATTAGACTTCCAACGCTATGCTAACGCAACTCTACGATGCGAAGGGGCCAAGATCACGCTCCGTCCGCCCCAACCGCAAGGGCCACCACCAGCCACTCCACTAATACAAACCCAACGTCAACCTGAAGCGCACCCTTCGACCACGTCCCCAACGGAACAACCAGCAGCTCCACAAGCACGCCCACCAGCCGTCTCCCAGGCACGCCCCTGGGTCGCCTCACCGGCAGAAGCATCGACTGTTTCTCCAGATGAGCAACCAGTCGCTGCACGAGCACCCCTATCGACCACCTCGCAGAAGGAGCAATCGGTAAACCCTACGTATCGTCACACCGCCACACCCCACGCGTGGAGACACAGGCAGCAACACCCCGACAGTCCCGAGCTGGACTGGCACATTGCCCGGAAACCCCTACCCCGCCTGCCGAGTCGCCGAGGCCGACTTCGACTCGAACGAAGGGACGCATCCCCGCCGACGCGAAGAAAGCTATCCATAACCCTGGATCAGCACGTTCCTCGATCAGGAACTCTCGCAGTTCGACAAACTAGTTGGCACAGCCAGCACAACATTGTCATGCGAAATGATAAGCCGATCAAACAGCGCTATCATCCACGGAACCACGCCATGAGGGCCGTCATAGACAAGCAAATCGACAAGCTGCTCCATTACGAGAGGATCGAGCCTTCCAAGAGTCCCCATAGCGCGCTAATCGTTATCGCCACTAAGAAAATCGGAGCCGTGCAAATGTGCGTTGACTACCGTCAGCTGAATGACAATTCCATTCCTGACGCGTACCCTCTGCCAAGGATTCATCACATCCTGGAACGCCTCCGCAACGCAAGATTCATCTCGACGCTGGATCTGAAAAACGGATATTGGCAGATACCAGTGGCCCCCGCCAGCCGAGAGTGCACCGCATTCACCGTGCCCGACTGTGGTCTATTTCACTGGAGGGTGATGCCTTTCGGCCTACACTCGGCCCCGGCAACCTTCCAACGCACCCTCGACACCGTCATCGGCCCCGACATGGAGCCACACGCTTTCGCGTACCTCGATGACATCATCGTGATAGGTTCCACGTTACAGGAACACGTGAGGAACCTGCGTGAAGTATTCCGACGGTTGAGGGAGGCAAATCTCCGCTGGAACACGAAAAAATTCTAATTTTTGCAAAGGAGCATCACGTATCTCGGACATGTGATCAGCGAATATGGGATTCATACCGATCCCGAGAAGATTTCCGCCATACAGGAACCAGAAGGAGCTTCGTCAATGCTTGGGTATCGCGTCTTGGTACCGACGCTTTGTACCAAATTTCCCATGGCCCATGGCGTCCCTACTCAAGAAGGGCAGAAAGTGAGAATGGACAGAAAAGTAGGAGCAGGCATTCCATGGCCATTCCAAGCTCCGATCCTCGCTTTTCCCGACTTTGCCGCGAAGTTCACTCTCCAAACTGACGACAGTGACTATGGTGTAGGGGCAGTGCTCACACAAACCGTAGAGAACCAAGAGAGAGTCATCGCATACGCCAGCCGCCGGCTGATCACAGCCGATCGAAACTATTCCGTGACGAAAAAGGAATGCCTCGCAATCTTGTGGGCTATCCGCAAGATGCGATGCTATTTGGAAGGGTATCGCTTCGGGGTGGTGACAGACCATCACACGCTTAAGTGGCTTAACTCCATCGCTCGGTGGGCATTGGAGTTGCAGCAGTTCCAGTATGATATTACCTATCGACTTGGGACCCAGAACCTGGTTGCCGATGCACTATAACGTCAGATTTCAGCCACTCTGCAGCAGGTGCAAGTGCAGGACCATTCCTGCAAATGGATCACCAAGATGCTCCCCCGGGTTCAGCAGAAACCGGCAAAGTATCCGGATTACTGCGAGGAGAATGGGCAGTTATACCGTCGTATAGGTCTACGTCCGGAGGGAGAAGACAGAGAAGACTCCTTCAGGAGGGTACTTGAAGAATGCAATGATCATCCGACAGCTGGACACTAGGGCTTACGAAAAACATGTACCCGGGTGGCCGAGTGCGGCGATGCCTGATCTGCCAGGGCTTCAAGGTCAGCCAGGAAAAGGTCGCGGGAAAAATGTTCACACGCCAGGTTGACGAACCTTTCCAAGTTTTCTGCGCCGACTTTGTCGGACCCCTGACACGATCCAAGCAAGAAAATACAGTACTAATCGTGTTCCTGGATTCGTTCAGCAAATGGATCGAGCTGATACCTTTGCGACGGGCCACGGTGCCGTACCTCGAGTGGGCGTTTAGTTTGTGACAACGGGACTCAGTTCACAAGTAGAGCGTTCCAAGGATTCGGCAAAGCGCTGGGTATGGAGCTTCAGTTCACCGCATCGTACACACCTCGCCAAAATCCTACGGAACGGGCAAATAGAACGGTCAAAACGATGATCGCCCTGTATTTGGGGGAGGAGCCGCAGTCCACATGAGATCAGTTACTGCCAGAGATCTCGCTGGCAGTCAACAGCAGTGTATCAGAATTCACAGGGTTCAGCCCCGCCTTCTTGGTGCAGGGACGATCCACGGCTGCCGAACAACCTATGCGACGAAGTAACGCCAGGCCGAGGGACAGCACAGCTCCCGCCTGAAGAGCGCAGTCGGCAGCTATACGAGATATTCAAAATCGCGAGAGATAACGCAGAGCGTGCCGCAGCCGAGCATGGAAGGCACTACAATCTGCGGCGACGAGACTGGAGGCCAACACTGGGCACCCTAGTGGTCGTGAACCGGCATGCGTTGTCCAACGCAGCCGAAGGCTTCGCCGCCAAACTCGCGTCGAAGTAGGATGGGCCCTATCTGGTGGTAAAGTTCCTATCACCGAACATCGTCCGGCTCAAGGATCCGGCCACGCGTAAGCGTCGCACCGCCAGCATCGGCTTCTTGAAGCCTAATTACGAGGCCAACGACAATGACGAAATCAACGACAAAGCCAGCAGCAAAGCCAACGACAAAGGCAACAGCAAAGCCAACGACAGCAACGAAGTCAACGACAAAGCCAGCAGCAAAGCCAACGACAAAGCCAGCAGCAAGCCAAAGACAAAGGCAACAGCAAAGCCAACAACGAAGGCAATTTCAAAACCAGCGGAAACAACAAAGCTAGCAGCGAAGACAGCGACTAAACTGGAGCCGCCAAAGTTAACAACGGCGCCAAAACCACGGCCCACGACAACAAAACCAGAGCCGCCAAAAAAGACGACGGCGTCGCAGCCAAAAACAGCGACGTTGACAGCCACGCCGCCGAGGTAGTAAGTCGTAGACACCCCCGTATCATGGGTGCCACTTTATGATGGGCGTGCCCATCCAATGTACCCACTCCCACCAAGGGGGGCCACGGTCGGAAAGAAAAGAAAAAAGATACAGCCATCCTCGGCCATCAACGCAGTCATAAACCGCGCAAATTTGCCAGAGTGCGCCAACGTCAATCGAGTGCGCAATCGATAACGACAAAATCGATAGCCGGAAAACGACACAATCTGGCAGCCCGTCCGGCAACCTTTTTTTCACTGGCCGTTAAAATGTTGTGAAGCATGGCGGAAAACACGGAAAATAGGGACAATCCCCGCCCCCGCTCGTCCGTATCGGGGCCCGTTGCCGACAGGGGAAAGAGGAACGCCCCCGAGGCCCGATGGTCGGATTCCAGGGCCAGGCTCCCCAGCCATCAGCCCAAACTGGTGTGGGGGCCTGACCCTGGAAGAAATGGTGGCTGCATTAGAGGAGGAGGGCGGAGACCTCGCAGCAGCAGCAAACCCTACGCCGGGAACAGCAGTGGCATCATCAACGCCAGCCGCAGCAGCAGTAAGCTCAACGCCGGCAGCAGCAGCGACAGTCACTGCAACGCCGACGACGCCAACGGCTCCCCGCGGCGGCCCATGCCGGCAGACAACATCAGCGTCCCGGCCACTCCCACCGAAACTGCCGCTGCGGAAACACACCGCTGACTAATGTCGTTGTTGGCCTCACCCGAGGGGCCGACGACCATCGCCGCCTCCCGGAAGCGGGCGGCCACCAAGGCCGCGCTCAAGGAGCACTAAGCCGCCCTGGCGGCCACTCGGGTGCGGCAAGAGGCTGACAACCGCCGCCACCCCGGCCTGTGGCCGGCCGAGGAGTCGTCTCGTCTCGCAGCCGAAGACGACTTGGTGGCCCAGGAGGATGCCCGGGCCGTGGAGGCAGAGTGGGCACGGTTTTTGGACCTGCTGGTACCCGTGCCAGATGGGTGGGAGTTCGATGGGGGGCAGATGCCCCTCGAGCTCCGCGATCGGGTGCTCCAGCACATCAGGGACGCCGAGGGACGCAGCCAGCGGTTCCTAAGTGATCACCGGGGACAGGCATACCGCGTCGTGCTTACGCACAATGGCGCGCGGGTGCGAATTCGCCCCCATCCCCCTCCCCGAGGTAGGGACGGGGTGTAAGGAACCCACTAGGTTCCGCACCGTCTTTTGTATGTTCTGTATATATATATATCTATAGTCGAATTAAGTATATTTAAGTTGAATATATTAGCTTTAATTAGTAAGAAGATAGTCTATAAGGAGGGAGTCGCGGGAAAGTCCCACGAAGGGCATCATAGGGGAACCGCCACCAAAAACATATCGACCGGCCACCAAATCGGCCGGTCACGACGCCGCAGTCGACGACAGCTCCACCAGCCTAGGCAGCCGCCTCCGACGACCGCTACGCAACTCCGACATCGAACATGTTAGAAGCCAACCGACACAGGTGCGAGGCACTCACAACTGGAAAATCACTCGGAGCCCTCGCGAAGCTCCGAGTGACGAGGGAGATCGGAAGCAGAGGAGTATGAAGTTTCCCTCTACTGACCCGATCAGGGATGTGGTTTTCGCCAGTCACAAAGAGCAGACGTGTGCTCTGGAGTTGTACCCTGTGCCGCCACCAGTATAGGCGGACCACGTAGCGCGGCGGAGAGGGGAACGGGGGGAAAAGGGGGAGGAGGGGAAGGAAGAACTAGAGTAAGGAAATTAGACAAAAAAATAAATAATGGACAATTTCGCATTTTGTGTTGAGAGAAGCTTTGAATCGGACGTGTTTCCTATCGCTCCACCTTTACTCGAAGTTATCCAAAAAACTAATCCAAAAAACCCAATTCTTTGGTAATTGGTCAGTTTTTTTGCTCTCGTTATTTACCAAAACATCTGAATCATTTCAATTAGAGACGGAGACTTTAATCTCAGATAATTAATTCGGTTTTAATTATCTTTCCATCATCTTTGCCTTTTTCTTCTGTGCTGTGCGTTGCTGCACTCGGCTCAACATTGTTGTTGGTGTAAGCGTTCTGCATACCGCGAACAATCACACAACCTACTGTGTTTGTGGCGCCTAGACAAAAGCTCTTATTTGTTCTCGCTCGATCTTTGTTTTGATCGTTTCCTTCGCCATGCGAATTCAATACATTCCCTTCCCTAAAATTCGCTTGCGAATTCCTACAATTACACTCAACGTCACCATGGCTTCTAACTGAATGCCCTAATGGCCACAAAATAACTTCGCGGCAGGCCACTGACTTTTGTTGGCTCTGCGACAATATCGCCCACCCTTGCTGTGCTGATCTTGGACCTATTGGCCCACGTATTGCGGAGCGCTTACGCGATCACGCCGGATTGGATTGGACGTGCCCGAGCTGCCTACATATCAAATATGAGAATATGAGAACTTTCATGCTGCAAACTCATCTTGAGTTTCAGTCCCTTTCGGTTGGATTCAGGAATCTCTCAAGTCGCTTCCATACGGCGGAGTCCCACTTCGAAAAACTGAAATTCCTAAGTTCTTCGCCTAATAACATTATGTGTACTCTGAATAATGCTTCTTTGCAAGTTCCAGACCCTGTGATCCCCCTTATGCAGCTCAGCCCTCGAACCATATCCAATAATATCACATCGGCTATCTGATAATTGATCTTGACTGCATTTTGCAGTTTGTTGCTGTTCGCATTCAAGTTTTTGACTACGTTGTTTATGTTTCATGCTCGTACATCCCACCTAGGTCTGACTTCGACGTTTTCAATCAGCACCTGACTTTAATTAAGAACATCCACCTTATCGTTTTCGGGGACTTTAATCTCCCTCTCATATCCTGGATACCCTCACCTGACTCTAATATTCTCATTCCCTCTGTCCCTCATGACTTCATTCACGGACTTATTGACCTTTCATTAGGTCAATTAAACTGTGTCATGAATAGTTGTGACAAAATCTTAGACCTCATTCTTGTTTCAAACTTCGCCAATGTTTCTGTCTCTCGTATTGTTCCTCTCTCTTGTCTCGAAGATGTTTACCTTCCTACCATAGAGCTAATTCTTGAAGCCTCGTCTCCTTTATTGCCTTGTGCTGCTGCAGAGACAGTAACGTTTCGCTGCTTCCGCAAAGCCAACTTCATTGACATGAATGCACACTTATCTTTAATTGACTGGACCTTTTTCCTTTTTTGCTTTTCGCTCTACGCGGTTTAAACTGGGATACTGACCAGAGATTACCCTCCTATCATAGTAGACTTCTTCTTATTAACTTACCCTCCTTAGCCAATTGTAGAACTATGCTAGGCATAACCTTCATTTATAACCTTATTAACGGTGACGTGGAAAGTACTGACTTGTTAGGCCAGATCAATTTCCACGTCCCGAGTAGAAATACTAGATCGTACATACCCTTAGTTTTGCGCATTTGTAGAACCTCCTTTGAACTGCATGATCTCTTTAGAGTACTGTGTGCAAGTTATAATGATTTTTATTCGGTGATTTTACATGCTAACAGTCTTCCTAAACTTAAAACTTTAATTCTTACCCACTAAGATCGCATGCAAGCAAACATTCAGGCAGCTCGCCGCTAGTTTATTTCCTCGTATCCTTTTCTATATTTTAATCGCGTCCACTAATACCTAACCCTAACAAGCACGTGCCTGGTTTCATAAGGGCCACTTGAGTGTACTGACCGAAGTGCATCAACGTCCATATAATACTGACGATTCTCTTAACTTTATTTATCGCTTCTATGACATTTTATATTCATGTTTTGATTTGTTTGTCCCATCATTTCCTTTTCCTGTTACTTCCCACAAGCCTCCCTGGTTTACACGTCGTCTTTCGTATTTAAAAAATGTTAAATCCAGACTTTTTAAAAAATTCCATCAAACTAGCCTACATCCGACCATGCCAGGTATTTGGTAGCTCGCTCTGACTTCTTGACTCATAACACCGAATGCTATAAGGACCACTTGAATCGGTGTGAAAGTGAATTTCAGACGAATCCGAAGCAATTTTATGCTTTCGTTAATTCAAAACGTAAATCGCAGCTTTTCCCTTCCTGTCTTTATCTTTAATCTGAGTCTGCTTCCTCTGATCTTAATATTGCTAACTTATTCGCAAAATTTTTCGAACTACGTACTCGTCAACCTTTTTCGATTCTACATCCTTGTACAAATACTCTCTTCCACATTCCAACAGCGTTTTTATGCCCACAATCAGAGAGGTCGATGTTCTTCGGAACCTGAGATCCCTCAAGTCATCCATTTCTTCCGGTCCCGATTTTGTGCCTAGTTGTGTTTTAAGTAACTGTGCCAATGCGTTATGTAGTCCTTTGTCAAAGCTTTTTCAAATGTCTCTAAAGTTATCGTTCGTTCCTGGCAATTGTAAAGAATCATTTATAATAATAATAAAGGAAATAAGTCTAATATTGAGAATTATGAAGGCATTGCTAAACTTAGTGCGATTCCCAAGGTCTTCGAACTCTTAATTACTGGTCATCTACAACACCAATGCAGTTCACTTATGTTCTCCTCGCAGCATGGTTTTATGAAACAGAGATCTACCACAACAAACCTTCGGAAGTTATGTGCTGTTATTAGAAATTCTTTTAAAGACAATACCCAGACAGACGTTATCCTTATTGATTTTAGCAAAGCGCTTGATTCAGTAAATTACCAGTTATTACTGAAAAAACTCTCTTTATTAGGCTACCCTCCTTTGTTGTCCTCCTGAATTGCAAAATATCTATCTAACAGCACACAGAGAGTTGCTTTTAAGGATGCGTTTTCCGATATTGTGCACGTTTCTTCTGGCGTTCCGCAAGGAAGCCATCTCGGACCTCATCTTTTTGTACTTTTTATTAACAACTTGCCTGCTGTTGTTGCTCCTTCCTAGGTGATGATGTACGCCGATGATGTAAAATTAAGCTTGCCTCTAACAAACTCTGCGTCACAAACGTTTCTACAAACAGATCTAAACAACATGGAATCTTGGTGTTCCAACAATTTGTTGGTTCTCAACAACTCAAAATGCAAATCCATGTCTTTTTTTGGAAAAACTGCTTTCTCGCAAACTACTCTTTAGGGACAGGCGGTCTTGAACGCATCCATTCAAGCATTGACCTAGGAGTTTTGTTTACCCACAATTAAAACTTCAATGATCATATCAGCGTAATTTTTGGAAAGACCAAGGACCTTATTGAATCGGTACAGAAACAAATCCTTTTGTTCGCTCTTCGCGGCTTAAATTGGGATCCACACCGTCGTCTACCGGTCTACATGGATAGACTGCGGCTTTTAGGCCTGCCCTCGTTGAAGGACCGTCTGACCTGCCATAGAGTGATGTTCATATCCTTAATATCCTTAAAAAACACTCCCTTCCTCGGCCAGAGGTAAGGGTGGGGACTTTTCTTTCTGGCGCGAGTCCCACGCCCACCCCACGCCCAACCGACCGAGGGGCGCAACCGTGTAACGGTAACGTAAACGTAAACCCCTAAAGGGTTTATGTACTTCAAACTTACGCCTACAGTGGTTAACTACTAAAGTTTTTAGATGAAAGACGGGGAACAAGGAAATTGAGCTGGCCCAACAGGTTGGGGCTCTCCACATCTCCGTGAATAAGTTTATGTAGGAAGACGACGCCGAGCATCGTCCTACGGTTAGCTAGGGAAGGTAGGTTAAGTAGGAGGAGTCTACTAGAGTAAGATGATAATCTAAGATTAACATCCCAGGGTAGGCCACGGAGGGCGGAAAGCAAACTGTTCTTCTGGACAGATTTAATGCGGCTAATATGGACTCCATATTGAGGACTCCAGACACAAGAACCGCACTGCAATATAGGGCGAACTAACTAAGTGAAGAGAGTCTTCGTTACATAAGGAGAATCGAATTCCTTCGACCACCTTTTAACGAATCCCAGCATACCTCTGGCTGTGTTAACCATACAAGAAATATGTTCAGTGAACGAAAGTTTAGTATCCAGGCGGACACCCAGATCATCAACGATAGTAATTCTTTCCAATGAGCAGTCGTTGCAAGCAGTAACACGTGAAAATGTCATCAGTTTGCATTTTGAGCTGTTGAGATGTAAATCGTTAGCATGACACCATGCTTGGAAGTTATCAAGATCCGATTGTAGGTCTGATTGGCGAGAACTGTCCCTATACTGCAAGCAAAGTTTAACGTCATCATGAGTACTCTGGATTTGGTTAGAACCTGCGGCAAATCATTGATAAACAATGTGAATAGCAGTGGTCCAAGGTGGCTACCCTGTGCGACGCCAGATGTGACCTTGAGGCTATTGGATAGAACGTTTCTGAACAGGACCTCTTGGGTCCTGTCACTTAGATAACTCGAAATCTATTTAAGAAGATCACTAGGAAACCCCATTAAATCAAGTTTCCTAACCAGAAGAGAATGATTAACCGAGTCGAAAGCTTTACTAAAGTCCGTGTAAATAACATCGGTATGAAAGTTTTGTTGGAAGCCCCTAATAACAAAGCAGGCAAGCCGAATTATCCGTCATTTTATGTACGTGGATGACGTTCTCGCGGGGGCAGACTCCAAAGCCGATGCCCAAGTTGCGATTCGGGAGTTGAAGGGGGCTCTTGAGTCGGCAGGGTTCCCACTTAGGAAGTGGACGTCTAATAGCAAGGCGATTCTAGCCGACATTCCGAGCGACCACCTCCTCCGCGCTGATTTTCTCGAGATCGATGCCGAGAGCACGGCCAAGACACTCGGCGTGCGGTGGAAGGCAAC
>VNJN01008573.1:0-107298 GCA_008042485.1 Drosophila mayri
CATTTTAGTAAGGAGACATTTCCCACAAGATCCTTAAAAGGGAAGAAGAGAAAAATTTAAAATTTTCGTACCAATAATGTTAGTTACATTGATTTTTGATCAAACTTACTCCAGTTGGCGAATGTTATAACTGCAAGAGTATTTAAACTTCTGCTTGCTTCCTTTTTCCATTAGCTGGTCACACGGCGTTCTGGTCTTGTTTGTTTTGGTTTTCCATCAGTCCCAACCGGAAAAATATAGGTGGACATGAATTCCCAATCGGTAATTGAGAGAGCATTGACGAAGAAAACATCGATGTTCGATGTATCGATGATTCAGGGCACGAAGTCCCAATCGGGAAAAGAAAGTGGGAACGAATTCCCAATCGGGAAAAGAAAGGTGGGCATGAATTCCGAAGCGGTTATTTTTGTATGGGGAGAAAGGTGGGCATGAATTCCGAAGCGGTTATTGAGAGCGGGGCGCGCTCTCCCAACCGGTTATGGAGAGAGCGTTTGCTGTGCTCCTAGTGATGGTGGAAACATCGATGCCCCTCATCGATATCACCATCGATGTTTACATCGATAGTTCTCCACCGCTAAAAATCGACTGTGCCGATACAAACTATCACTGTTTTCCCATCTCTAATGCAGCGAAATAAACGGATCGTCGTTCGAATTTGCACCATAAATACTTAAGAAAGCACGGGAAAATGCAGTTGCAGAAACGCAGGGCGAAGCGAAAATATGGCCTGTAAATTATGTCATAATTGTGAAAGTGTTTTCCGTTGTACTGCAGCGGCAGCTACAAATAAAACAAGAAGAACTGCAGGAGCCACAGCAACAACAACGGCACGCATGTGAAAAAGGAGTGTGCGAGAGTGTAAAAAATCAATCGAGTTCAGCGAAATTGCATTTTCGCTGCCGAAAATAAGTGAAAGAAGAAAGTATATGTAAAAGTGCGTTCGGGGTGTGTGCGTTTGTGTGTAAGGAAACGGGCAAGAAGAAGCAGCAGCAGCGGCAGAAATAGCAAAAGGAGACACCAACAACAACGTTCGAGAGAAACCCGCCGCCAGCAGCAACAACAACAACAACAACCAGCCCCCCTAATAAAGAGCAGAGAAAAAAAAATGAGTTCAAGTTGTGAAAGGTGTGTGCCGTTACACTACAACTAGCAGCAGCAGCAACAACAATCTCCAGACAACGCGAATGTCGAAATTGTGTATACAATTTATTAAGAAAGCAAAAGCAACAGCAAAAGCCGCTGCGGTGGCATCAACAATGCAAAACTGCAGATGCTTTTGTTAAATAAATTGTCTTGAATGCAGTGCAAACGGGTGGGTGGCAGTAGGAGAGAGTGCTACATAGTGGGGGACGGGACGGGAGAGACAGAGAGGAAGAGAGGGAGCGTCGAAGGAGCCGCCTTTTGACAGCTGCGTGCTGGGCGTAAGTGTGCGTGTGTGCGACGGTTGTGCGAGAGTGAGAGGGGGAGGGTAAGAATGCGTGAGTGGGTTGCATGCATTTTCTTTGGCTTGATTAAATTGCCTGATTTATGCATTTTTGGGCATTTTGCAAAATCGATTTTCTAGCAAGGCGCGGCAGGCAACAAGCGTCGGCCGCCAAATGAGCCAAAAGAGAGTGCCAGCCAGCACCAACACCCTCTCGCATTCACTCGACCTCACTCTCTCCCAACTCCCCATGTGTGTGTGTGTGTGTTTGTGTGCGCGTGGAAGGACTGCAATTTTCAAATAGGGAAAAACCGGAAAATGTTTGACAAAATATGTTTGTCTGTGTAGAGAAAAGCATGATTGAATGGGGGAAAACACACTCAGACACCACTCAATGAAATTTACGCACAAAGCCCATTTTGGTAAACTTTATTTCGTCCGTAAATTTGCCTCAATGAATCCATGAAATATTGAATGAAACACATGACTTACGGGTGAGATTTTAGCCATTGTTTTTGCTCCTGCTGCTGTTTGTGGGAGGGGGAGGGCGTGTATTACAAAATATATCTAGTACTTGGCGTGTGCACGAAGTAAAAAAAAATCGGGATGAGAGCCGCCCGTTCGTGAAGAGCATTCCTGAAATGCCTTCGTCGGCCGCTCGAAAATAGAAGCAATCGCATTTTATGTCTTATTTATGTGTATTTCTCGCCCTCTCCGGATCTTCTTCATCGCTCCATTCCGGCCCAGCAGAATAGAATGGGTAGAAATCATCGAGCCACGTACCAAGGAGCACATGTACGCCAATCTCACCACGGGCGAATGTGTTTGGGATCCACCAGATGTAAGTACACCTCTATAAGTAAATTATATACAAATTATTTTGAATGGAAGTGGAGTTTATTTCATGAATTTCTCAATTTTAAAGAATTTTTACAATCCTAATGATATTGTCGTTGCTTAGATATTATGTTTAATTTCTCTTAAAACGATAATATCTCGATCAATAATTTATGACCAAAGTTTCAATTGGAAAAGATTGTATTCAGTAAAAAATAGTTTAATAAAAACCATGATTCTTTCTTCTATTCTTTCCTTCTTAAGATACTTTTTCTTTTATGGATCCTTATTATATCCCAATTTAATCCCAATATGGTTCTTGTATCATCCATTTTATTCTTAAATAACCCTCAAAGATAGTTTATAACATTTATTGGGTGCAATGACCCCTTGTGGGGATTTCTTAATTGATTAGATGAGCAACTTGTTGTGCGTCTAGTTGTTTAATTATTATTCTGGGTCACTTGTTTGCGCAATTTTCTTGTTTTTGTTTGGCTTGCAAATTTTTCGTAACCCACTTGCGCCAAGTGGCGTGACCAAGGTTAATTATATTAAAATAACTGTCGAATGATGCGCACATCATAGCCATTCTGACATAATAGCCATGTAAGAGCTGCATGGTGGAAGTGAAGCAAGTTTTTCATCTTTCCGGGCTCTTTCGAGTCTCAAAGCTAATATTTTCTTTCCCTGGGTAAAGGCAAGACTTTTCCCTTTCACGTGAGTTGCAAAGGAAAGAAAAAAGCCATTAGCTTGGTTGGTGTTTGCTCGAATCCTTTGGCTTTGCTGTATTTTATATGCTGTTTGGCTAAAAGGTGTTGCAGGCTAATAACTCTGGTCTCGCCTGCCGAACGAAGCCGAAAGGCAAACATCGACCAGACGACCAAACGAGGCTATCCTCATTTTAGCCTCCACCCAGTGCATTTCTTTTTTACCTTTTCCTTTTTCTTTTTATACAGTGGAAAATTTTGTACTTGTTTTTAGACTTTAACATAATTTTCTTATGTTTTTTACTGATTTCCTAATAAAGTCTTAGTTTTGAATTTGGCTAATTCATTTTTATGTTTAATAGGCATTCGAAAAAACCTTTATAAAAGCCTCTTATTAAATGCCTCTTATTAATTCATTTGTTTCTATGTATTTAATAATACCGTTAAAACCCTTATATTTATCTTATTTGTTCAAACAAGGTTTTTTTTTGGATTTTTTGTTTTCTGTGTATAGGAAGTAGTGAAAATTTCATTGATTTTGTTGGTGGCCTGCAATGTCCTCGTTTCGCCCCTGATTGCACACACATGTGCAATGTGTATGTGTGTATAAGTTCTGCTTCCGTAATGAAAAGGAGTGCATGTGCATGCTGGCTACCAACGATGAAACTCCGTCCGTGTCCGCTTGACGCCATGATTTATTTCTCGTCCTCATCTCAACCTCGCTTCCACTTCCAAAAGTGGCTGTGCAGCAAAGTCATCAGTGTGTGGGTGCCTTTGCGCTCTTTGAGTGTTTATTTATGTGCATTTCATTTTGGTTTTTGTCACTCTCACTCTCTGTTTGAGTCATCGGCAACGTCACCCGCATTCTGACCTCTCCGCCCACCCCAACATAAACACAAACACATACATTGCTTTTGGCCAGAAGCGAAAGAGAAGAGAAAATAAAACAAACCAAAATAAAGACCAATATCAATGGACGTGTTTGAGTTAACTTGATCAATAAAATAATTAACGAAGACTGGGTGGTCCTTAAATAATCTGTTAAATGCTTAATTTTAAAGGTGTTTAAGTAAAAAGTTTTATTAATTACATAAAATAATTAAATTTCGTTGTATGTTTTATTTAAAGAAAACTTAAATTATTTATTCATTGTTTAAAAAAATTGGACTTGCCTCAACGAAATAACTATTTTATCAATTAAGGACCTGTTACTTGTCAAAGTGCCTTTTTTAAATTGTTTATTTAATAATTTTTTTTTAAATTTGTCTGTAGATGTTGTATCTTTTAGCTGCTCTAAGTCATGGTTTAAATATGAATACTTGCTGCCTTTCGAATGCGTCTTTTGTCATTAACGAACTTATCCAGCGATCAAAAATTGTTTCTATTAACGGAAAGCTAAGCATTCAGAACTTTTGGAACCCAAAGTTGCGATTCCGGAGCTGCTATTGAGCAGCGTAAAGTCGACATTTCCGTTTTGGGAGTTTCCTTTCCCGAAATAGGGGAAATATATGTCTGCCTGTATATGGAAAACCTGCCCTCAATTCAGTATCTGATTGCAGCTACTGCGTCGTCAAGGGGCGCTGCAATTGTTGCTGCTGCCTCCCCTGGTGGCGATGAGGAAGTGAATCCTTTTCACTGCGCCATATAATCCACACAATTTATGCAGAGCAGCGTGAAAAAGACATTATTAAAGGAGGAGAGGGCGATCACTCCGCCCCGGCAGCACCCCTTTGCCGAGCTCATTGTCCATTGTTCCACCCTCGCTGTTTTCTAACGTGCTTTAAATTAGCAACATTCTGTTCTTTTTGTTGGCCAACTTGCAGTCTTTTTGTTTTTAGCTCTTTTGGTGTCACCATCAGTAGCAGCAGCAACAACAACTCGCTGCGTTCATTGTACGTGATTTGAAATTCATTCACTGTTTGCTGGAACACTGACAACTTTTTTTCCAGCTTTTTATTACAACTCGAAATTACCGCTCTGTCCCCTTGGCTTTGTCAACTTTTTCATACATTTTTTTTTTATTTATTTATATATATATATATTTTTTTTTTGCTCATTTGCCTTTGTAAAACTTCCGGTTGGCTGGGGCGACACAGAAGCTAAAGAAATGAAGAAGTGAAGAAAGCGCCGCACAAGAAAAGTTGCCCACACGTTGCACGTCCATTGCTCGTTTCACGTTTCATGTTACAAAATCCGCCTCGAAACTCCGAGCCCCGAAGCCCCTAGCTTCTAGCCCCGAGCTTCGGATGTCCAATGTTGAACCAGAATCCGGAGTGACGACGACGATAATGTTCACGTGCGTCCGCCGGCGTCACCCAAGCCCCTATCCCCTCCGGAATTTAGCTGCAATCTGGCCAAGCAACCAAATGCGGCGCCTCGGCGAATATGGTCGGACCCCGAACTGGGCCCTTTTCGCTTCAATGGCGGTTGAGGAGGGCTCTGGTGCTACGCAATCGTCCAAATATTTCATGCTTTTAATTGTGGTTTTTGTAGCTTTTTCAACTGCCATGCAATCACTGGGGGATGTTCAGAGCCAAGGGAAGTGCCTATTATAAAGGCTGAACTTTGGTTATTTCACATAAAGGTTCTATTAGTTTTCCCCTCTACGAACATATGTTGAGTCAGTTCTTATTATTAATTAACTATTTACAAATTTATGAAATTAAATTAAACAAAGCAGCAGGCAGAATATCAAAATATATGGTGCACAATTCCCTGTATAAATTCACAAAGTTTGTTAACCGACAATATTAAAGTTTAATGAAACTACTTTTTATCTTAGGAGCTTCATCAATGTTTTATTTAAAAATCAATTATTTTTAAGACTTTGGGAATCTTGGAACACCCTGCTTTCCATTTGGATATCTTTTCATTTCCATTTGGATATCATTTGAATATCTATTGCCCACCGCCCACTGCCATTGCCGCTGCCTTCTTGGGCCAGGTTTGGTTTCCTGTCTGAGCGGCCAAAGTGTGCTTTCGGGCTAAATACATACACACACTCGAAATTACTTACTTCTTCCGCTGTGCTTGGCACAATTTAAAAGCCATTACCAAGTCAATTAAATGTGCATAAATATTGCTAATGAATTTCGGCGATTAGAGGTACTGTCCGGCATGGAATTGGGAAATTCATCAGACTCTGGGGGAAACCGTCTGCCGTTGATGCAACATTTAAAGTTGTGTGCCGCCTTAGTCATCTTTTGTGGAAACCCGATAAGAACTTCTTTATGAGGCAGATGCACAGAGAAGTGAAATCACTTTAGCCTGACAACAAATCAGGAGTTTTTATTTGATAAATGATTCCATTTCAATTTCAATTTAGGTTCCTTTGCCCTGGCACCCCCCATAAATGAAAGAAATTCTGAACTATTGGGGAGCCATAGAATGGCAACCAGGCCATAAATAAGCCTACGACTAGGCTCTTTCGTTGCGCACTGATCTATAAATAAAGCATCTGGATGCGAACTCTCAATGCTCCGCAGTCCAGAATGTGAAACATGTGCCCAACGCAACGATAACTGCATTGCCCTAATCCAAAGATCGAGATCTTTTATTATTATGGCATTCGTCTGGAAAAAGTTATTGGGGATTGTGGGGAAATTGAAAGCGAAGCTCTCGGACTAAATCAATATTTGCCTAAATACAAAATGCCAACGAACATTGCAACAATTCAGTCCCATTCATTGGCTTCCATTTGGGACACATTCCACGCCAATTCGCACCCATTCTTTGTCGATGGCGAGAGACGAGACGCGTTCGGTAGTTCGGTCTCGATGTTATCGCTTCTATTTCGGGATCTGTGTGTGCTGGGCTCCAAAATTCGCTCTGTCAATGATGATGACCTAATTTACCGAGCAGCAAATGAGTATTCCATGTTTATTTTCCACATGTCTGTGAGTCCGAGTCTCATTTAATTTAATTTTGCTTAATATTCGTTCCATGATTCACACCGATGGAAGGAAAGGGGAGGAGCAGGGGGCGTGGAGTGTGGTCCATAACTGACCTCGGCAATAGTCTTGTGGGGCTACGGGGAACTTGAGTCTCAGCTCGATTAGAAATCTTGTGCGTGCCGCGATCGACCCACTTGCCGCTGATTAAAAGTGGAATTGTTTTTCAATAAGCGCCAGACGGACATCTACTCATTCGCCATGGTTACACAGAAAAAATAGGTTCTAAAAAATGTTTTTAAATTGATGATGGATTGGTTATCAGTTTGCTTAAACAAATATTAAACAAATATTCTTCTTAGTCATATTCTTTTAAACAAATACATTTATATGAGCGATGTTTATGGAGGTTAAAACTTGACTCTATGGCAGATGAAGCTGGAGATATAGCTTTTGCTCCATAATCAATTATTATTATTTAACCACTTTAAACATTTAAACACTTTACAAGATATATATTTCTGTATGTGTAGCAAATTGAATAGAGCTGATAATGCAACGCATTATAGAAGGAATCTATATATGTATACAGCTTCAGCTTAATTGGGATATCATTGTGGTTTCAATAAAGAAAGTTTCGCCATCTATCTGCCGTGCTCGGAGCGATGCCTCACTATCATCATAGAGGGCACAAATTATGAGCCACACTTCTATATTTATTTGTACATCTTCTGACAGATATATGCATAGGCCTTTCATCTTCACTCATACGGGGCGTATGAGTAACAATTCTTAAGAAGATGTATACCAAAGAGGCAAAGCATTCTGACGATTTAATCCAGGCAAATATTTGGAATATGAAGGTATTAAATAGGAAACATTTACATTTCCACTCAGCGTAGAATAATAAAGGGATAATTTGTTGATCAATAAATAACAGATTAACCAAAATTTTCGAGATTCAATTATAATTTTAATTAAACTGTGAATATGTTTATGCTTTCACTGATTACTTTTTGTAAAGCAAAATAAACAATGAGAAAAATATGTAAAATTAAATGAAAATTCTATTTAAAAGCCGGCATTTCAACGAATTAATAACACGACTCGTTCAGCGGCTGCCGCACAACAAATATAGAAGCCACCGCCAGAGAGGTAATTTCTATAGAGATTAAGATGTAGGCCGTAGACCTACATCTCCTCCTCCCATTGTTGTAATTTTTTCCATAATTACAAAAATATTTGGAATTTTGTACAAGGCCGCAAATGAGGTCGAGTCGCTTGATGTTTCTTTTTATAGTTCATCTCTCATTTTATTGGAGGGTGCAGAGGGGAATCAGTTCACTGGAGGCGGAGAGGACTATCTGGACGAATGACTGAGTGACTGACTGACTGACAGTTGGAAACGCAACAATGCGAAAAGCGTAACGAGGCGACATGGCATCTGAGTGGCCCATCTCCGCTGGGTGGCCTTGCTCCCCATTCCCATCTCCACACACCCGCTGCTGCCCGATCCCAATCAACGTCTGGTCGCGCCCACAAATTATGCAACATGCAACGCAACCGAGGCGCCGCTTGCCAAATGGAAAATGAAAACCAGAAATGAAAAGCAGCCAAGCCGAAAGCTTTCATTTGCAGCGAGCTGCCTGCCAGTCGTCCATTGTAGTCGTTGTTGTTGTTGTTCTTGTTGTTATTGTGGCTGCTACTATCAGTGGCGAGCAACAACAGCTGCAGGCAACGGATTAAGAGGAGGCGTGGGTCAGGGCTGGGCTCAGCCCTCAACCACCCAACACCCAACACCCAGCTGGCCCTGGCAATTGCTGCGAAGCTGGGCTCTCCACTCGCCAAGGGCTGTGGGCACATCTGCAGCGCAAAAGTTCAAGGTCGGCGCTGCTGCTGCCTGCCTGCCTGCAGTTTGCAGAAATAACCCTGACTTCGGGGCGTGACAGAGATGGGGAGCCAAGCACTGAGCGAGATGGAGCGGATTAAGCACACGCGCCAAGCCTGACATTCAAGGCCAGATATTAAAGGGAGGATGGAGAGGGGCTGGCAATGGAAAATAGGCAGCTTTGGGAATTCCTTTTCAAAGAACCAAATAAATATTTCAATGACCTAAAAATAGGTCTTAACGATCAGCATAAAAATAGTCTTGGTTAAAGTAAATAATAACTAAAATTGTATAGTAAAATAACACTTAATAATAAGAATATTAAATAAAACTGTTTATAAAACTAGCCTGATTAATTCAACCAAGTTCATATTGTTAAATGAGTTTTATTGTTAAATTGTTTGATATTCCTAGAAACGCCTCCGAATAGGGTTTAGGGATTACCTAATCCGCAGTAAATGCAGCGAGGGAACCATTGGGACACCCTGTTTGTTTGTCAAGCTCTTGTTGTATTTACTCGGCAGATAAAAAACCCTTCAAATTCAGATTAAAAACACACACTCACTCACTCAGCCACTCTTTTGTGCCCTCGAGTTTGCTGATTAAGCCCAAAGAAAAGCTCTCGAGGCTGCAATACCAAAATAAATTCGCTTTTGTGTAATTGTTGGATAATTCAAGAGGAGGGATTTATAAGATCCCCATACAGATACTATGAGGGGGACTTGAAAGCTTATGCGAAATGGGAACTTATCATTGGCAAAGACATGGCAGAATATCTTTGGGTCCGGTGTCACTTCTGATGAAACTATTTATTTTGAGGCAGCTCTGCGGACACGTGCCGAAATTGCAGTCTTAGCTGGGCTTTATTTTAAACAAATCTTAAAGAAGAAGTGTCTTGAAATAGCGTGTAAATTTAATCACCTGGGCTTTATAGTAATTTTCGTTGATTAACATAAAAAAGGGGGCAGGAATATCCGTATACTACTTCCTGTATCCATCGATCGGCTTAAACTTCATTTAGAGCCATAAATAAGTAATTTTGTATTCAAAAGTGTTTATCTAATAAACGCGCTTTGATCGCCCACGTTCCACGTGAGCTGCTCCCCCGCTTTGCTTTCCCTTTCCCGATTTGCATTTCCCCACAAATCCGATCCGCATCGTCACCATCTCACAGCCACGAATATGGGGAGAACTCTCTCTGCGATCTGGTGACAGAGATAATGCACAACCTAATTTTGCCACGCGTTCCACGTTCCGTTTTTGTATTCCCGGTCGCATTCCTCGTTCTCATCTCATTCCCGTTCCGTTCTCGCTTTACAGGATGTGCCAATTAAGCGGACCGACTCATCGCAGTGGTGGGAACTGTTTGATACGAATACCCAGCGGTTCTACTACTACAATGCGGCCACGCAGAAGACCGTGTGGCACCGGCCGAGCAAGTGCGACATTATTCCGCTGGCCAAGCTGCAGACGCTCAAGCAGAACACCGATCCCAGCGAGCGTCGCGAGCAGACAACGCCCCAGAAGCACCAGCCGCAGGCACAACCGCAGCAGGTGCAGCAGCAGCAGCAGTCGCCACATCCTCCCCAGCAGCAGCAGCAGCAGCAGCAACCTTCGCCCATGTCGGGACCGAATAAGAAGGGGCGTGGGCAACAGCAAAGGATTAGCGGCGGCAATGGGACGGTGGCCAGCTCCGAGGAGAAGCTGACCAGCGAGGTGATCTCTAGTCCGCGTGGCCGTCAAAGTTTTCGGTGAGTTGAGTTGAGTAACCCCATTCGCGGGTTGGCTCCCACTTTTGTTTACTTCTCGCATTTGTTTACATTCAATTTTGGGCATCTCTTGCAGCGTCGGCACGGGTGACTCATCGCGGTCCATGGACATGCAGCAGCAGCAGCCGCCACATCCCCAGGGCTATGCCTCTAGGCGTTCGCAAGGTGAGTGCTTAACTTGAAATAGTTGCCATCCTGATGACTCATTACCGACATTGATTTTCCCCCTCCCCTCACGACAGACTCCTGCAATCACTACAAGGAATCGGGCAAGTCCAGCGACTCGAGTCTGTCCAGTGCGCATGGCTACAGGCGTTTCAATGACGGCAGTGCAGGAGGACCAGGAAGCGGCGGTACGGGTTCAGGCCATGCGGATAACATGCGCCTGGGCTCCCTGCAGAAGCATCAGCGGGGCGGTGGCAAGGACAACGGAGGGTAAGTAGGACGCTAGGTCTTGGGTGTCATCACTTCATTGGCCTTTAAACGCTTCTATTCCCCTCATTTACATCTCCGCTTCTGCTTCCGCTTTGGGTTACGGATTGATTGCCTCCAGTTTTGAGATGTTGCAAGAGAGCAGCAGTTCGCATAATTTACCGCATGGCAGCACCTCCACATCCTCATCCTACGCCGGTGGCAGTGGCTATGGGGACAAGTATTTCGATCATCAGCTGCTGCCAAACCACCACCTGCAGGGCTACTCCTCCAAATCGTCGGACATTGCCTCGCCCACGCACTCCATTCACACGCCGCAGTCGCAGAAAAAGAAAATGTCGCCAGATGCGGCACCCGCTCCGCAATACAACTACGCACAGCAACAGCATCAGCAGAGGAACAACGCACAACGCAGTGCTGGAGGAGGAGGTGGCAGCGGGGCATCAGTGGGGAAATCCTACCCTGGAGGTAAGAATTACTCGATCGATAGAAGAATATCTCGATTATTAAAAGCTTTATTTATAGATCGCGAGTACAAGGTCTCGCTGGCCCGATCTGGCAGCTTCATGTCCTCCTCCATCAATCCTGCTGCCGCTGGTCACCACAGCAAGTCCTACCGCAAGAGCAGCGCGGAGGCGGCTAACGGTGGAGCGGCCAGCGATGACTCCATGCACGAAAAGTATTTCAAGTCGGTGGAAAACACGCCACTCTCGCGCCGTCGCCACACCACCAATGCCACGAAAAGCGGGGGAGGTCCGGGCGGCGGTGGCGGTGCAAGTGGCAGCAACACGGCCAACAGTACGGCGGGCAGCGGCAGTAGTCACAGCCATAAGAAGCACTCCAGTGACTCCAGTCCCCAGAGTCCGATCAGTCCACAGACAAAGAGTTCGCGGCAGGCAAAAACGAGCGCCACCAGCAGTGCGTTGCCACAGCTTCAGTTACAGCACTCGCCCCGCTTGCAGGAACCAAGCCACAGCCTGGATCTGCTGAGCTTGGAGCGGATTTCGCTTGGCAAGTCCACAGGTGGCCCCATTTCGCCGGGAGGTTGTCCCGAGGCTCTGGGCCTGCTGGGAACGCACTCTTCGCGCGGATCCAACGATTCAGCTCGGCAACGGCACAAGTCGTCCAATAACTCGACGGCAAATCGCTCGCAAACGCAACATTATCCCGGCCAGAGTTCGCTGCGGCACAGTGCCAGTTCTAGTCTGGATAAGCGTGGCTATCATGTTGGAGGAGGCGGTGGCGGAGAGAAGCGACGCTCCAAGCAGCATCAGCAGTATCTCCAGCAGGCGGACAACAGCGATGTGGAGTACGACAACGGGAACATCTCGCCTCTGTATACGAACTGGGATCAGGATATGCCCCACCTGCTGCCCCTTAAGCACTACATTATAGAGCAGGCAAAGCTGTCTGGCCGCTACGAGTACCGCGGTGGCGATGGCGGCGATTCGGACTCCTATCACTCGGATAGCCAGTCGGAGGAGCACTCGCTCTCTGGCCACGAACCGGACAACGAGGACTCTGATGGTGGATCGGACACGCATGGCGGCTACCTGGAGCACAACTATGGCATGATTGACGACTACGCCAATATGGGTGACAGCGTCTCCTACTACGCGTACATGTATCCGCCGCACGATCCCGCCGGTAGGGAGGATATGTAAGTATGGCGGGGATTTTTATCTTTACCGAAGCTGTGAACATTACCAACTCTCTTAGCTCCGATAACGTGGAGGCCGTGCTGGAGGGGATTGGCGGCAATGTGACGGCGGAACCGTCGGCTACAACCGCCTCCGTTCCTAAACCAAAACCCCGTTACCAGATCTCATACTACGACACCGTATCCGGCGGCGGAGGCTACCATGGCCAGCAGCAGCTTTACTCGAACACGCCGCCCTATTCAGGACACGGCCATGGCCATCACGTTCCACCGCCGGCGTTGCCGCACCAGCAGCAATTGCACTTGGAACCGAACGACGCAAAGCAAAAGCAGTCCCAGACACTTCCCTCACCCAATCGGCAGATCTCTCGACTGGCTGGCGCCGGTCACCAGGGACCGGGATCGGGAGCAGCTGGAACACCAAAAGAGGATGTCGGCCACGGCCACGGTCTCGTTGCCGGTCAACAGCAGGCTGCGCCAGCAATCCTGTCGCGAACCGGCCACAAGATGGCTCCGCCCTCCCTGAAGCCCACCATTCAGCAGATATTCCCGCCCAGCGAACGGGCACCGGGCATGGGAATAGGCGGTGGCACTCTGGCCTGCATGAAGGAATGTGATATCGAGAAGTTTGCCGCTGACAATCTGAATCTGCACTCAAAGGGAATCTTCCGGAAGAAGGCATCCGTGAGGGACATGCTTAGTTGGACGGCGGAGGCCATCAGTCGACCCATGTTGGCATTGTCCCGCGACAAAGCTGACAAGAAGACGGCCATAGAGCTGTTTAAGCTGGTGCAGATCTACATGGCGGACCGCAAGGCGCGCATGGGCATGACCCTCAACTCGGTGGCCATAGAAATCATCAGTGCATCGTTGCCCCAGCAGCAGTGAGTTATATTTACAAATTATAATTCATATAGATATCATTAAGATCTTTCTTATGCAGATTAAGGGACGAGCTCTATGTTCAGCTGTGCCGGCAAACGACAGAGAATCCCAAGCGAGAATCGCTCATCCGCGGCTGGGAGCTGATGGCCATCTGTCTCTCCTTTGTACCGCCCTCGCCCACGTTTCAGCCCACACTGCTCAAGTAAGTATTAGATGAATCCTAACAGCAAATAAAAACCCCTTCCTAACGAACGTTTTTATACCAACTTGCAGCTACGTCAATAGGCATCGCGATCCCTCCTTCGGCCCCAGTTTCATGGAGGTGAACAAGTGGCCCATCCATGTGCAGATATCGCACTATGCCACTGTGTGTTGTCGTCGCTTGGATCGCATAGGCAGCAGCGGACGTCGCCTGGCCAAGAAGCCAACAGTCGATGAGGTGGAGCAGGCGCGGGTAAGTTGTCAATAAATGGCAAAATGGGCTTTAAGAACTGAATTGAAAAATGTTTTTGCAGCAACAAATCCTAAGGAACAGCATGTTTGGCAACACTCTATCCGAGGTCATGGAGCTGCAGAAGGATAAGTTTCCATTCCGCAAGCTGCCTTGGATCCAGACAACACTGTCTGAGCATGTAAGCTCCCATAAATTCGAAATATGTGGCCGGATTCTAAATTGATTTGTTTTACAGGTGCTTTTACTCAACGGAAAGCAGACAGAGGGCATCTTTCGAGTCTCCGCGGATGTGGATGAGGTAAATTGTATGAAGAATCGCCTCGATCGGTGGGATGTTCCTGATATTAACAACACGTTGGGTAAGAAACAGCCAAAAGGGATCTAAGTTTCCAAATAATTCAAAAATGTGTTATTCTCACACAGTTGACGCTCATGCGCCGGCCAGTCTGCTTAAGCTGTGGTATCGCGAGCTGTACGATCCCCTAATACCGGATGCCTATTACGAGGATTGTGTGAACACCGAGGATCCCGACAAAGCCAAAGAAATAGTTAATAAGTTGCCTGAAATAAATCAGCTAGTAAGTGTCGCAGAAAAACATTAATGGCATCCGCAGAGACGGCCTAACGAATCCCTTACGTTGTTTTCTAGGTTCTAACGTATCTAATACATTTCCTGCAACAATTCTCAAATCCCGAGGTGGTGAGCTGCACCAAGATGGACTCCTCCAACCTGGCCATGGTGTTTGCGCCAAATTGTCTGCGCTGCACGTCCGAAGATCCCAAGGTGATACTGGAGAATGCGCGCAAGGAGATGTCCTTTATGCGCACTCTCATCCAGCACATGGACACGACGCATGTGGCGAACTTGGCCTAGGGACCACCTATCAACCTTAACCATATGTAAACGTTATTAACCTATCCTAACTTACTACCTAAATCTAACTTGAACTCAATTTGTATCTATACAAATAATGATGTTGATCTTAACTCTTAACTCCTACTTTTACCCTTAACTCGTTTTGCTACTCGAATTTTCTTACTAAGGCTACCAAAAAGAATGCAAACCAAAAGTCCTGGGACTTCATTTTATTTCGTAATGTCTAGAGGCAGCTTGTTCAGAACAATGGCAGCAACAAACCACAAATACTCGAAGATCTTGTAACGCGTAGTGCTTTTTCAAACCAAAAATAACTGAGAGACGAATCCAAAACACTGTAAACTCAATGTGTGCATGCGCCTAGATATGTACGTGTCAAATTGTAGTTGAATTAATTTATATTTTGCATTTGAGCAATTTGTTTTTTTTTTTAAATGGAATTTAAATCAAAGCAAGCAAGTAAGCGAATACTCAACGGCAACTCTTAACTCTCAAACAATGCGAAGCAAGGCATGAAACCATTCTTGCGAAGCCTATAAATAAATAGTTATAAAAGAAAGCTAAAGATAATTTAAACAAAACCTATATATATATATATATTATGATGTACACTGTATGAAAAAAAGATCGAGAAGAGAGAGAGAGAAGTGAATCAAATGCAATAAGAGGTCAATGATGAAACTGCTTATTAATTACTTGCAGCCAACGTAGTAGTGCTATATACGAAATATTTATTCATTTGCATAAATAAAAGAATGAAAATAAATCAATCAACCGATGTTTACAAAGAATTTTGAATAATATGTTTCTTAGCCTTTCAGTGGAACAAATTAACTTATGTTTTTTAGTGGCTTTTATGGACTTCCTGGTGCAGGCAGTATAATTAAACACAAAGTTTCTTTCTTTAGTTAACTTTACATTAAACTGAATTGGTAAATACTTGAAAAGACCATCCGTTATCTGTACTCCAGTCCCTTGAAAAGCTCTTCCTCTGCTATAATTAATGCCCAATTTTGAAGTCATTTCAAACCGTTTGTCTCCTGATAATTGCTAATAATTTAGCTTCACTTGTCGCCCCCTAAGCTCCTCTTTATCGTAAAAAACATACGTAGTTTGTGGCAGCGCAGGCCTTGTCAATGCCTCCAATTGGCCGCATTTACTTATCGCAACAAAAAAAAAGGTTCTTGCTTTTGAAAACATTCTGTTACCATTCATTACTCGTGTTTAGTTTTGGGTAAAGAACAAAATAGCTGGTGAATGGCAAATATTGCTCTACCCATTGAGCAGCACCGCACTTGATAAATTTGAATACTCACCTTGTGATATGTCACAAAAATGGCCGTCACAGGCCGGGTGCAAAATGGTTATATCTTGTCGGTGGACGGGATTTTGTCCGGGGATTACGCAACTGACTGTCTGATAGCAGAGAACAAGTGTCTGCTCATGATGAAGCGGTGTGAAGGGTTAGATCCCGGGATTACAATTTGCACTCAGAAGTATCGCGTTGTACGACAATTTCCATATCTTTGAATGCCGACTGCCGACTTTGTGCGAGTTATACCATAAAATATTTTGATCTGTGTGTAATTCCAAAGGGTTTCGGATAATAATAAAATTATTTTTACTGTCTAGAAGGTTTTTCAAAAGGTTTCCCTTAGCATAACTCTGCCTACCCCTCACAAAATAAAGCTTAGAATATCATTGGAAATAAATAAATAAATGGGGTTAATATATCTATATAATTTTACCTAAATATTTTCAGAAATATAAAAAAGTTCCACATCACTCATACATATCTTTATGGGCAAAATTCTACGAAATTTAAACCTGACTAATTGATAATTTTCCAGCATTATAAAAACTTAATTGGCAATCGATTGACGTAGAACCCGCAAACTCTATATTTAGTTGGCAAATCACATTTTATTTAAGGGAAGCCTATCAAAATGAATAGGTTTATGGCCAAAAGTCACAAGAAATTTAGTCACTTTCTGATTTCACTATACACCAACCATTGAGTGCAGGTATAGCCTGCTTCGATTAGACCCAAGACCTAAATCTTATAGGATCGTGTGAAAGGAAAATATGGGAAATGCTTTCACATAAATATATACAAGATCTTCATTGTTCGCCGCCGTGACAACACAATCACAAAAGGTATCTCAGAGATACTAGCATTTTTTTTCGGGACGACCTGAAAAACAATATCGAAGAGGTAGTATCCATATCTATATACATAGTTGTTGAATCAGCAGCAGCAGCAAAAATAACAACAATCGGTGGCATTTATGGGCTTTCTTTTTTTATCACTAAAGTCCCAAAGGCCGAAATCAGAAGTAATCCATCATCTGGGAGGCTTTACGAGGAGCCCGAATACGCACAGAGCTGAGAGCTGATAAGACACCCCCGAAATATGTCCATACCGCTTCGAATTCTCTCACCAAACAACAGTTATACAAACGCATAAATTGTTCCCGAAACGCAAACTCGATTACTCAATCAGAGCGCGATATCTTTTCGACGGGGAAGGACTCGATCCGTGGGGCAGCAAAAGGGGAGACAGGGGCCAGACGAAGGAGCCCGATTGGTAATTTTAATTTGTTTACAACAACAATCAACAAAACAGTAGCTAGTTGCCCAGAGTTCGAGCCACGAAGCTAGCTAGCCGAGCTGTGGGCCGAAACAGCCAGGTAACGACGATTTTGATAACGGGTGATTAACAATTACTCGATCAAACGCACCGCACCCACCGAGTGGGAGGAGGTGGGTGGTGGGTACTTGTGGGCTGGCAGAGCTCAATAAGCGCCCGGCGGGCTGTGATTTATACGACGGCCGGGATCGGATCGAATCGAATCGCATCGCCGATTGGGTGTCCGTCGGGGCCGAGGCTCATGGTGTCGAGCTGTCGTTGTCTGCAATTGGAAATTGGAGTGGAGTGGAGTGCCATCGAGCCGGCGGAGCACCCTACCAATACCAATACCGCAACGAACCAACCACCACTCGCTTATCAATTGATGGCCGGTAGCCCGGCATTATCTTCCGTAATATCGGCAGTTCGCGCCCAAGTGTGCGTGAGGGCGGGCGGGCCCATATCTACATACCGCTCTATTATTGTTAATATTGATATCTACCCATTAGCACAACATTATAGGTACAATCTATTATATTCTGTGAAATCAGATTTGGTACAATTTATTGGGCCCCTGGGCTCAGTTGGCTCGACTTCTTCGGCGGAAGCCATTAGTTCACCGCCTGCGACCAACGCAGTCGCTTCGATCGCTCCGTTAGCGCTGACATATATTCGGTGATCTGCTATTCCCGCCTTATAGGAGCCAAAGCCCACCATGGATATCGGCACCAAGGCTAGCAAGGCCGCCTTCTCCATTGAGAATATCTTGGAGCAGAAGACAAGAAGCGCTCGAAGTCCGCCTGCCGAGACCTTGCATCGATCCCAATCGCGTCGTGGCTCCTCTCAAAGTCCAGTGGCACCGCCACCGCTGCCGCCACCAGGGCCAGCGCCTTCGTCTGCTATAGTCATGCCCAAGGCACTGTCTCTGGCCGGTTCCGGTTCACATTCAGCCACCGTCTCTCCTGCTACATCTGCCACCAACATCTACGATCTGTCTCGCGAGGCAGTGGCCGCGCAGTATGCCCTCAAGAATCTGGAATCCAGTCCCGTGCTGGCGCCCACCACGCTGCGCTTTAATCCCATCTACCCGGATCCCGCCTCGCTGTTCTATCAGCAGGTGCTCAACCTGCAGAAGAATCCCTCGCTGTTCATGCCCCACTTCCAGGCAGCCGCTGTGGCCGCCGCTGCTGCTGTTCAGCCTACAGGATATTGCGATCAATATAGTCCCTTTGGCATGGATTGTGATGGTGAGTTTTGATGAGGTTGGGAATATATGTATTTTTACTCAACTCTAAAAAACCTTTCAATCCCTATTAAATGTAAATTTATAAATAGATTTCTATCAATATTTGTTAACCTTTTTTTTTACATATTTAGGAAAGGAAAATAATTGGAAAAAGGAATAACGAAATGTTATTTTCAGAGACTTTTAAACTCTTCATTTGAATTACACCACTTTTCACAATAGTAAGGACATCATTAGCTTTGAAAAACAGATAAAATATCGAACCGGAAATGAGTCACAAGCTTCGTATCTGGTATTATGCATGAATGAGCGCTACAATTATCAATTAAAGACTCTGAAATGCTGATAAAAGCTGAAGCATTCATATCTATAGAGGTGATATGTTAATTCCACAAAGAAAACTGAATGTTGAAAGCTAAGAATATATGGGGTAAGACCCCATGGACAACTTATTTTGGAAATTATCAACTGAAAAAAACAAGATATATTTATTAGTAGTCTCAAAGTTCTCATCACAACTTAGGGATTAAAATTAACACTAGGCGACAGCTCAAGTCATTGAACCTCACGCCATGGTGCTGTCATAATCCCTTCCATCAAACTGACATATGGAAATTGATCGAGCATGGGAACCGTTCGAGGCAATATCCTCATTTAAATACAGTCTCAACTAGCCTTAGTCCAGAGGGTCCGAACCACCAAATATATTACAATGGGGATCCCACAGAAATGGGCCATAAACATGATTAATGTGTGTGCGTAAGCTGGAGGTTTGTTTGTCAAAGTCAAGTGTTGGCGCCAATGCCACTTCAAATCTCATTCCCAAACTTGCATTCTCGGCTTGGTTCTCAATGCAACATGTAACGGTAGATTAGCCCCCGAGGGAAACGGACTGGGAAATTCGTAATGCTGATAAAGTCACCGCCACATATCGGAAAACCCACGAAATATTTTCGGTGGTCTTATCAAAATGACAAATATTTGAAATTGAGGTGAGAGCTAACAGGAGCAAGGTAAATGGGGGAATACAAAAATCAATGATAGTTGGAGCTCATTTAAAGTAGGGTCAGGTGAACGGGAGATACGGATATAAATTACGTTAACTAATCTATAGTTTCTCCATCTCATAAATATATTAAATCCACCTCGTTTTTTAAATCCTTTTTAATGTCTTTTAAATTAGAGTGATTCCTAAGCTGATGAGATACAAACAGCTAAATTAGTATAAATATATCTAAAAGCTGTTAATATATTATTTTTACAATTTAAATATACCCCAAAAGCATAATACTTTTCCTTAATTCATATTGCTTTCAGCAAACTAGATTAGATTCATGTCGTATTTAGCTCGATGGAATTTTTGCCTCAATCAAAGACTCGTAGTGCTATGATAACGTAGCGTATAACCCACCGATCAACACAATTCAGATAGTTATATCTGTTGTTCATTGGCCCACTCAATTTCCATTTCCATTGCGATTCCGATTTCCGAGTTGTGTCCGTCGGCTTATCTGAACGACAAATGCTATTAGAGGCGATTAATAGGCGCTGTCCATCATCTTATAGCGACAATTGCCATTTGATTACGATAAGCTCGTACGTTGTCGACCCTAAAAAAGAGGGGCCCCGACAAGTACCTGATATGATTTGGTTCTGTGGTGCCTTCTGGACACGCATATTATAAAATAATAATAACAAATTCAATTTTCAACGATTGAAAAGTAAACCTCTGCCCACGGGGGTCTTATCGCC
This sequence comes from Drosophila mayri, assembly GCA_008042485.1. NCBI lineage: Eukaryota > Metazoa > Arthropoda > Insecta > Diptera > Drosophilidae > Drosophila > Drosophila mayri. The sequence continues at coordinate 20,450 of VNJN01008573.1, forward strand.
AGGTACGCCACTTAATAAAAATAACCGTTAATAAGTCTATTTGTAACAATTTAAATTATGGCATCTGGAATTGAGCGTTATTTATTTTATGGCATTTGGCGATTTCCAAGAGCTCCTCCAGAACATAATATTATATCATAGCATACCTGATGAGGTAATTGAGTCCCGAAATATCAGATTAGTTCAACATTTGCCAAATTCAAGCGTAATTCAAGCATTCTACAAGTACGAATTTCCGTTACGCCAACAGTAACAAATTCCCTTATCATTATATTTTATATATACTCTATATATACAATAATATAATCGGATTGCTTGTCGGAGACCACAATTGATTTCGCTCAATGGCCATTGGAATCTCGTTTTTGCCATGGCTGGCGCAGTCTTCGCCGACTTACAAGTGGGCGTTGACATATTCCCGATACTGATACTGATTCTGATATATACCCGAGCACCCATACAGATGTACGACCCGGTACTTTTGTGTCCGATTAGTTTGATAAGCGCTGGTGGGCGGGTGATAGGGGAATCGGCCCACGGAAGCCGCCACCAATCACAATTCAATGAGCACACCACTTTATATCGAATTGATAATTTAAATTTGATATTTAAAGAAATTGATTGTTGCTCGAATTTTCGAAAGGCGAATCTACTAATTATCACTTATCTTCTGTTCGATAAAAAATAATTCAATAAAGTTGATCACACGATACATTGCAGGTTTTAAATTGTAAACATAATTAATCAAGTTGTAGGAACATTCTGGTAATTTATTATTCCTGTGACAATAAAACTGAACAATTCTAATAGATTTTTCAAAATATATACAGCTTACTAATTTCAATATAAATTAAACAATTAAATTGATTTGTTTTTGATGTTACTTTATCGATTTAAGTTAAAGAGCCTCGATGAGCCGTTCTTAAAACTTATTAAATATATGTTTATCATAAGAATCTACTCAAGTTTTCAGAAAACGTACGTAGGAGACTCTTTATAATAATAACAATTAATTTGTATTAATTATCTATTTGATTCATAACCAAATTAAAGGCTATTCTTTGAATTTAAAACCAAAAAAACACATTAAAAATATATTGATGGAGGGTTATAAAAATACTCATTCCTACCATGTATGAAAAATAATGTAAACTTACCTGCTGACTCCTAAAAAATATCTGTAGAACTTCCAAAAATGATTCCCATCGAAAACAAAGTGTAATATTTCCCTTTCTTCACATTTTTCAGGCTTCACAAATCCAGCCACCGCAGCAGCTGCCCTCTATTGCAACGCCTATCCGGCGGCCAGCTTCTACATGTCGAACTTCGGGGTGAAGCGAAAGGGTGGCCAGATACGCTTCACCTCGCAGCAGACCAAAAATCTCGAAGGACGCTTCGCCAGCTCCAAGTACCTGTCGCCCGAAGAGCGACGTCATTTGGCACTCCAACTGAAGCTGACCGACCGACAGGTGAAAACATGGTTTCAAAATCGACGGGCCAAATGGCGAAGGGCCAATCTCAGCAAGCGCAGTGCATCCGCCCAAGGATCAGCCGCTGCAGCGTCCTCATCCGCCTCCAGTTCCAGTAGCACTGCTCCGGTTCTGAGCCTTGGGAGCGGGAGCAGAAGTGGCCAGCAGAGCGACGAGGAGGATCGCATGTATTTATCCGAGGATGATGAGGAAGACGAAGAGGACGGGGAAGAGGGAGAGGAGGCTGCGGCCGATCCTGCCCTAAAGTGAAGCTCGAAGATTGCCCCATTACTCATAAGATAGGCCAGCTTGTAGTTAGGTTAAATAAATTTATTTCAATAGATAAATGTGGAGTTCTTGGCAGGGGAGCACCTCCTAATGGAACTGGTAGCTGTCCAGGCAGGCGCAGTTGGGCAGGGTGCAGCGCGGCGCCAGGTTGGAGAGGTGGCCCATGGTGACCGGAAAGGAGAGCGGCACAAACCACTTGGGGTAGGCACAGATGGCGGCCGCCGCTGCCGAAGGGTTGCTGCCAAAGGCCGGTGGCTTTAGTTCCACCATCGATTTGTTCTGGAACTTAAAGTTGGAGGTGTCACATGTAGCACGGAAAGATGGAGCTACTTTTATTTTCTACTAATTCTCACCTGATCTGCTATAACCGGCCTAAAGGCGCTACTCCTTGAGGGCGTGGCGAGTGGCAAACTGGGCTGAGTTATTTCCTGATTCGGCTGCGTGTTGGTGATGACATCCACCGGCGTGGTTCTACCCGCTGGCGAGACATTCTCAATGGCTCGTATCAAGTCCAGATCGCAGCGCTTGAGAACCAGTTCTAGGACAGATCGCTTGCGTTGAGGAAAAAGCTGGGCCAGCATATCGATGGCCGTCTGGGAGACGTTCTCCCGTCGGGGTGCACTTAGATCCTGGGCAACAGCCGGCGGTTCGCTGTACTCCTCCTCCTGCGGCCGCTGCAGCTGCTCCTCGGAAACAGTCTTCTCCGCCTGCTCCTCCTCCTTCTGAGGACGTGGAGAGCTTGGCTGTGTCACGGTCAGACCAAAGATATTGCCCGGCGGCAAGGCATCAATGGAACGACCCGTCTTGTTGGCCACCAGCCGCATGGCTATCGCATCCTCCACGGCCTGCTGACGCTTCAGGGCGACCTGAAAGACCGCTATTGAAATTAATATGCGACAAGTGAACATCTCCGGATCCATGAATACATCTCCGTCTGCTTCTGTTTGACTTTTCCGCAAACAAAGGCCACAAGAATTCCTTGGGGTATCCCACATGACCCATCCCCCAAGCCCAATCCTCATCCCTCCGATCTAATGAAATGCGAGACGGAGCAACACTTGTGCAAACAGTTTTGGTAAGCGGATATTTTGGTCGATTTGTTCCTTCGCTTTGACAACTTTCCATCATCATCACCAACGGCAGGGAAAACCGGACTGGTTGTGCTGCCTGAATCTCTTTCACGTACTCCCTTTCATTGGTTGTTTTCTGTTGGTTCAGGAGACGGGGTTGGGTGTTGACTTCGGGGCTTTCCCGTGATTTTCTGCCCATCGGATATTTGTGTTTCAAATTAGAACATGGCCTGTGCTTAATCTAAAGACAATATAAATGGCATAGGCTAACTCCTCAAGTTGGGAAACTGACAATTGATTTAAGTTACTTCGATTTATTTAATTGTGGCTATGAAATGATTAGGGTAAGTAAAGGCTATGCCTTAATTTTTTTAAAAATACATCTGTGCAATCTTTAGAAACTATTTATTGTTTGTATATATTTTCATAAACTATTAACATTATTAGTATTATTTTTGCGGGAGATACATAACAACAAGTTTGAAAACGATTTTTAGTTAAAAAAATAGTTTGTTATTCTCCTGCTAACTTGCAGGACATTTAAAGTATAATCCGGAATTTAAAAAGAATTATCTTAATTGTTCTAGGACAATAGGTTCTAAAATTCTTGGATTTTCAAAGCTTTTTGATGTTCCTTTTTATTTACTGTAGAAGTTTTTATTTCAAATTCTTGGATTTTATGTGTAAACCTGTAAATTCAAATAAAAATAAATCTTATACCTTAAACTTGGGCATTTAAAAAACGGATTATTTTATATAAGCTAAAAGATATAGCATTTTACGGAGCATTACAATAAAAAAAACTACAAACATATGAAATATGATTAAATATTTTTACAATTAAAATTAGAACAACAACAAAAACTGTATATTAGAATTGAGAACAAATGTCTTTAACATGTTTTTGACTTACACTTTGGCATTGAAAAGCCGCATTATTTTATATAAGTAATGAAAAATTAAGTCTTATAAATTAAAATGTATTTCCTAATCCAACAATAAACTACGAAGATAAGAAAATTTGTTTGCCTTTAAAAGCTGGACAATAGTTCTTATTACTCGCTGATTTTGTAATTAATTAAACTCTATTTCCACAGTGTCCATTTTCCCCTTTTACGTTCTCACCTGAGCGGCCATAATGCGCTGCCTCTCGAAGATCAGGACACATTTGGGGCACTTGCAGTTCTTGTAGGTGCAGAGCTTCTTGTGGCCCCTTAGCTCTGAGATAATCCCGTGATTGCGACACCGGGCGCACTTGGGTACCCGGTTCACGACCTTGGCCGGCTGAGGCTCAACTATTTTGGCCACTTTGGAACTACCAGACAGGCGAGGACGCTTGGCTGGCACTTCACCAACAGATTCAGGACTGGCACTGGCCATCGCGTGAAAAAGATTCAATTAATCCGATAATTGCACAAAGAAGTTTCTGACTGCAAGCAGAGTCCTGCGACTTAGTTTGGGGCGAGCGAAAAGAAACTAAATTTTGGAAACACTTCTGCCAAAAGGATCTGGAATTGTTTCAAAGCCCCGACTTTCTGCGACAACTTTGTTGACTTACGCAGGCGCCTTAGCTTCTTGCTTGTTAGCCAAGTTCTTGGCGCTGCGATTGGTGGTTGATAGTTGATAGTAAATACACCCATTTAAATCTCAGACGGGGGTAGTGGGAGGAGCTTATCCTTAGAGTGGATTTGATGACAAAAGTGCTGTATTTAATTCATAAATAATAATTCTAAAAGCCATTTTTTATGATTTCTTATGGGGTCTGAGTAGTCTTTCAATATTAGTACCAACCAGAAGACGTTGTTAAAAATAAAACAATACCTTTACATACATAAAACTAAATCTTAGCTCAATATTTTATATGCATATGTAAATTTATGTTTACTGTTTAAACAATATAGACATTTTCTTCATTAGCATCTTCATTTAATCTTGTTGTAAAGAAATTTCCCATTGTATTTATATTGTATCTATTTTCTATTGTATGTAAAAGAATTTTTTTATCTATTGTATGTATTAAAAATTAGTTTTCAAATAAATAATAGTACTGGAAATTAAAGTTTATGAGGAAGTTTAAGATTTTAAGGCAATATTATTCATATTTTAATTTTATTCATATCAAAATAAATATAGTCTAAATGAATGCCTTTAAATATGAACGACTTTGGGTGAGCAAACAGCTTGTTGACTATTTTTGTTTTCTTTGAAAAGAAGTTTGACGAAATAAATGCGACAACACGCATTTTCATTAAAATTAGGCGCCAACTAATGTTACCCGATCCAAATAATAAGACTTCCCCTGATAAAATTCCCCATAATTAAATAAGCTTTAATAGTATTTTAAGTCCAAAAGTTTCAAACAGCTGCCGTATTCTTTTGGCGCTCTCCCTGCGGTCACACTGCATTTCGCTCTTACAATAACTCCCAATTGGACGTGTTTCTGGTTAAAGCAGCCGCTACACGTGCACCATAGAAAAGTCAGCTTTTTATTTTGAATTCCGGATCAAGAGAAGCCTTCGCCGTCGCCACAATGGTTGCCCAGAGTTCGGATAAGATGCGGGCCTTGGCCCTGAAGCTGTTTGAGATCAACGCCTTCAAGTTCGGAGACTTCAAGATGAAGGTGGGCATCAATTCGCCGGTCTACTTCGACCTCCGAGTGATTGTCAGCTACCCGGATGTGATGGTGAGTAGAGAGCACACTTCTCCCAAGGGAATCCCCATTAACCCAACCTCAACCACCTGTGGAATCCCTGCAGCAAACCGTATCCGATTTGTTGGTGGAGTACATTAAGGAGAAGCAACTTAACGCCCGGCACGTGTGCGGAGTGCCGTACACGGCTTTGCCCCTGGCCACCATCGTCTCTGTACAGCAGGGCACGCCCATGCTGGTGCGACGCAAGGAAGCGAAAGCTTACGGCACCAAGAAGCTCGTCGAGGGCATCTTTAATGCCGGCGACACCTGCCTTATTGTTGAAGATGTTGTGACCTCCGGTTCCAGCATTCTGGATACTGTTCGAGACCTCCAGAGCGAGGGCATTGTGGTGACCGATGCCGTTGTGGTCGTAAACCGGGAGCAGGGCGGCGTGGCCAACATAGCGAAGCACGGTGTACGGATGCATTCGCTTTTCACGCTCTCCTTCCTGCTGAACACCCTGCACGAGGCCGGACGCATCGAGAAGTCCACCGTGGAGGCGGTGGCCAAGTACATAGCCGCCGTCCAAATCAACAGCGATGGAACGTTCGTGGGCGGCGATAAGCCCGATGTTGTCGGAGGTGTGTATGCCCCCAAATCTCCCTTAGATATACTGATTGCCAGGTAGACAGATAAAAAGAGTACATGACACTCGGGGAACGCGTGGGGTGGCCTCGAACTAAATTCAATTAGGGGAGCAGCCCGCTCGGTCATAAAGTTCCTAATTTTTGCCTATATGACCGCCAATAAACAGCGCTGCTAACCCCTTGTCCGGATTTCAGAGATCAAGTTCGCGGGAACGCGGCACGTGATTCGGAGGGGCCAGTGCTCCACTCAATTATGCCATGCTTATCAGGCCACTCGAGAGCTAGACTCTCCATGTTCGGTCTCCTCCTCCAATCAAGCCAATCTCCGGGCAATATAAGTAATCACTGATGATTTATATTCTGATGTACAAAAACCGGTTCGTTTTTGTTTCTATGTGTAAAAGTAGGGTTTTTTTTTACTAGTTTAGAGGTTCTTAAATTTTGTGTATTTGTTTTTCTGCTTAGAAACATAAACTTTAGATATTATTATGGTTTCCTTTTTTGTTATTATATTTTGTTTTGACTTATTTTAAAGTAGAGTCGGCTTGACATCTATGCAGTTAATAAAATGCTGTTTCTAATTTTATAAAAACACAAAATCACAGAATCAAAATTAAAAATCAGAAAGAAAACTATTTTTAGAAACACGAAGTTTGTATATTCTGAAGTCTGCAAATAGATCAGGGTAACGAATATCAAATCAATTATAACTATGCCACAAAAAGCATTATTATCTACAAATAGAAGCACAAGATAGATAAGATTACTTCAAATTTAAACACTTTATCTTCCCAAGTGCTCACTTTCCTTAAAATAATCTATTTTTGTTTTGTTTCAGCCAACGACTTGCAGCGCACAAAACTGACCTACGAAAACCGCGCCAACTTGACCAAGAGCCCGATTGCCAAAAGGCTATTCAACCTGATGGTCAGCAAGCAGACGAACCTCTGCCTGGCTGCCGATCTGACCCGAGCAGATGAAATCCTGGACGTGGCCGACAAGTGTGGCCCTCACATCTGCCTGCTAAAGACGCACGTGGACATCGTTGAGGACTTCAGCTCGGAGTTCATATCCAACCTGCAGGCTCTGGCTAAGCGTCATAACTTCCTGCTTATGGAGGACCGCAAGTTTGCGGACATTGGCAACACTGTGGCGTTGCAGTACGGCAAAGGAGTGTACAAGATATCCAGCTGGGCGGATCTGGTCACGGCGCACACCCTGCCTGGACGCAGTATTCTTCAGGGTCTCAAAGCAGGCCTTGGCGAGGAAGGAGCCTCGAAGGAGCGCGGCGTCTTTCTGCTGGCCGAGATGTCAGCCAGCGGCAACCTGATTGATGCCAAGTACAAGGAGAGCAGCAATAAAATCGCCACCGAGGGCGCCGATGTGGACTTTGTGGCCGGTGTGGTGTGCCAGTCCTCGGATGCCTTCGCCTTTCCGGGTCTGCTGCAGCTGACCCCGGGCGTTAAGATCGACGAGAGTGTGGACCAGCTGGGCCAGCAGTACCAAACGCCGGAGCACGTGGTCAAGGAGCGCGGCGCTGACATCGGCGTGGTGGGCCGAGGCATTCTGAAGGCCACAAATCCAGAGCAGGCGGCTCAGACATACCGCGATCGCCTGTGGGCAGCCTACCAGGATCGCGTGGCCAAGTAGTAAATCTGAAATGTTCCAACTTCCAATTCCCATTCCCCTGGTTTCGGTTGCCTTAGATCCTTAGTTAAGCGCACAAAGACAAGATTCTTTTTCATGAGTTTATGAAATGCATTTATGAATTGAATTTAGGCTATGAATTTTTCACAGAAATGTTTGCTTTTAGCAGTAAAACAAATACAAGGCAACAATCGGTGTAGACTGCACCAGCGGTGGTCCTGCCGCTTAGTAGGAGGCCAGGCACTGCAACACGTAGCTGTAGTCTCCGGATAGATCGTCCTGAAAGGCACATTAAAATGGTTGTTTCCGTTGAATGTAAGCAAACTTTATTAGTTAATACATTAAGCAAAAACTATACATTCGAGTACGATGCTGAATAATTTACAAAAAACACACACATGTATACAAAATAAAGTACGTAAAAAGGTTAAATCATAAATATTGTTGAAAAAGTCAACTGGTTCGTTAGACGGGGGGAAATACTACATAGGTATTTGGGGATTTATGAATCGGAATATTAGAACACATCACAATATATAATGGATAATTTCATTTGTTCTTTGAGTTATTTGTTATTTTCGAAATGCAACATTTTTGTTTGTTATTTCTTTTTTTTTTTGGCATTTTCTATTTTAGCAGAGGGATATATATATGTACATATATATCTGTATTCTGGCTGCATCAGGCTTTACCAAGCCGTCAGAGTGACTAGGACATATCCAATATCGGTCTCGGCATCCTCCTGATAAAGATAAAGCGTGAAAAGAGCAGAAGTGTAAAGCATTAAACGCTTTTTTACTTTGTATACATGGGCTTAGATTTGGATTATCACCACGAAAGTTATATAGTCTCCATGAAGGAGGGGATGATAGTAATATATATTCGTGTAAAATTGATCTATGAAAAGCTAGACATTTACAGATTTATAGCATAAATGAAAGGTATATGCTTAAATAGTTCCTAGATTAAAGAATGTAAACTTGTTTTAAATTTTCTAAGTAACTCAAAGCAAGTAGTGCTTGGACATTTTCTCAAGCATTTATTTTAACTCTATAAGCAAATAAATCAATTTAATATAAATGAAAAATAAATAAACAAATTAATTTGAAATATAATTTAGAATCAAGTACCAAATTCACACGAACTCTTATTAATTCATTAACCAACCGCCGCCCTTAAGTTAATATGCGATGTAAACGACTAACTTGTTAGTAACATGACAACAAGCAGTGCAGCAGCAGCTTCTGTTAAGGAACTGTAACTGAAACTCAGCAGCTTCTGTTAAGGAACTGTAACTGAAACTCTGTTTAAATTTTCCGTTTTGTCATATTTTTGTTTATTTTGTTGCGTTTTTTATAACTATATTTATATATATATATTGCAAATGAGACTCGATAAAAATAAAAACAGAGAAAACCATAAGCTATTCAGCTATATAGAGATACAATAATGTGCATGTGGCGTGCATAGAGCTATGTGTCGTTGTAATGTAATCATAATCAACAGGATGCGAGATTGGGGCTCTGATTCAACGGCTTTAAATGCACTGCGTGGCCTCGTCTTGGGTTAAAACTTGTTCCAATATATAAAATCTATACATTCGTCAACTAATCGACATCTGAATTGTATTTGTACATTATTTTTTGTTTAAGAATTCGTAATTTAGGACGTGGAACAGACGATATTGACAAGTAAAATTTATTGTTGGAGCTTTTTGTTTTTGGGAGTTCTTTTTGTATTATTTTAGAATCCAACAATAGCCAATAGGGCACGCTTATAATCGCCGGATGTATCGCCCTAAAAATATAGAATATGCCAGGTTTTAATGTCTTTTGTATGCACACAGGTGAAGTAATCAGAAAAGCAACAGGGTGTGGCATGAATTTTGCATTGGGAAAATGTTCAACAACAACAACAAAAGGAAGGAAGGAGCCATCAGGATGATCCGCGATTAATGGAGGTTATTGCAGTTAGACAACCGAATGCGAATTAATTAAAAGTGTTAACAGGGTGCAGTATTCAAAACACACAAGGATAGATGAAGAAATCGGTATTTACCTTGATCCAGGACTCCAAGCTCTTGCCGTACTTGTTTTGGAATGCCTCCTTGATGTCACCCAGATCGATCTCCGAGCGGCTGACAATGATGCGGATCAGCGTCTTGTCCTTGGTGCCCATGCCAGCCATCGAGTCGTGGAGGCGCTCCGAGAAGTAATCGATCTTGGACTTGCAGCACTTGACTAAAGATAGATTCCATGATTAGCGGATTTGTGGCATAAAACATATTATAGAAAACTCACCGATGGCCAGGAAACCCTTCTCCACGGAACCGCTGAACTCCCGCTTGATGGCCTTCTCGATGTCGTTGCCCGACAGGTTCTCGTACTCGAGGAAGATCTGGCGCAGCTGCTGGTAGGAGCGGGTGATCAGGATCGAGTTGAAGGTGGACTCGTCGGTGCCCCACTGTCCCTCGCCGGCGTCATGCAGAGCCTGGGCATCGGCAATGGCCGCTCCCTCATCCACACCCTGGTTCTCGTCACGGTTGCCCTGCACCAGGGACACGCACAGGCGCTTGAAGTGGCCACTGGTATCGCCCTTCAGGTCGGATTCTAGGGACTTGCCGAAGCTCTGCTCGTAGAACTGGGCAATGGTCTTGATGCCGTAGTTGGACAGCGTGCAGAGGATCTCGATGATGGCCTCCTCATCGGTTCCCAGTCCAGAGATGGCGTCGTGCAGCTCCTGGGCATAGAACTGAGGCAGCGGCGTCATCAGAGCCAGGATCACATCCTCAAACTTGCCGCCCAACTCAGACTTCAGGTCAGAGATCAGGTCCTTGCCGTAGGCGGTCTTAAAGGCCTCGGCAATTTCCAGGCGCTGCACGATGCCGCGTCTGGCCAGGATCTCGATGATGGCCTTCTCGTCGGTGCCGAAGCCCTTCATGGCCTTGCGCAGAATGGCCGCATCCTCGACGGGGTCGAAGGGATCCGCCGGGTAGACGGTGGGTGTGCACTGCGCATAAATAAAAAAAAAGGGAAATTAGTAAGAAATGCCTGAGTAATGCATGAATAATTTGGTTTTTTTATAATGCAAGACACGTAATCTTGAAAAAGGGTGTATTTGTGATTCATAGTGGAATTTATATGTTGAAATTTATTTGTATTTCCTTGATTTTATTTGCAATTGTTTTGTTATTTCTACATTTGTTCCTCCCTTTGTCTTGCAAATTTGGCTTTTATATTGATGTTACTTGTTTTTGTTTCTATTTTTAAACAAGTCAGAGAGAACTCTGATAGAAATTCTCTTATCAGCTTACTCACTTCTCTTGCAGGTCTTGTTTTTCTACAATTATCTGGAGCTCAGTGTACACTTTGATGAGAATGTAATTGCCCAATTATAGATAATTACTTAGCAACAGACTTGTGAGCATTATCTGTACCAGCAATATTCAATCTCGAAACAGTTTTCAATCAATAAGTAATAAATACTATCTAGTCTTATTGATCAAGGTTAGTAATTTTATTAAAAATGTATGAAAATATTTGTTTTAACCAAAGAAATCCAATTTTGTGAGCCTAATGAATCACATCATTTAATAAACTTTAATAAATCTTCCGCTCATCACAGAGCCTCCTCAAACACTCACCTTGAATGGGTAGTACTCGGCGGAACTCATTTTGGTTGGTTTGTTGTGGAAAATCTGTAAGTAGGAAGTGGAAAAATCATTATTAATAATGCCTCAAAGATTGCTAATCAAAAACAAAAAACGTGATAGAAAATTAACCCCCGGCAAGGTCAAACGCTTCAACTCTCAGAGCTTATGAGCCCGGCCTTTATTCCGGGCCGCCTGATGACATCATCAAATGTCGTAAAACCCTCGCATAACGCATACGCCTCGTAGCCAGCCTGGCGCTGGGCTAAAAACACTCTCTTCCCATTGATTTTTCCGCTAATAGTGTGTTTAAGCAGATGTTTTTCTAGTTGTTGGGCCCAAGCCAAGTTCATCGTACTTCCCGGGGAAAGTGAAAGTTACTTTTCAGTTCAGTTCGCAGGAACCGGGTCTGTCTGGATGGCTTTGCAGGGGTGTGAGAGTAGTTTTCGTGATAGGCCAAGACCAAACCCATTCGGAAACCCACACGAAATGGAATGGCCTTATAAACGGATGAGCTCATTGCGTTCTGGTTTGAAACACATCGGGCTCACGGCTCACAGCTCGTTTGGGCCAAGAGAAAGCTTCAGGGAAATGCCTGCCTGTCCACTTCAGTCGTCAAGCTGAACACTATCTCCGTGGGGATTTGTTCTAGGCTCACATAATCCAGAAAATCAATAGGCCCAAATGACTTTATGACAAATTGATTTAGATTTCTGGATCGGTAGCTAGTTTTCACATTACGTGAAGTAGAAAATTTGTTTGCTTTCCTATGCTGCCGCCAAAGTAGAAAGTCAACAAAAGGCGGCAGAAAAAAAGGCATTATAAAAGACTTGACGTGGCGACGCTCCAAACAGGCCACAAAAAAGCAACAACTACCAACGCCTCTGCAGGCAAGCTATAAACAAACAAAAATGTTTTGGCCAAAGCTGGAACCGGTTATGTGTGTTGGATGTGTATAGAACTACACAGAAAGAAATATTTAAGAATGTAAGCTAGATATGCTCAAGAAATCAAAGATGATTTTAGCTGAAGTTATGGTTAGAATTTGTAGTCAAATATATTTTTATATTGTTAAATAATTTAGCTCAATTTCTCATTGAACTATCTTGTGTATTTTCTGTGTAGGTTTCAGACATCTGTGTTTTGATAGACTCATAAATTAGAATTCTTTTTGCCATCACAAACAGAATTTGGAAGTTTTTGGGGGGACTGGAAAATCCACTAAAGTGAACTAAAGATGTCTACGCCATCCATGACGTATCTGATGATGTTGATCTATAAATATCTCTCGGGAGATCATGACTTGTGAGATACATTTGAAATTACAACAAGTAATGACAATGATTCACACCATTTGTGACGTCAATTGGAAGCTTAAAACATGACTTGAACATCAGTCTTCATAGAGAGCAGTAAAGAGAACGCTCTGGAATTGGGTAAAACGCGTGACTATGTGTGAACAACTTCAGAAACAAAAGCTTTTAGTAACTTCTTTATGGTAGACTGTACCTTGAATTTGAATTCATAAATGTTTTAAAATTTTTTCTACAATTACAATTGCGCCTGGCAATAAACCTTGATGACACACCTATGCCGGTGTAGTGTGTGTACTAGTACTTGGTATAATATAATTGCCCGACCTTAAATGCAAAATGACTAATACTGGGGCACTACTCCCATAATTTACTGTAGCTTAGCCCCCTATGATAGCAATTGAAGTTGATTGAATTACTAAATTGGATGGTGAAAGCAAAGAAGATGTATGATTTTTACGAAGAATTTCATATCTCTTCCCAAAAGATAGGAGAAGATGAGAAAAAAAAACGAACAAAAAGTTTACTACAAGTTAGTGGGAGATGAGGCAAAAGTCACACGCGTCTGACGGAGAGGAAAGCGAGAAAAGCCAAAAGAGAGCGCACTTTGATGATGTCATTTTTTGCTGGCCGATTTTGTGTGTTTTTTCCGACTCTTTTACTCAAATCGGGGGCAGTATATACATAGAGAGATTATTCTTCTCACTCGCTCCAATGCATATTGGATTCTGGAGAATTCTTCTAGCCGCGCCCAGAATTCTACAAGTCGAATTACGCCCTTGAGACCAAGGAATCTCTCTGTTTGCTACGCACACACTTTCTTTTCACTTTTCTGCTTGTCTTTGCACTTGGCTTAGGCGACTTTTGGCACAATAATAATAAACAAACAGCTTTTATCTAGCGAATGCCTCACAATTTAATACCAACGATATTTTCAGCTCAACGTACAAGTCTGGCGAAGCGAACTGCAAGCGATGTGAATAAATACTATGGGGATTGGGGTCCGCCGCTTAGCTTTTATACTGGGCGCTCTCAGCGAAAAAGCCGGCCGATTGGGATCCACCAGAGGGGGAGAGAACTTTTTTATATAGGGTATCCGTGGGGTGGAAGAGTATTATAAGCTAGTGCCAACCTCAAATTTTGGTTACAGGCACATACATATATCCCTAATTAGCAGGAGTGTCGATTCAGCAGTAGTAGTAGTTTTCTAACTTATCTTTGAATTGGTTCCACTTTTGTAGGGTATTTCAGCTGACCAATGGTCGTATACAAGATCCCGCCTAGAAGTCAGTTCTCTCCTACGCCTTAAACTAACACCTGAGCTTCTTGAGTTCGCATGAATCACCTTTGGAAGCTGTTGAAACTATGACGATACCGCAATACGAGAAATATGTAAATATTTGCTTAATGATGACGACACGGGGAAAATAATCTTATGTTTATAAATACCTGATATGAATATGTTACTGATAAAGCAATACATTTCGCAAGAATTGGTTTAAGAACATTGAAATCGAACATTAAACATTGCAAACTTTTACAAACATTTTTTTTAAATATTCCAGAAAATCAATATAAAAATTACAAATATATATTGACTATAAACAGATGAAACTATTTAAAACGCTATTATTCAAAAGCCGAAATAAAAAAAAACTCAAATCTTATGTTTAATTTTCCGGCCATTTTTAAATTCGATTAATATAGTTTATGACTAGCAATTCATCTTTAGAAATATCGATAAGTTGTAGCAAGTTCGACTAATATCGCAGAAAACATTAAATTAAAGTAACCGCCAGTTCAGTACCTCGGGACACTTTTAATTTAATGAATGCATTATATTTTTCTGATATCGGAGGATTCTAGTGGCAGTTAGGTTGCATACTGCAAACCAAAGGAGACTCCGCAGATTCTTAATAGCTCCTACACCTGTACATTATTTAAAAAAAACATATTTTTTTTAAATTCCTCAAATGTTGAAATGAATTTTTAAAAGGGCCTCAATTCCCAATCGGGAAAAGAAAGGTGGACATAAATTGCCAACCGGTAATAAAACATCGATTCATCGAACATCGATATCAACAAAATCATAAAAAAAACATCGGAAAACATCGTTAAAAAAATCTTCGATGTTTTCAATTATGAATCAATTGTTTATTTTCAATTCCTTCGCTCAAGCATTTTAAGAATTTGGAAGATACCGAGACTCCACCTCAGCAGTTGCTTTTGCAGTTAGTCACCAGGATGTGAGTATATACATATATCGCCCAACTCCAGCAGGTACGCTGTTCCGGCGTCGGGCCCCTCCCTTCTATGGCGGCTTTTCTCGTTATCTGGCCACGAATCGCCTCGGAACCTGCCCTGCCACTCACTTTTCCCCACCCACCCTCTCTGACTGTGCCCGGTTATCTTCCGCAGATAAGGATAAGCGAGAATACAGAATGTGGAAGGCAACGGCCGGGCACCAGATACAAGAAACCAGCGCCGCTCCGGACGACGACTGGGAAACGGACCCTGATTTCGTCAACGATGTCAGCGAACAGGAGCAGCGGTGGGGATCGAAGACGATCGACGGCAGCGGTCGCACTGCAGGCGCCATAGAGTGAGTCATCCGCACCTCGATCGATTTCGGTGGAATTTCAACTCAGGTTTCATTATTCATTGTTTAGCATGGACAAGCTGCGGGAGGAGACGGAGAAGGCAGATCTGGACAAGAAGAAGCAACTGCTGAAAGAGCAGAATGCTGGGTATGGCTATGGCGGCAAGTTCGGTGTGGAGAAAGACCGCATGGACAAGTCGGCGGTGGGCCACGACTACCAGGGCAAGGTGGGAAAGCATGCTTCACAGAAGGACTACAGCGACGGGTTTGGTGGAAAATTCGGCGTGCAGTCGGAGCGCGTGGACAAGTCTGCTGTTGGCTGGGATCACATCGAAAAGGTGGAGAAGCATGCCTCTCAGAAGGACTACGCCACGGGCTTTGGCGGCAAGTTTGGTGTGCAGTCCGATCGAGTGGATAAATCAGCCGTGGGCTGGGATCACGTCGAAAAAGTGGAGAAGCATGAGTCCCAGAAGGGTAAGCTATTTTACAAGTGAATTTTATTATTACTATAGAGCCTTTTCCTTCCCTAGACTACTCCAAGGGCTTTGGCGGAAAGTTCGGCGTGCAAGAGGACCGCAAGGACAAGTCGGCCGTGGGTTGGGACCATATCGAGGCCCCACAGAAACACGCTAGCCAGGTGGATCACAAGGTCAAGCCGGTAATCGAAGGAGCCAAGCCCTCGAATCTGCGGGCCAAGTTTGAGAACCTTGCCAAGAACTCGGAGGAGGAGTCTCGCAAGCGAGCCGAAGAGCAGAAGCGGCTGCGTGAGGCCAAGGACAAGCGGGACCGCGAGGAAGCCGCCAAGCAAACCGTGGCGGAGAACACGCCGCGAACCTCGACGGAGACGCCTCCACCGAAGGGCAGCAGGGCGGCTATTCAGACGGGTCGAGCCGGTGGGATTGGCAATGCAATCAGTGCGTTCAACCAGATGCAGTCGCCAGTGTCTGAGACCCCACCTGCTCGCAAGGAGCCCATCGTTATTCCCAAATCGCAGCCGGCTAAAGTGGAGGTGAAAGAAGAGCCAGTAACCGCTGCAGCTGTTGCTACGCCAGCACCACCTACTCCTGAACCAGCTCCGGCTGCAGTAGTGCAGACTGCACCGGCAACCAAGGTTGCAGCACCACCACCAGATGTGGTGCCGCAGATTGAGGTGGAAACCGTAGCTACGCCCCCCAGAAGCGAACCGGAATCGCCAGTGCATGTGCCAACGCCCCAACCTGAGCCTGTTTCCCAACCGCAAGCCGAACCCGAGCCAGTTGCCGAAGAAGAGCCCCTGTATCAAAACCAAGCTGAGGTTAAGGCTGCCTCACCGCTGCCCGCTACAAACGGTGCAGCTTCCGAGGCCGTGGCAGCACCTGCAGTGGAAGAGGCCATTTATGCGAACTCGGACAATCTAGCTGACTACCTTGAGGACACCGGTATACATGCTATCGCTCTATACGACTACCAGGCTGCCGACGACGACGAGATCTCCTTTGATCCGGACGACGTGATCACTCACATCGAAAAGATTGACGACGGCTGGTGGCGGGGCTTGTGCAAGAACCGCTACGGCCTCTTCCCGGCCAACTATGTGCAGGTTGTGGGTCAAAACTCCTCCTAAATGCTTCCGATTGAGATTGACGATAGAACAAAATCAAATTGTATTTACCTACTAACACTAACGATACTACCTTATGTTGTATTCAGTATCGATTCGCTACTACTTATCCCCTCCCATTAAGCATTTTCATTGTTTTCCTTTTAACCCCAATCCCTCCAATTTATGTGCAACGAACGGCTAGAGTTAAAAATTATTATTGTATTTTTTGATGCCAGCGTTAAAACCAATCAATGTATTCCATATTTTAAATATCATTTGATGCATTTTACATTCTATGTATTTAAATCTCGTATTTTTCCAAGGAAGTACGCCTAGCTATTTATGTTTTCAATTAAGCGATTTATGGGCAACATTTACTGAAACATTTAATGCTCATTTCATATTTTATGCGTTGACTATGAAGTTTGATGTACCAAGTAACGATTTTGCTCGTTTTAAATTGTATAAAGTCTACGAGAGTTTCCCGTGTCAGGTGAGATCTAATGTTGAAGACAGTCACAACAAAAAGTCTGCTCTTTTGATAAAGAAATCCATAATTAATAAAGATTATTAATAACTAATACAAGAGTTTTTACTTTGTGGTCAAAATTAAATGTTAAAATTATGGGAATTCATATTTAAATACTTTTTAAAGAGGGATTGGTGTAATTCGTTTAAATAAAATCTTCGAATCTTTGTAATTTTTTAATTGTTTAATTTATAAAGCTTTAAAATTTATTGATAAATCCTGATATTGATATTAATAAAAAAAAATAAAATAAAACAAAAACAAAGTATTAAAAGGCTGAAGTAGAATAAAATGCAAAGATTAAAGCGATTTACAAATAAAAAAAGTTACTGCATTTCCGATGGAAACTTTTTTACTATACCTAACGGTAATGAATTTGTCAGTAATTAATAATAAACCAATCAAGCATATAATATTTTTATTTCAGAAAGCTTAAATACAGAAACTAGGTGACGGGGATGTGCATTGATGTGGAAATTTAAAAGCTGCCACAAGTTAGCGGTTATAGCCATATTATTATAATAGCTTGGATTAGTTTATTCTGTAAGTTTAGTTTTAAAATGCATATCCCTAAATATAGATTAGAAAAGATCATCTAAAACCTTTTGCAAGTGTATTAAAGGCTGTTATTTGGACATAAAGGAAATGTTTAAAGATCGCGAGAAACGTTCCTTTGTCCTAGATTAGGTTCATATCTACGTATTATCCGGGGTATGACAATGCCTTTGGTGAAGGGAATGTATGTATGTATGTCTTCCTTATCAAAATCGGGAAATGCATTACAACTTACAAGAATGCAGTTTATATACAGTGAATCATACAATATGTATGCGTGTAGATATATATTTGCTTGCTACAAAGGAAAAGACTTTGCATTCTGCTGATTCATCAATGAAAGAACTAAAGTAAGAACATCCATGTTGTAAATTTGTCCGACAGCCGAAAAGAATAAGGTTATTGATAAATCTTATCGTGATTATTCGGCGTCAGATGGCAATCGGAAGGAGTGTCAGACAAACGTAAAGTTGGTGCCGATAAAGTTGATTTATATTTGTTAATTTGCTGCGGGTATTACGATAAAGTTTGCGTGTTGGAAACAACGTGGAGAGTATTAACTTATGACTGTCCGTCAAACGAGAATAAAACTAGTTATTACTTACATACCCACCCACCCAGGCCGACTTGAAACTACTAACGGTAACTTGTGGTTAGTGATAAGAGAGAAAGGGACACAGGCAGAGCGAGAATGAGAAGGAAATTGACAAGGCCGTTTGACAAACTAGAATTTCAAATGTCAATTTCAAATCCGTGGCGGTCTTTCTGGCCACTCAAAGAATTTTCGGTTCTTATCAGAAAATCCCCCTTTCAAAACCCCAGTTCTCTCTCCCACACGCTCGCTCCCGCTATCAGTGCGAGAGAGCAGTATTTGGAATAAATAGCAGCTACGACCAAACGCAGCTGTCACTCAGCTCCGATCGCGCAGCGTCTGTTGGCTCAGAGTTAAACTACAGTTGGGGCCGATAAGGTACTTGAAACTCCACACACCCACGAAAACGAAAACGGCCAATGACCAGTGCAGGCGCCAAAGAAATTGTCGGAAAAGCTTGAGTGTTGCACAACAAGGAAGAGAGCTGCGGGTTGCCACACCGCCCAAATAGTGTGCGTGCGTGAGGGCTGCGAGTGAGTGTGCGTGCGAAAGCGAAAGAAAGCAGCTGGCAGGAACCACAATATTGCGAGAAAAATTAATAAACAAAAGAGCAGCGCTCGCAGAGCACAAATTGCTGGTGCGGTCGTCTCCGTCTTGTCAATTGCCATTAACTAAGTGAACAATTGGCAGTCGAAGCAGTCGCGCTGGTTCCTCGTCGATTCTCTTATTTCGCTTTTGTTTCCTACCGTTCAACGTCATCGAATTCGTCAATTGGTTCTCGGGCGGGGAAAAGTCGGAAAATGCATTTATAATCAGTGCTCCTTGTGATATAATAAAGCCGCGCGCTCCGATTTTTACTACTCGGAACTGCAATCAATTAGTTGTGCTAACCCAAGTTATCCAATAATTTACATCTCCGCCAGTATTTCGTGTGTGAGTGTGTGTGCGTGCGCACGCAGGTGTGTGCTAATAACAAAACGTGGGCAAATTGTTGTTTCAAGAGCAGCGCTCTCACTCTCTTCTTTCCCAATTGGGGGCCAGTTTGGGGCTTGCACCGGCAAAGAGAGTGAGATAAATATACAATATGGGACTTGTTCTTAAGCGAAAAACAATTGTTTGTTGATAAGCGTCTCGCACTTGTAAATTCCTTAATTTAACGGTTTAGTTTCCCAGATGAATTAGGGGGGCTTCGCGTTTATTGCCAGCGCACTTACCACAGAAAACACGCTAAGACCGCAATGTATTTTAACTAATAAAGCGAATATTTACTGTTGTTTAAGCGTACAAATGGGCTTAGGCAAAAATTAACAATCTAATTGTGATGTGTGTGTGCCGCCAGCTGATAAGTGGAATAATTATTGCTCTTCTGTTTTCGAATTACTGTTATCTTTGTTTAGAAAAATATTTTCGGTTTTGTTGCCAAGTGTTTTGTTTCGCCAGCCACAAATTAAATTGTATATATTTTTTATACATTCTTTGCTGACGGCGCACAATGCTACGCAGTTTTTAAATATTCATTTCCCCCGAAATAAACACAATTTGCGACCGTGGACGTGGACAAAGCCAATAACCAACCACGACGACATTTAATTTTCTCACCCAATTGGCAATGGCCCTGAAATTATGGCGGATTTGTCTGCCGTGCAATTATCAAAATATGATATATGGTGCCTGATTTGGACAATCAAAATTGTTAACGAAAATGTAGGCCCAACGGAGGTTTCCGCTAGCCGAACACGTAGTTGATATATGTATTAACGGTTATCGGTATAAGTTCTGGATGGGAGTGTGGGGGATTGCCGTGCAGCTGGGTAAACACCTAACAGAATATGCTGTGACAGGCACACACTGTTTATATTTCAGCCAGCACTAGATTCGTTACACTTTGCCTTAAAAAACCCGGTTAGAGCTCCATTAATGGCGATTTGATTTGGCCAACTTATCTTTGGCTACACTGCAGTAGAACACGTATGTACATAGCTTGAAAAAGCCTAGTCAAAGGGGATCCCCGCAAACAAAGAAAGAAGCCTCCATGTAATTCCAATTTGTAATATAATAATTTCAACTTGAAAGTTCTGTGTGTATATTCAATTAATGCTCGTTGTCTTTGTCCGTCATCAATGAAGCGATGTGGAAAGAAATACAGCAAAGATATATGTATGTATGTAGGCATCAGTGGGGCAGCAGCGTTTTGTCAAGGTGAACCACTTGGCGGTGCTTCCAACAATACATATCTTTTGGAGAGCTCTGCGCCTCTGCTGATCAGGCACTTGTAATCGCGTTTTATCATCCACAAAGCAGAGCAGAGAAAAATGTACATATATTGATATACGCAGGTCAATAGTCTCGCAATGTTGTTGTTTTTAACAAGCCATATCTAAATGGTTGCTCAATATTCCAAAGCTTACTGCGAGTAAATTGAAAAAGGGAATTTTAATAACTGGCTCGCTGATTCATGAGGCTTTTGTTTATTTCCTCATCTGAATGGTGTACTGAAAATCCTATAATATATAGAAATATGTAGTTTGTTATCAGTTTCAGTGGCTCTCAAAGAACATAAGTATGTATATTTGTTGTTTATTATTATTATTTTTTTGCCCCGCACGTTCCGGGAAAAAACTAAACGTGCTACTTTGACTTCAGTTTTCGGGCAATGATGAAACTGTCTGAATACAAAATAGAACATTCAGGGCTCAAATTGCCATATAAGTTTTTATGGTGCGCGAATTTTACTCGTCTGTTTGCTGTCTGCATTATGATAATGCTAATTTTGATGAAATCACAAGCACAGGCTCAATTAAATGTAAATTGTGAGAAATATTAGCGGATGGCAGGTGAAACAATCAGAGAACAAACAACACCCATTAACTGGGATCAGTTTGTGGCGGGAACTGGACAAAAATAGGAGCATGTGACCTAACCGGATCATCTTGAGCTTCTGGTCTCCGTTGCAGAATGTCTTCGAATGAGGCCTACCACAAAAACACGGATCCGGGTGTGGGAGGTGGCGATGGTCCGGGCGGATCCACCAGTGGATCGACAGGAGGCAGTCAGCGCAGAAACCAGCTGCACCATCAGCAGATACTCAACGAGACGACGTATCTGAAACCCGCCGCCAAGCAGGCCTACTTCAGCGATGAGAAGGTCCTGATACCCGACGATGATAGCACAAATGTGAGTATTAAATAATTAAGTAAATTTTGTTAGATCTCAATTATTTCTTTATAATCCGCAGGTGCGTTTCAGCTTTCGCAAGCTGTGGGCCTTCACGGGACCCGGTTTTCTCATGTCCATCGCGTATCTGGATCCCGGCAACATAGAATCCGATCTTCAGTCAGGCGCCGCGGCCAAGTACAAGATCTTGTGGGTTTTGCTCTGGGCCACCGTCTTGGGTCTCCTCATGCAACGCTTGGCTGCAAGGTGAGTACAGAGTGCCTATCCTCGCTTCAGAAATGTAAATACAATTTCTATTACAGACTGGGCGTGGTCACGGGCCTGCATCTCGCCGAGATGTGCTACAGACAGTACAAGAGGCTGCCGCGATGGATCCTGTGGATCATGATTGAAATAGCCATCATTGGCTCCGATATGCAGGAGGTCATTGGCACGGCCATCGCCATTTACCTGCTGTCTAACAAAGTGTAAGCATATCAATGTGCAGGGTCGGGATCACGTCACACTCATCTTTAAAATCTATTTTTGCAGAGTGCCTTTGTGGGGCGGCGTGTTGATTACCATTATCGACACGTTCACGTTCCTGTTTCTGGACAAGTACGGTCTACGCAAGTTGGAGTTCCTATTCGGTTCCCTCATCACCATCATGGCTGTCTCTTTCGGCTATGAGGTAAGCCCAAAGATCGCACCCGAAAAAGTTCCCCTATTATTTTATTGTTTGAATGCTGAATAGGTAATCCCCGAAAAATTCCCTCTGTTAAGAGGCATTTAGAAACTCTAAAAAATGAATTTCATCCAGACGTGCGGGCAAAAATAAATTATTTAAGCAACTGTGTCGTAAAGTGCGATGAATATATTAGTAAGCCTTTTCAATTGTTTTTCCCCATTTTGCCACAAGCTGTAAATAGCCAAACTACCCTTTTGTGGGGGCGTCTCCCGATAAAGTAAAGTAATGATTGCTAAACCGAACCTTCAGCGAGGCCCATTTATTATATTTTTCACTCGTAAATCTACGTGAGCTACAGTTTGTTTACAGCCCACATAATAAGTAATTGTTCTTGAGCTGTCTGTCCCACTTTGAGGAGGAGACACAAATGATTAGATAAGCTGCACTTGCACATTGGGTGAGACACTTCATCTCTCGTTGGCCGGACAGCACACGATGATGCTGCCGGAAATGGCACACAATTTCATATGGGATAAACAATACAGACCTTATCGTCTGGGTGGTTATTTAATGCTAAATTGTACAGATATCCATGGGGAATTTTATACAGCGATTGTTTTGGGGGTTTTTTGTTATTTTTAACAATTACAAATAAATAATTACTTCTCACATTTGATTACTAGAAATTTGATGGGGCTTTTCTCAATTTTTTATTATATCCTAATATATTTTTGTTACTTTTTCAGTATATTGTGTCGGCCCCCAACCAAGGAGAAGTTCTTGAGGGAATGTTCGTGCCCTGGTGCTCCGACTGTAATTCAAATGTCTTGCTGCAGGCCGTTGGCGTGGTCGGTGCTGTCATTATGCCACATAATCTCTATCTGCATTCGGCCTTGGTCAAGGTGATAACGATTTATATATTTAATTAAGACACAATACTTAATAATCGAAATTTTTCTTTGACAGTCCCGAGACATTGATCGCCGCCAGCCAAAGAAAGTAAGCGAGGCGAATTTTTACTTCTTCATAGAGGCATCGGTAGCCCTGTTTGTGTCCTTCATTATCAACCTGTTTGTGGTGGCGGTGTTTGCCCATGGAATGTATGGCAAAACGAACAAGGATGTGGTGAGTAAGAGAATCGCTTAATTGAGACTCAGATTAGGATCGTATATTCTCATCAGATTGACGTGTGCGTCAACAAATCGATGTACGAGGATGCGGTGACCTCGTTTGTGGACAATCAGAATGGAACGGCAATCATTGATGCAGATCTGTACAAGGGCGGCCTCTTTTTGGGCTGCACCTTCGGCGCCGTTGCCATGTACATTTGGGGCGTCGGCATTTTGGCCGCTGGTCAGAGCTCTACCATGACGGGCACCTACGCGGGCCAGTTCTCCATGGAGGGATTCCTCAACCTACAGTGGCCGCGTTGGTGTCGCGTGCTGGTCACGCGTTGCATTGCCATCATTCCCACCTTCTGCCTGGCGATGTTCAGCAAAATGGAGGACTTAACAAACATGAACGATATTCTGAATGCAGTAATGTCGCTCCAGCTGCCGTTTGCTGCCATACCAACCATCGCCTTTACCTCGTGTGCCGCCATTATGGGCGAGTTTGTCAATGGATTGTGAGTCGATAAGGATAAATATTCTTGGCAATTTGTAATTGTTTGTTATTTGCAGGGGCAACAAAATCGTGTCCATACTGTTAACCATTGTGGTGATTGGAGTTAATTTATATTTTGTGGTCGTGCAGGTGGAGAACATGAATATAGAAGGCGGCCTGTTGGCTCTAGTCTGTGAGTAAAGAGTAATTATCAACGCATATGCCCTTGCTAATGATAGCATTTACCCTTTATAAATGCAGGTATATTTGCGGTATTGTACATACTGTTTAACCTATACCTTGTGATACACATGGCGGCCTGCATGGGCAATCAGCGTCTGATGAACAGTCGGGTGAGTTGTGGCCGGGTTACTTATCAGGAGGGCTTAGGGAATCACAAATTAGTCTGGACTCTTTGACACATTTGAAAGCATCGCTGATACCACCATCAATGGGTTGACTTTATCATTTTACGTGACTGAGACCTCATAGGATTCGTGGGTACTCGCGGGCTTTGTGGACGCTATCTCTGGTACTCAAGGTATTCTCTATTTACAGTGGGTGCAGCGCTTCGTGTTGCCAAGCCAGAACAGCTTTTCGATAAAGAACGCCAACTCGACGTATGCCAGGTATGTGAACCGAATGGATACTCGCAACCCCACCACCTTTACCACCCATTACACACAAACACCAATGCACAAACACTCTCTCGATCTGTAACTCCTTCCTTGGTAGCTTAGCAGCTATCTACTCTAACCTCTAACCTTTAGCTTGTGATTCCGTTCTTACCTGCACTGTTTTTCTCTACCAAATCGGCTGTGATTCTTTTTATTTCTCCTACTCCTACACCCATTTGTAAGCTATCCACTTCTATGCTGACTAATCTACATCCTGGTTACGATCTCTGAACCAAAACTAAACACCCAAACCGTATCTCGCTATGCTCTCTTCTTTCGATTCTTCACAGTGATGTAACCTTAGTTGTAGGCGAATCAGCTACTAACACGGTGAAAGGTCTCGATACCGTCTCGGAGAAAGTGCAAAACTGAATCATCCAACTCGGTGACTCGTTCAGGCCAGACTCCCCCCCACACACACACACCCCCCTCTTGTGATATTAACACTAAATCACGCTTAACACCAGTAACAAGTACCTAGTAGGGCTCTCCGCAACCCTTAGAATTCTTAAGGCACGTCTCTAGGGGAACCACATACGTTTGTACATACATAGAAAGCATTTACCCATCAACGATGGGCTCCTATAGGTATTAAGCGTGCTCCTGGTAAGTCATCACTGATTGCTTTATCGAGCAACGGGTATTATATATACTCATAAGGCTTCTGGCGCTTAGCATGTTAAATAAAGTTGCATTTACCACTAAGTACTACTCAAGAAAAGTCTTTCAATTTATTGTTAATTGGTATTTGGACTTAACTGCCAAGAGGAATGCGAATGGCCAAAAGGACATGGCCAAACCCAAGGACTTCCAAAGCAATGATTAAAATTTAAGATCATACATTCGTTTTAAGAACATTTAAGCTTACTTTTAATGATTTCGCAATATATTATTTTTATTGGTTGGCATTTGGGCATCAAAAAGCACTTTGGGCGTGGCTCATATATCATCTCTTGAAACTAAAAAAACACTAAAATTGTTTCAAATAAATTTAAAGTGTGGCTAATACTTAATAATTTTCTATCATGACATTTTTCTTTTATTATATGTTCTTGGCAAACCTGTATTCCATATGTGTGTCTGTGTTTTTCACCACTCTCTTCCCCTATCTGTATCTGTACACTTTTATACACCACCCGACCTACTCTTATACTCGGTGTCTTCTGGATTGTTTGATGTTTTCCATTCATTTGTGGCTAATTGAAATGTACAAAACGAAAAACCACAAAAAAAAACAACCAACTATTTGAAAATGAAAACACACGCACACGTGCACAACGCGACAACCAAATTGTATTTTCTATTTATGTGGAAATGGATTTTGCTTGGCATTGATTGATACAAACAAATTGAAAATATTTTCCGAATCGAACCCGAATGAATTTATTCCAAATTGATTTCTGAAGAATTGCGCATAATATGCAAAATTTCAATGCAACATAAACCGAGGCAAAATTAAAATGTACCAAAATTTCGATCGATTAAAGAACGCGTGCCAAGACCATCAGAATAACTAATTGATTTCCAATCTAAAATCCATTTTCGATTCGAAAATGAGCCACGTCCCAAAACATGTGCTGATGGTGAAAAAGAAACTGATTTTCTCTCTTTGTTTGGGGATCCATCAACGTCAACTACTGCCACCGCCACACCAATTCTGGATCGGATCCTGTTTACATATCTTGAATATAGCGAGCTGACGCTAAACGATAATGGAAGCGCAATATCCTCTATGCAGAATCCAAATCAGAATCTCACCCAACGAAGCCAATTAAGGTAGTCTTAAGTCTCCTCTACTCTCTGCCTGCTTTGATCGATTTTAAATTGAAAATAAACTTGTTTTTAACCTTTTGTGAATGTTGTAAGGAATCCAAAGTCCCGAAAAGAACCTGCTCTATAAGTATTTTGCCATTAGTTGTTGTTCTTTACCCTCGTATTTTATTTATTAAACGGATTGTACGTACTACCTACCCCTTCTAAACACAAATTGTTGATATTACAAAATTAATATAGATCATGATGTACTTACTAGATGTTAATCTGTAGACGTATTTATTGCCTTTAGAAATAAATGAATTTCATAAAACTTTCCCCTTTCCTTTTCAGGCAACTATAATAAATAAAAATTGGTTTTTATGTTTTTTTTGTTAGTGGTTTTTTACTTTGTATGCTT
Organism: Drosophila mayri; assembly: GCA_008042485.1. Classification (NCBI taxonomy): domain Eukaryota; kingdom Metazoa; phylum Arthropoda; class Insecta; order Diptera; family Drosophilidae; genus Drosophila; species Drosophila mayri. Next base: position 47,318 of record VNJN01008573.1, read on the forward strand.
TTAACGTTTTTTGTTTTCGTGTGATTATTGTCTTTGCGTTCTATGAGCCGTCAAAAATTATGTTTTTGGTGTGTGAAGTTAGAATTTTAATTCATAAAGAGTTTATTTGACTAATTTAGTTACATTTCTAAAAATTAAGGTGACAAAAATAAAGCCAAACTTAAAATATAAGAGCTACTAAATATGGTTCGGTAAATACTGCTCATTTGAGTTAAGATGTTCACTTGTTTTATTTTATTTTTATTGATTACTTGTTTCCTGCTCATAAAAAATACCACTAAGAACAGCTTAGCAAGTATTGATTATTTCTAATAAAAGTAATATAAAATAATCAATAATAAATTAAAATCATAAATGAGATATATAGCAAAATTTAGAAATTAAGAACAAGTGAACACAATAAAAAAAAAATTAAAAATAAAGAACAATTAGGAATGAACATATTAACTCGCACACATGATCAGTTTAAAACTAACACTGTTTCTGAGTTTCTTCATTTTATATTGTATTCCTCAATATATAAACTTATTTCGTAACCTTAAAGCTACATACTTAAAGTTTTCATTAAATCATAAAGTAAGAATGTAAAATATTAGGGAACGCAATGTTTGAAATTAAAAGGCAACGACTAGAATTTAAGTAGAATTTATAAAGTTTATAATCAAGTTAAGTTAAGCTTAGAATAGATTTTTATTTAAACTTAGTGGTGTCATTTCCAAAGCCAGATAATTATGTTTCAAGATTTATTCCTATCCTATGAATAAAAATGTAATGTCCACTTTTCTCACATTAAATTTCCCTTTTTAATTTAGTGAAAACCTAACTAGAGAGTGACACTCTATACACACCTCACTCCCACTCAAACCTCACTCATCAACTATTCATCAATCATCGCTCATTTATAACAATGTCATAACATCTCCCTTGCAGGATTGCCACCAGTGGCGACCATGAGGCGGACGTGATGGAAGGCGAGGAAGCGTAGCCATTACTGTGCTGCACTGATTCCGATGGCAGTGAGGAGGTTTGTTTCACCAACAGCAACAACAATGAGCTCGGCTGCCCCAGCAGCAATCTGGTGGAGGAGGATGGCGGGCAGCACGTGGTCCTCAGCTAGCGGTGGCATGCGGATTGGTTCCGTGGATGCCGCCGCCGAAACAAATCACTCGACAACGGACACAATGTGGCAAGGCTTTCCCGGTCAGGTCGAGTTCAATTGACTTGGCGACTTGGCCAGCGATGGAGGCAGGATTGGCGTTCGTTGTTGCTTCGGGTATACTTTTTTTAAGGGGTTCGTCTAAGAGGACCTGGGATCAGTGTAATACAATATCAAAATTCTAATTTGAATGCATACCAAAAATGGGAATCAACACTACATACAGCCTAGAGACAGAGAGGTCCATGAGATTGGCAATATGGATGGCACTTTTAACTAAAGCAAGTACATAATTATAAAGTCTATTAAAAATAAGGCTGTGAAATGAACTGAGCGTAAATCGAACCACATCAATTGTCGTCTAATCGTATGTAAATCTGTGTGTAAAAATTGCATAATTCGGCGTCTCATTATTGAGCCTGTGAATGATTGTTTATTTATCAAAAATCGAGTGTTTTTTAAATTTAGCCCTTTTAATATTTCGTATTTATTTTGTAGTGTCTTACTTAAGAGCTCCCTCATTAAAGCCGCACCTTTTACCGGAAACGAATGGTCCAGAGGAGTTCGACATTCTCCTAGCTAGCTATATAAATTTAAATATTTTAAAAATTGTTGTGTACAAAAATCGCTATAAACAAAATTTGTAATAAACTATTAGAAAAATCGTGTATCTGCGTTTTTCAAGATTAAATAGTGTGTGTGTAAACCTTTAGCCCGAGCTGAACCCAACCCAGGGGGTGGGATTTCACGTCATTACGTCAGCTTCATTAGTTAATTACTGGGCGTAATTAATTTCCCAGCTAACTGACCGATTAGTCAGATACTGAAAGTGAAATTATCGCCTAAATAGCTCAATGGGGGCCCTCATTGAAGCGCTCTGTCAATAGCGTGTTAGATCTCAGGTGTGGCCACGTCGATATCTAATATATCTATTCTCACTTAAGTGACTATTAGTTGGATTTGCATATGCACTTAGCGGACTTTTGGTGGCATATAAAAGCGAACAGTAAGTCGCAAGCGCATCCATTAATTACCTGGCACCCAAATCGAATGGAAATGAGGTTAATTATAGCTATTAGTTTTCTGTGGATATCGCTAGTTTCGGGACAGTTGCGTGAGTGAAAGTTCATTCTATGGGAATCCTGACTGCTTTACCTGTGTAATGTACATATACTTGTAGCTCCTGAAATTAAGAAATGCGAGGCTGGCGACTCCATCTGCATTGCAGAGACTGTGACCCATCTCTTGCGACAATTTCCCAAGGGTCTGCCCTCAATCGGATTGCAAACCCTGGACTCGATTGGATTCGAGAATGTTGTCGTTAGTCAAATAGAACCGAATGGCCCAGCAACTTTGGATCTGAGATTCCGCAACCTAACCGTAAGGGGCCTTGAGCACGCAACCGTGATGGAGGCAAAAGGATTCGATGGCGAGCTGCCACGGGTTCTGGAGCTGAGTGCGTGGGTTCCGTTGCTAAAACTCGAAGGAGACTACGAAATGCACGGCAGCCTTCTGAACATGCCCATTCAGGGAAAGGGTCAGGCTCAGGTGGAGGTCAAGGAGGGACGCTTTCGCTGCAAGGTTAGGGCCCTGGAGCAACTCCGAAAGGATGGTAAACGCTATATCGAGATCGCCAAGGTCAAGTGTTTGCTGGAACTGCAGAGGTATGGATGGCCTTCTACTGATTAATATATTCAGTTAATATCTGGGTTCTCCCCTCCCCAACAGCATGCATCTAAACTTTGAGAATCTCTTCAATAACCCGGAATTGAGTGATGCCATGAACATTGTGGCCAATAGCAAGTGGCTGGACATTTGGCACACCCTCCGAAAGGGCATCACCTCGACCGTGGATCGACTAGTCGAGACGATTCTGAAACGCGTGGCTGACAAGATGCCATATGATGATTTCTATAGGGAGCATTAGGGAGTATCTTATAATGTATTGTAAATATAATGGCAAGTCTTTATTATTTATTCCTTTTCTAGTCAATTTAAAGGTTTTTCTTCTTAGTGCAGTATTTTTTTCCATTTTAAATATTACTTGATTTAATTAGAGTTCACATAAATATATTCTTTGAAAAAATTAGGGAAATTTAGAGTAGAATTATATTGGTAGCCGAACCCTGCTTCTTTTTTAGATAAATATTATTAAACTGCATCCCTCTTCTATTTTGGTTTCATTGAATCTCTTTAATTTATCTGTTTAGTTGTTAAAATTTTATTTTTAATGATTAGATTATTTGGATTATTTTGTATACTGACCTATTAGTAATTTAATATGCTATATTATGAAGTTTGTATCTTTTTCTTAATGTGAATTGTTAAGAAAACATGGTAGAGTAAATTTAGCGTTTAAATTTTTTGTTGTTTACATTTTTGGAGTTTATTATTTATATGTTTACACTCCAAATTAAACGCAATTTAATTCTGATTGAGTAAAAGCTTTATAAACTAGTTAAAGCTTAGAACTATAAAACTAATTATTTAATTTCAAGATATGTCAGTGGCAATAAAACACTTCAAGTAATAAATATCTAAGAGAACTTGTAAACATTGTACCTTGGATCCCAAACAGCATCTGACTTTATTTTAATCTTAGTTTTTTTTTTCTGAGAAATCTTCAAACTTGAATTAAAGATAAACAATCCCATGCGGGGAGCTCTCAAAAGCAGAAGCTTTTCAGATCAGATTAATAGCGCAATGCTAATGTCAATTAGTTTAATATTTTATCGCAGCACTGGGAACAATTTAAAGTAACTTCTGTTAATGCAATAAAAATGTACAGCAATTTCTGTGTCCATTAACTGCTTTAAGTTTTTATGTCAGTAAGTAAGTCAGTTTCAATCACCTTCTGGCTTTAACTTGTTGGTTCTTCGTTTCCGGATTATAACGAGCATTTTCCTCAGTGAGCACATATGGCATACAGGTCCCATATAGAACACGTTATGATAATGGCACCTGTGTTGGATTTCCTTATAAATGTTCCGCCGTAACAGCGGAGCGGTTTTGCTGGCCGAGTAGTTGCCAGCGGCTTTGCAAGTGCATCGGACTGTTGGGAGCTTGAGCGCAATTTTTGTAGGATTAATCCCGCTTTTAGATGCATTACCTGGCCTACCTGGTGGTCAGCCTGCAGCTGTATGCCGGAGTGTATTGTCAGAGCTTCCGTGAGTAGTCCCGCCGTCATCTCCTAGCAAATGCCATCGCCTAACTATCGCCCTCTTTCACAGCGGCCGAGCTGAAGAAATGCAAGTATGGTGATGGCAAATGCCTGACAGCGTCGGCCAATGACCTGTTGAGGAAGTATCCTAAGGGGATTCCCGAGCTCAACATAAGGCCTTTCGATGTCTTGCCGGTGCGGGACTGGCTGCTGGTCAACGATTCCCAGGTGGGCGGAGCCTGGTACTTCTTCGAGCTGCTCAACCAGATCAACTATGGCTTCGAAAACACAACGATTACAGAGATCAAAGGCTTCGACAGGGATCCCACAGCTACCAAAATCGAGATCCATGGCAAGATCCCGCGTCTGGTCTATAAGGGAGAATATTTGGCCAAGGGCCGGATGCTCTGGTTTGTGGACATCAACTCGCAAGGCACTTCAGAGTCGGATTTCTTGAACTTCCAGTTTGATATTACGCTGAAAGTGCGGACTGAGTACAGGAACAATAAGCGTTATTTGAAAATCTATGAGTTAGTGCCAAATATCAGACTGGACCGGTGAGTTTTAATGATAAATTCTTATATAAAATTTTCTTAAAGCAAATTTTCCAAATCTTTAAATATATTTTTATATCTTTTCTCTTTAAAGCTGGATCATGTGGCTAGACAACTTCTTTCCAGATAATTTTGATCTGACCATAGCGATAAACAATCTGTTTAACCGAAACTGGGTGGAGTTTTGGAACGAACTGGAGCCGGGCATCTTGCGTCTATTTGAAACTGTCTTCCGCAGCATGATCGATGATCTCTTTGAGAACGTGGCCTACGATGATTTGTTCCTTGATGATGCCCCAGTAGAGTCAACCTAGAATCATGTAAAGAATAATAGTCGGTAGCTGTAGTTAGAGATAAAATAATGTAAATAGTATTATTAAAGTACATATATACCCCACAAACGATCGCTGGGTTAGAAAAACTCACCATTTCGTGATGGAGAATATATAACAACTTTTATTAAAAAACTGGTTGTTGACATTAGCACATTCCTGCTTGGTTTGTTGGCCTTAGAAACCTGGGAATAATATTTGCAAGTTGTACCTGTAATGCGTTTATTAGCCAATTGACTGTTGTAAGCTTCAGATATACTAAATTTTTATAACGATCCTAGAGCTGATTCAACTAAGCAAAGCTTTGATTTCGTAATCAACGATAACTTTTGCTGTATTCCAAAGTTTATCACTGACATAACCACTGACATTTAAAGATGCCACTATGGAGGCTATATAGAATACGAAGGGCCACCATTTTAGATATTTTATACAAAGACATATAAGAAGTTTGGTTCCGAATTTTCCGGAAAATTATCTTCCTATTTCTTACATTTTCTTAGTAATTTTCACATAATTGTAAGCGAGTATTTCATTCTTTCAAAATAAATTCATTAAAGACAGTAAATATATTAAATATTATAGAGTATAAAAAGAAATTCAGATGTAAAAATAATAGCAAATATTAATTTTTGATATTGGCCTGCCAATTTTCATTGAAGATTTCCGAGCTCAAGTTGAAAATGCAAATGGAACGAGTGGAGCTTGGAACCGGTTCTATAGCCAGCCGATAGCTAAGCTAAATCCCAATCATTTTTCCACCTCGCCATTTTAAAAGTGAGCCGACGACTGGCGGTACTGGAGGTGCACTTGGAATACTAGTTGCAGGCACTAACCATATAGGAATGCGTGATATATTCGTTAGTCTGCTGTGCCTGCAGCTCTTCGTTGCGCTGCAGGGTCAGATATTACGTAGGTAACGAGGACTCTTCTTGGCATTCCGCAGTTCACTGAGTTTTATTTTGATTTTAACACACAGCTGAGGAAATCAAAAGGTGTCGCTTTGGGGAATCGGAATGCATTGTAAAGTCCATCAATGCGGTGATAAAAAAGTTTCCCAGGGGCATACCAGCGCTGGGCCTGAAACCCATCGATGTGGTGGACATTAGGAACTCCAAGTTCTGGAACGACGAAAAGGTTGGCGCCTTCTGGCTGGACTTTGATCTGTTCAATCAGGTGAACTACGGCTTTGAGAACACGACTATCACGAAGGTTAGTGGCTTTGATGAGAATCCCACCTCCAGCCTGATAGAGATTCATGGCCGTATACCGAGTCTCATACACAAGGGCAGCTACTTCTCTCAGGGAAGAGCATGGATCATTGAGCTTAACTCTACGGGGGAGTCCTTCTCGGACTTCCAGAACTTTCGCTTCGTTCTCAAGCTGAAGGTAATCATGGAATATCGAAACAACAAGCGCTATCTAAAGATCTACGAGATGACTCCATTCGTCAACATGGATCGGTGAGTTAAAACATAAATTGCCTCCTCTCTCTATACGTAACAGAGATCGTTTTTCAGGTGGGTATTTTGGCTGGACAACTTCTTCGAATCGAATACGGATCTGACGATAGCCATTAATCAAGTGTTCAATCTGCACTGGGTCGAGTTTTGGAACGAGCTGGAGCCCACGAATCTGCGAATATTCGCCAGCGTCTTTCGCGACATTTTCGAGGATGTCTTCCGGAAGGTCTCCTACGACGATATGTTCTTGCCGGTGTACAAAGAGTCTGAAGTAAATGATTGAAATCGGAATAGACGGTTGTATTGCAGTTTTATTGGAGACATATAAGGACTAAGATTATAAACCGGTTGCATCGCTTGATTAGCATTAACTTGCATATATGCTGGTCAATTAATTTAAGTCGTATTGTTGGAAAGCTTCGCTCCAGCAGGTTCCTAGTAGTTGTTATTATTGTGTCGTGACTTTGAAGTCAGTTGAACCCCACCAGCGAAATGAAACAGTTATATGTGCTAACCTGGCTGTGCATCTATATAACCGATGTGGCCTCTGGAGCAGACCTACGTGCGTAGGGTAGGCTTTCCGTTCCACCTAGATCCGTCACTCACTGAACCCTAAACTTGCAGCTGCAGACGTGGAAAAGTGTCGTTTCGGAGACTCCGTGTGCATCTTGAACTCCATTAATGCGCTGATAAAGCGCTACCCTCAGGGTATTCCTGAGATCGGTCTGCCGCGCCTGGACACGTATCGCTTCCCGGACACTAGCATTCTGGACTCGCCGCAAGGGGGACCCATTTGGTTAAACTTCCGGATGCGGAACAATGTGCACCGGGGCTTTAATAACGCCACTGTTACCCACGTAGAGGGTTTCCTGCGGCAGCCCAACCAGAAGCAAATCGTTCTGAAGGCCCATTTGCCGCGGCTCTTGCACGAGGCCACCTACGACCAGGAAGGCAGGTTCTTGCTGTTCGCCATCAACACCACTGGCACGTTGCAGTCCGACTTCCAGAATTTCCGCCTCACCCTGACCATTAAGGTAATCGAGGAGTACAGGAATAACAAGCGTTACCTAAAAGTCTATAGTCTGGTGCCCAAAATGGATTTGGATCGGTGAGTAAACTGTGAACAGCGGTGAGTCCTTCAAAGTAAATTTATGCAATTACCAGCTGGATCATCTGGCTCGATGACCTTTACAAGGAAAACATGGACGTGACCATAGCTTTGAACCGCATTTTCAACGAGAATTGGCTGGAGTTCTGGAATGAGCTACAACCTGGTCTCATAAAATCCTTCACAACAGCGTTTACTACCTTGCTGAATAGGGTGTTCCAGAATGTTGCCTATGATGATATGTTTCTGCCCGAACTGGACATACGAACTGGCTTATAGGATATTTTAAGATGGAGTTAGAGATTAGGACTGGAACCCGCTGATAGTCGAGTAAATTAAATAAAGTATTCATAATTTATAAGAATTTAAATGTTTGTTTTGCACTGAATAAAGTTTGGAAACAATCTCGAGCCTATGAACCAGGTAATTTTTGCCAGTTTGTTTTGAGGACATTTGCGAAATGAAAACATGATTTGCCTGTGTACAATAAATCTTAAGTAAATGATTGAAATTGTAATTAAAAGTCGCATTGTAGTTTTATTGGAGACAAATATAAGTATTGCTTGAAAACCGGTTGAATGAGTTGATTATCATTAACTTTTATATATGTTTGTCAGTTAGTTTAAAGAAGCACAAGCTAAAGAAAGTAACTTAAAAAAATAAAATTTCAAATACATAAAAAACAATACAAATTTAATCATAAGTATTTATATTATTTTTATTTATTTAAAAAATAATTCAATAGCTTCTTAAACTAAGAAAACACATTACTAGTTAAATTATTTTTATTTTCTTTTAGTTTATTTTAACACAAAACTTTTAAATAAATGGTTTACAACAAATAAAAACTAACAAGTTCGTCAAGTTCGTTGCCTAAGTCCTTTGTTTGGTGTTGTTTTTTGCTGTGAACCATTTATTAGGAATATTTTGTGTTAAAATAAACAAAAATGAAATATTAAAAACTTTACTTTTAAAAATAAATAAAGGCAATATATTCCAGCTTTCAAACTACCAAAAAAAATATTGCGAACCCAACTTCTTAATACTTTTATGTAATTTATTGCTAATTGTTAGAAAGCCCTACTGATTCCGGTTTCTTGTTAATAATCATTATAGATATTAGTATTAACTCTATCGTGACAAAAGTGATTACAGTTTTAAAAACAGTTCGAACCCATCAGCGAAATGAACCGGTTGTATGTGCTGACCTGGCTCAGCATCTATATCTATATCTATATCTATATCTACTCAGCCGATGTAGCCGCCGGAGTTGACCTACGTGCGTAGGGTAGGCCTCCTGTTCCGCGGAAATTAGTTACTTTCTGATTTCTAAACTTACAGCTGCGGACGTGAAAAAGTGTCACTTCGGGCACTCAGCCTGCATCCTTAGCTCCATCAATGCGCTGATCAAGCACTATCCTCAGGGCATTCCGGAAATTGGGCTGCCGCCCCTCGACAAGCACAGCTTTCCCGACTGCACCATACTGGACTCTCCATACCGGGGGCCCATCTGGCTAAACTTCAGGATGCGGGACAATATAGCTAGCGGCACGAACAATGCCACCATTACCCACGTGGAAGGCTTCCTGCGGCAGCCCAACCAGAAGCAGATTGTGCTGAGGGCCCATTTTCCGCGAATCCACCATGAAGCCACCTTTTATGAGGAGGGCAGGTTTCTGCTCTATGAGATTAATGGCACCGGCAGGATGCATTCCGACTTCCAGAACGTCAGTCTCACCCTGATGTTTAAGGTGTTCGAGGAGTACAGGAATAACAAGCGGTACCTAAAAGTCTACAGTTTGGAGCCCAGTATCGATTTGGATCGGTAAGTTATATGCAATTAAAAGTGAATCCATCTATAAAATCGTCACATTACTAGCTGGATTAGCTGGCGCGATGGCATTTACAAGGAGAACACAGACGTGACTGTGGCTTTGAATCGCATATTCAATGAAAATTGGCTAGAATTCTGGAATGACCTACTGCCAGGTCTGAGGAAAGTGTTCTCCATATCCTATACCACCTTACTGAACAAGGTGTTTCAAAATGTCGCCTATGACGATATGTTTCTGCCCGATCTGGAAATCTTGGCTCCGGATAAATATTAAGGCTTGCATCTGCTGATAGTCGAATGACTTCAAAAAATTCAAATACAAAACCTGTTTTCTGTGTCAATAATTATAATTAACTATTAAACAAAGTTGCAGGAACCCCATCTATCTATCTTTAGCTTTTCAGCACCGATCAACTTTACTCATTTTGATTTCTCCTTTCCATAGTTGTGGAACTCCCCATCGGTATGGAGTTCGTCGTAGAAAATGTGGTCGTTGTAGGTCTCGTCCCGATGGTACATATGCTGGTATCCTTTGGAGCTGTTTCCGCGCTTGAACTGACGATGGTCTGCGGACAGCTTGAGCACCTTTTGGCGGGCGTATGGGCGTCCCAGATGCTGTAGCGGACTGGAGGCCTCGTCCTTGTCCTCCTGCTTTGTAGCACCCTTGTGCTGGCGCTTGCGACGCTTCAAGTTACGTCTCCTGACCGGTGGCCCCAGAGGACGCAGCACTATCCGAAATGGAACCATGTGCAGGCGTTTTTTGGGCTTTGGCGGCTTGTTCTGAAACATGCCTCGATACTCGTCCACGACGCTGCATGTTTGCATATCCTTTGGCTTTGGGATCGCATCCTCCAGCTTTGGCGGGCACTGCAGCACATAGTAGAGATCTTTGGCATCGATGCCGGCGTGCTTGATGTTTTCCCTGGAGATGAAATCCGTATCGATGTCGAAACTAGAGTCAGGGTCGGAGCTGGACTCCTGGGCGGAGAGCAGCTGGGCTGCTGGCACCTTGTAGTAGGCGAACATGTTGCGCTCCACAACGATGGCCAGGCTTAGCTGCCGGATTAGGCCAAGTGCTAATGCCAACTGCCACATGGCTGCAGCTAGGCTCAACTGGTTGCAGCCACTGACTGTTGATTGGGTTTATATATTTATTGATTTTCAGGCTTGGCTGGGTGCCAGCATAAGTGCGGTTTTGGTTTGGAGTTCGCTGAACCGCCACCCAGAGCTCATGCCGCGACCTAGGCCTTGTGGATGGAAATGCTAAAACTTTTACAGCCGGAAGTCATGCGATTATCTGTTGCATTCCAGCCAAGTTCGTGGTCTGCGCAACAAGTGACTTGGTTTTGTTTACAGCCACGTGTTGATGGCGCCTGCGCTTGGCACAGCCATAAAATAGGGGCAACAATTATGGCAAATGTGAATGATTGCGGTGCATACAGTTCCCTGAGGGAATTCCCCTGACCAACTGTTGCCGGTGGAGTGCAACAGATTCTGTCGTGCTTGGAATTACTTTGGTTTTATTGAAGTTAGCAGCTTGCGGACAGGTGTCTGACAGCGTTTTTATCACCCCCACCTGATTGGTGTGTTGCATGTTTAGAAATTAAATAGTTTTCTTATCATTTCTGACATCTGAGTTGGGTTTATTGGACTTGAAATATAGGAAATAATCCCATTAACATTTAATGGATAAATACTTTTATTTATTGTTTGAGGTTTAATATATATTATCTTGTTTAATTTTTTCATTTTATCATTTTATTTGTACTATTTTAAGTTTTCAACGCTTGCTGATTATACATTCTAATTTCATTTATTAATGAATTATTTATATTATTAATTTTCCGAGAGCTTATACTACTTTGTTACTGGAAAGCGATTTCGGGTTTAAATTCAATCAAATTAATAAATATTAGGAATAGCCTAGGCTTTATTTAGAGCATTTTTACTAGGAATTAATATCATCAAATTAATACTTTCCTGTCGCCAATGTATAATCTTTATTGATTAATGCACACCTCCAATTAAGAATCAATTAGCACAAAATCTATCAGACCAATCGAAAAACTTAGTGTGCAAAATGGCGTGCAATTCGCCATTTCAACGCGAAATTTGCGCAACAATTGGTCGCCCGCTTGGCAACCATCTTAGCAACGGGCATTATGGCGCAGGGGAAATAACACTGGCCACTGCCGCACGAGAATTCGGTGGCCAAAATCAACAACTCCCTGGCAACGGGTCCTGCCACGATCACTTTGGCGCCTGGAGGTGCGTGTCAGGTGGAGCTGGTGTCGCTGGCGGAAATAACAAGGCATTCAGTCGCCGCCCAGCAGCGGAGGTAAGCAGTCGTAATCGGAAAAAGGAAAAGCTGTGAAAACCCCCAGGATAAAGATACATTAAAATATATACTAAATAAAAAGCTAAGAAATTAATTAAAAAAATAATTTTCTGGTACAAGAAGTTTTGTAAATATAAAAAATGTATACCAGTTCTGGGTGTTTTTTAGCTAGAAACCTTGAAAGTTTGGACTTAAAAGTGTTACATAATCCGTGAAAATTGTGCAATCAGGCAATACTATGTACATCTTTGCATAAGTAGTAAGGAGAAGGGAATAAATAATTAAAAGTGCCAGTTTTTAATGAATTAAAGTGAAATCTAGTCCGAAACTTATAAAATATATAATATTGATTTGCAATTTTCATCGATTTTATATGCTAGTTGTTAGTGGTAACAAGGTCAGGCTACAACTCAGATATGCATGTGCACCTCATCCCCACAGCAAACAGCAACAACAGACAGCAACAGCAGCAAGGCAACCACTGCAGTAAGCCAAACACCCAACCAACCCGCCAGAAAGGGGGCCGCGATGGAGCCATCCACCAGCGCCGAGGCAGCTGCTGCTGCGGCCGCTGGTGGCCCGGACCCGCGACTAGAGCTGATGGGCTCCTTCGTCATCAAGTCGCTCAAGCTGAAGCCGGAGAAGTGGACACGTGTCATCACGGTGGAGGAGCACAAGGGCATCATCAAGGAGTTCTTGGACAAGAATACCCCCGTTGTACTCATCATAATCCTCACGCCCGCCGCCCAGCTGGTTCCCTCCACCACCTTTCCGCTGTCGCAGCTGAAGAGCAAGGGCGTGTACTTCATCAAGCGCTATGCCCTGCCGATTCCACGCGAGGATTGCGGCAATTTCATCATCTACGGGGACCTGGCCACGCGTACCATTGACCAGCTGTCCGCCCTGGTGGAGGAGGTGCTGGTGCCGCTATTGTCCAACGAGGATAACTACCGCAGCTGGCCCATCATGGTGGCTCAGGATGTACAGAAGCATGTACATAGCCTCAAGAGCACCGTCCACCAGGTGAAGGGCCAGGTGAGCGGCGAAACCATCCTGGCCATGCCTGTGGGCGTCGAGAAGATCGTGAAGGCGGCGAAGGAGCTGGTCGAAACGGAGCAGTGCCAGTTCGACCTGTACCTGAAGAGCGCCATCGAGGGCGTGGTCATCAAGTGGGCCACCCAGATCCACGAGGTCATCAAGGAGAGCCCGTCGAATGCCTTCGCCAACGGCCAGAATCCCACTCCGCACACGGGTGAGACGTCGCAACGGTGCCATGTGTGCCGGTTTTATTTTTGGCTCCTCCATTTATTATTTATTGATAAAATTCAAGTCCCCCCATATCCTAGCAACCCCGCAATTTGCATGTTCATACTCATCCTGCCTGTCTGTTGGGTCTTTCGAAAGTTTTGCCTTTCTTTATTATCTGTTCACGAATGACATTCCGCATGCAGGCAATATTTGTTTCGTTATTACCCCGAAACCTAAGCAGTTACCTGGCTTTTGTTATGCGTTCGCATTTGACATTCCATTATGGGCTGACGAAATGGCAAAAGCCAAAGGTCTGCTTAGCCTAAAAACCCTTTGATTTTAATGGTTATATCCTTCATTGAAGGAGGATAAATAGGGCTTAAAGATTGGCTAGGAATCAGTAAAAACGACTGCCTTTATATATCCTATTTTTGGTTGTAAAGAAAATTGAAAATATGTGTAACAAGAGGGCATCTCTGAATAAGTTTACTTTATGTCCGTCTGTCTAAGTTTGCCATAAACCCGTAGACCTTGGAACCCCACAGTTTATTATAATTTAAAACCACAAAACATTATTTAAAACATTGCGTTTAGTTATTTATACCTTAATTTCTTTTATTAATTACATTATTTCATCAATTTAAAAACCAACAGAGTTCACATTTTGGAACAACCGCCTCAAGAATCTATCCTTTATCTATGACCAATTACGAAACGAACGAATTCGGGCCATGGCCCTCATCCTGGAGTACTCGATGAGTGCCTACCATCCGTGCTTTCAGACCCTCTTCAAGAATGTCGTTACGGGTGAGCTTGCCGCGCCGCAAAATAGCACTTTTGCATGCCAATTTCCAATAACCATTTCACGTAGCTCTGGCGGAGGCAAAGGATATAACACTCTATCTGAACCCCCTGAAGCGGCCACTCCAGCACCTGGAGGAGATTGATTTCGCCGAATGCAAGCCCCTGCTCATTCCGTTCATGAATACGGTGGGCATTTTGTGGGGGAATTCGCGTTATTATTGTCAATCGGCGAAGATAACTGTGCTGCTGCAGGAAATATGCAATTTAATTATACACCAGGTGAGGATTACAATAAGGGACATTTCTGTATATAGTTTGTGGTATATCTAATCGCTTTTAGGCCAAGCGGTATCTGGATCCCTCGTCCATATTCCACAGCGATATCGACGAGGCCATGCAGCGCCTCACTCTGTCCATTCAGATACTAAAGTTCTTTCGGGAGCTATTTGATTACTACAAGGAACGACTTGCCACATTCTTTACGGAACCCGAGGAGCGGCCTCCGATTTTATGGACTTTTCATCCAAATTCAGTTTTCAAGCGCTTTAATGCCTTCCTCGAGCGTCTCACAACCATCCAGTGGTAAGGATTTCTATGGAAAATGAGTTTATTGATAGCTGCTACTTATTCCTAATTATATCCAAAGGTTCTTCTTTACTGTGATTGAATTCCTGAAATTAGAGAAAGTCGAAATCGGTGGGCTGCGGGGTCGCCAGCTCAGCACTCGCATCACGGATGTCTACGTGGAGTTTAATCAGTACTTCACGGCCTTTGCCTCAAAGAGTTATGATGTTTTGGACCCCGATGATCATGAGTTTGACGAAGACTTTAAGGGCTTCCAAACACGCATCCTTGAGCTGGACATGAAGCTGGCGGCCATACTGTGTCAGGCCTTCGATGATTGCCACAACTTGGAGAGTATTTTCAAGGTGAATATCTAATATCAGGCAACTCCTGACCTTTTACTTATTCGTAATTTACGTAATTTACAGCTAATTAGCATTGTGGGCAGCGTTCTCGATCGGCCCAAGATAAAGGAGGAGTTTACCCAGCGATATGCCGAAATTGTGCGCATGCTGGACGATGAGATGACCGTCTGCGAGACCATCTACGACAAGCAGATGGAGCTGAAGAAGCTGGGGGATAATCTATATCCCAATTACAATTGTCCGCCAGTTGCCGCCTTCATTCGCTGGTGCCACCAGCTGGAGACGCGGATAACAGCTCCAGTCAAGCATTTCAAGGCACTACAGCATGAGTAAGTCTATTCTTTAATAGTCACTAATATATATTTGTTAATTAATAACATATTTAATTATAAATTTGTAATTTTTTTTTGCAGAATTACCAAGACCGAAAAATCCCTGGAGATTGTGGAGCGTTATGAGTGTCTAATGGCCAAGCTGGGAGCCTGCAAGACTCAGTTCTTTGACGATTGGACCGCGCAGCTGGCGGGTCAGATCGAGGAGAACCTGAAGAAGTCCCTCATAGCCCGGGATAAGCGCAGCAGCTCGCTGATCCTTAATTTCAGCGCCGCTCTGTTTTCCATTCTCAGGGAGGTGCACTATATGCAGCAAATGAAAATCGATGGCATTCCCCAAATAGCCATTGAGTTCGCCGAGAAGAGTGACGTCTTTCGCTCTTACACCGTAAATCTTGAAAAGACCATTGACTGGTACAATAGCATCCAGGAGGGCAGTTCACCCGTTGAGCTTCGACTAATTGAGCCCGAGATAAAAATGATTGATGAGCTCGTGGAGATCGGTGTTAACCAGCTCGTTTGGAATTCGGATGACATTCTGACCTATCTGGACAAACTGCGCATGCCCGTCGCGGCCCTCCAAAATCGAATGGATCACACCCAGGGCAATCTGCGGCAGATACGCAAGATCATGGGTGTGTGGGCCAAGCATCCGCTGTTCGAGCGGCGTGATTGTAAAAAGGACACGGTTTTATCTATAGACGAACGTCCCGATCGAACGGCTAAGCGGTATGCCGAAATCCAGGCGGCATCCATTGAGATTCACAAGCTGCTGCAGGACAACATGCTGCAGTTTGACATGGAGCGCAAGCAGGATGACGCCGTGTGGCTAAGTTACGTGGACTTTGTGGACAACATTGTTTATGAAAATATACTGCGGACTGTGGGCGTGAGCGTGGGCTATCTGGCGGAAAACATGGATCCGGAGAACAACTACGCTCCGCTTTTTGAATCGAGGCTGGAGCTCGTGGAGCCCAATCTGGTGTTTGTTCCCTCGCTGGATCCTGAGGATCCGATGGGCTTTAATAACATGTTGATTGAGCTGATGCGGGACATTATGAAGATGGGTTCGCTGATCAAGCGCCTGAAGCCCAACGAAAAGCGAAACTATGTGGAGATGATAAAGGAGAATCAAGACATTATCGACATGCGCCGCGAGATTTTGAATGGCGTTGATCTGGTCATGGAGGAGGCATCGCGGTTCTGCCGGCAGTTTGAGCGGTATTCATATCTTTGGCTGGACGATCGCGAGGAGTGCATGGAGTATTTCCTAGAGTACGGTCGCATGCTAGATCCCGATGAGATCGAACTTATAATGATCAACGATCCCAATCAGCCGCCGCCGGTGCCCTGCCAGCCCACAATAGAGGCCTTTAGGGAGCAGATCGACAATTATGAGTCCCTGTTCAACGAGATCGAGGACATTGGCCCCTTCCAGGTGTTTAGCTCCTGGTTCCAGGTGGATGTCAGGCCCTTCCGCCAAGCCCTGCTCAATACGGTGTGCAAGTGGGGCAATATGTTTAAGGAGCATCTGGTCACCACCGTCACCTCCAGTCTGATGAATCTTAGCCACTTTATTCGCAAGGCTGATGAGGGCCTCCTGCAGACGGTCAAGGAGAAGGACTACGAGGGTCTGGTCAGCATCATGGCCTACCTGATGCAGGTGAAGGAGCGGGCCGCCAAGACCGACGAGATGTTCGAGCCCATGCAGGAGACAATCCAGCTACTCAAATACTACGATATGGACATACCCGAGGAGGTGAATGTTCTGCTGCAGGAGCTGCCGGAGCAGTGGGCCAACACAAAGAAAATTGCCACCACCGTGAAGCAACAGGTGTCGCCGCTGCAGGCCACAGAGGTGGTCAGCATTCGGAATAAGATCGCCCTCTTCGAGTCGCACATTCAACTGTTCCGAGAAGTCTTCAAGACATACGACTTTTTCCGCTTTGACTGCTTCAAGCCGTACCTGCTGATGGATCGCATTAATGACGACATGTTTCTGTGCGAGAGCGAAATGCGGGACATCCAGGAGTCGGGAAGCCTGTTCGAGGTCAACATCCCAGAGTTCAAGGTGCTCAAGCAGTGCCGCAAGGAGCTGCGCATGCTCAAGGTACCCCACTTTTCCGATACTCACCCACTCACCCTTTCGATTCTCCTCCTCTTTATCTACCCCTTTGTCTGTGCATGTTTTAATCTTCGACTAAACTAAATTTATGCATGCCACATGTGGAACTTTGAGCTTTTTCTTTTTCCCTCGCAAGCGACTTACTTACTAACCCTAATCCTAACCGAAAATCTAACCCAAACTAATCCCCCGATCGTTCCATATAAATCTTTAAACTCAATTAGCAACTCTGGGACTACGTCAACATTGTGGCCACCAGCATCGACGATTGGAAGACGACGCCTTGGCGCAAGGTCGATGTGGAGAACATGGACATTGAGTGCAAGAAATTTGCCAAAGACATTCGCCTGCTGGACAAGGAGATGCGCCCGTGGGACACCTTCATCAATCTGGAGTCGACGGTCAAGAATATGCTGACCTCGCTCCGAGCCGTCGGGGAGCTGCAGAATCCGGCCATCCGGGAGCGTCACTGGAATCAGCTAATGAACTCAACCAAGGTCTATTTTGTGCTTCCATTTCCAATAAATATATTTTTCTTATAGCTCTAAGCCAATCCCAGTTATTTGGCCAGATGTAAATAATCCGTGTAAATCTCTTTCCACTCCCCCAGCACCCGAGCGCTCCCAGTTGGAGGCTCCACTGTATAGCAATATCGTTTTAATCGTTTTTCTTTCCCAAACTCGTTTCGTTTCCGCTTGATTTCCGGTTTCCGGGATATTGTGCCCGGCCCAAACTGTACAGTTCTTGTAAATACCATTTCATTGCAGAGTCTGGCCGCGCTGCCCAAGGAAGTGACAGTAAGTGGCTTGGCCCAGTCCAGCGCATGTCTCAGCAGTAGAACTCTAGTCAAATATATTCGTAGTCCCACTGTAGTTGATTTTCGCACCCTTTCCATGCTCTTCCATATTATTTGTAATACTCAAGTGATCCTTTTACCACAGGTAAAGTTTATCATGGACCACGAAACGACGCTGGCCGAACTTTTGGGCCTCAATCTGCACGAGTGCGAGGAGGAGGTGAAAAATATCGTGGATAAGGCCGTCAAGGAGATGTCCATGGAGAAAATCCTAAGGGATTTAAACACAACGTGGTCGGCCATGGAGTTCGACCACGAGCTGCACCCGCGCACTGGCTGTAACCTCCTGAAGGCATCGGAAGAACTCATAGAGACGCTTGAAGATAATCAGGTTTGCCTACAGAATCTAATAACATCCAAGTACATCGCCCATTTCCTCGAAGAAGTGTCCACTTGGCAGAACAAGCTAATGATCGCCGATCAAGTGATAACCGTATGGTTTGAGGTGCAACGCACTTGGACCCATCTTGAGAGTATCTTCATGAGTTCGGAAGACATACGCAAACAGCTCCCCGTCGATTCGGATCGTTTCGATAACATCGACGCCGAGTTCCGTATCCTCATGGACGAGATGTCCGTATCGTCGAATGTGGTGGCGTCCACCAATCGTTCCGGCCTGATCGAACGCCTGGAGCATTTGCAGAAGGAGCTTACGCTATGCGAGAAGGCATTGGCAGAGTATTTGGAAACGAAACGCTTGGCTTTTCCTCGCTTCTACTTTGTGTCCTCGGCCGACCTGCTGGACGTGCTCAGCAATGGCATCCAGCCGGAAATGGTCACCAAGCATCTGACCAAACTCTTCGATTCGATCGCGCGCCTCAAGTTCAACAAAGATTCAACCGGCGAGATCGACACCGCATCGGGAATGTATGCCAAGGATGGCGAATACGTAGAGTTCAACGAGCTGGCCAGCATCCGGGGACCCGTTGAGGTCTGGCTAAACCGCATCCAGGCGGCGATGCGTGCCAGTTTGCGGCACTACGTCACGGAGGCGGTGATCGCCTATGAGGAAAAGCAGCGGGAACAGTGGTTGTTCGACTACCCTGCCCAGGTGTCCCTCTGCGGATCGCAGATCTGGTGGTCCACGGAGGTGAACATAGCATTCAGCCGGCTGGAGGAGGGCTATGACAACGCTATTAAGGATTACTACAAGAAGCAGATATCGCAGCTCAGCCTGCTCATAACGCTTCTGCTGGGCGAGCTTAGCAAGGGCGATCGTCAGAAGATCATGACGATATGCACCATTGATGTGCACTCTAGAGATGTGGTCGCCAAGATGATTCAGGCCAAATTGGATTCGGGCTCCGCGTTTATGTGGCAATCGCAGCTGCGGCATCGCTTCGACGATGTGGAGAAGGACTGTTTTGCCAATATCTGCGACGCCGAGTTCCAGTATTGTCACGAATACTTAGGCAATACGCCACGCCTGGTCATAACGCCGCTCACAGATCGTTGTTACATTACGCTGACCCAATCCCTCCATCTGGTGATGGGCGGGGCTCCAGCCGGCCCAGCTGGCACCGGGAAAACAGAGACCACCAAGGACCTGGGACGAGCCATTGGAATTATGGTCTACGTCTTCAACTGTTCCGAACAGATGGACTATCAATCCTGCGGAAATATTTACAAGGGATTAGCCCAAACGGGAGCCTGGGGCTGCTTTGATGAATTCAACCGCATCACCGTGGAGGTGCTATCGGTGGTGGCGGTGCAGGTGAAGTCCGTACAGGATGCCATTCGCGACAAGAAGGACAAGTTCAACTTTATGGGCGAAATGATCAGCTGCGTGCCCACCGTGGGCATATTTATCACCATGAATCCAGGCTACGCCGGCCGCACGGAATTACCGGAGAATCTGAAGGCTCTATTCCGACCCTGCGCTATGGTTGTGCCCGACTTCGAGCTCATCTGCGAGATTATGCTGGTGGCCGAGGGATTCCAGGATGCGCGCGTCCTGGCCCGCAAGTTCATCACGCTCTATACGCTGTGCAAGGAGCTTCTATCCAAGCAGGATCACTATGACTGGGGCCTGAGGGCCATTAAATCAGTGCTGGTGGTGGCAGGATCCCTTAAGGTGAGAAGTGCTAAAATACTGATAATTTCTTTGAGTAACTCTTGTGATTTTTTGGCTTTCAGCGAGGCGATCCCGGCCGGCCCGAGGAGGAGGTGCTGATGCGCGCCCTGCGAGACTTCAATATACCCAAAATAATCACGGACGACATGCCGGTGTTCATGGGGCTCATCAGCGACCTATTTCCCGCCCTGGATGTGCCCCGCAAACGTGATCAGGATTTTGAACGCACCGTAAAACAAGCTGCCTCCGATCTGCTACTGCAACCAGAAGACAATTTCATACTGAAGGTGGTGCAGCTGGAGGAACTGTTGGAGGTACGTCACTCCGTGTTCATCGTTGGCAATGCGGGCACGGGCAAGACCCAGGTGTGGAAGACGCTGCTGCGCACCTACCAGAACATCAAGCGGAAGCCGATATTCAATGACTTGAATCCAAAAGCTGTGACCAATGATGAACTTTTCGGCATTATCAACCCGGCGACACGCGAGTGGAAAGACGGCCTGTTCTCGGTGCTGATGCGGGATCAGGCAAACATAACGGGCGATCAACCAAAGTGGATCGTGCTCGACGGCGACATCGATCCCATGTGGATCGAGAGTCTCAACACCGTAATGGACGACAACAAGGTCCTCACACTGGCCAGCAACGAACGCATTGCGTTGACGCCTTCGATGCGTTTGCTCTTCGAGATCTCCAACCTGAGAACAGCAACGCCGGCAACCGTATCCAGGGCTGGCATCCTGTACATTAATCCGCAGGACTTGGGTTGGAATCCGTGAGTATTAAGCTGGATATTACCTCTATTTGGTCTCTCTTTCTCCCCCTCTTTTAATCTGAACCTAAAATCAGTTTCTTTACACAAAATTGCCATTATTGTAAGTTATGTTCATGCTTTTAATATCGCTTGAATTATATATTTGATCCAGTTTCAGTTTTCAAGATATCTCTAAACGGTTTTTGCTTCCTGCTAGGCTCAGTTGCTTCGATCGCCTCCTAAAATAATATGATAATAATAATAAAATGCAATTCCGCTTTCAGCTATGTAACCAGTTGGGTTGAAACGCGTAAAATTCCAGCCGAAAAGTCCAATTTGGTCATGTTATTCGATAAGTACATACCGCCTTCATTGGAAACGATTCGCGTGCGTTTCAAGAAGATCACGCCTGTCGCCGAAATGGCGCACATTCAAATGCTGTGCCATCTCCTAAACTCTTTTCTAATCCCAGCGAACACGCCTGCCGACTGTCCAAAAGAATGGCACGAACTGTACTTTGTTTTTGCCTGTATTTGGGCCTTCGGGTCGGCCATGTTCCAGGATCAAGCCATTGACTACCGCGTGGAGTTCAGCAAATGGTGGGTAAATGAGTTCAAAACTGTTAAGTTCCCGCCAGGTGAGTGTTCCCCCGAATCTTATTGCCTAACCGAATGAGTTTAATGAATCGAATCCCAATCCCAAACCCAATACCAAAAGGTGGAACAGTTTTCGATTACTTCTTGGATAGCGAGACAAAGACCTTTTTGCCCTGGACTGAGAAGATACCCAAATTCGAGCTGGACTCGGACCTGCCGCTGCAGGCTGTCATCGTGCACACCTCCGAGTCGATTCGCCTGCGTTACTTCCTAGATCTCCTGATGGATAAGAAGCACCCGGTGATGCTAGTGGGGAATGCCGGCTGCGGCAAAACCGTACTGGTCAACGAGAAGCTTCAATCGCTTTCTGAGAATTACGCTGTCACTGCAATACCATTCAATTACTACACCACGTCCGAGATGTTGCAAAAGATCCTCGAGAAGCCGCTGGAGAAGAAGGCGGGTCGCAACTACGGACCGCCCGGCAACAAGTTACTCTGCTACTTCGTGGACGACATCAACATGCCGGAGGTCGACTGCTACGGCACTGTCCAGCCGCACACCCTGATGCGGCAGCATTTGGACTATGGCCACTGGTACGACCGCAATAAGCTCACGCTCAAGGATATCCATAACTGCCAGTACGTGGCTTGCATGAACCCCACCTCCGGCAGTTTTACAATCAATCCACGCCTGCAGCGCCACTTCTGCGTCCTGGCCGTCAGTTTTCCCGGCCCCGAGTCAATAACGGTCATGTACTCGGCCATTTTGGCGCAGCATTTTGCTAATGCGGAGCAGAAGTTTAATCCGATCGTCACTCGGATGACGCCCAACATTGTGGCGGCCACGATTGCGCTGCACAACAAGTGCCTGCAGGTATTCCTGCCTACGGCGATCAAATCGCACTACATCTTCAATCTACGCGACATCAGCAATGTCTTTCAGGTGAGTGGCGATGCCAGAGCAAGCTTTTTATGCCAATTACTAACCCTTGATCCGATTCCAGGGATTGCTGTTCAGTTCGACAGAGTGCTTGACGGGCTCCACAGATCTTATACGCTTGTGGCAGCACGAGACACAGCGCGTGTACTCGGATAAGCTAACCGACGATAAGGACATCGATAGCTTTACCAAAATGCAGCATGACATTGTCAAGAAGTCGTTCGAAGAAATTGACGAATCCGTTATATTCGACAAGCCGAATATCTACTGTCATTTCGCTGGAGGAATTGGTGATCCTAAGTACATGCCCATCAAGGGTTGGCCTGAGCTTCACAAACTCCTTCAGGAAGCAATGTCATCGTATAATGATCTAGTCGCTGCCATGAACCTGGTGCTGTTCGAGGATGCGATGATGCATGTATGCAGGTAAGACAGCGGATCAGGTTCCATTGAGATGCCACCATTCCATGAACTTCCTTGCCTTCTTTTTTCAGAATCAATCGCATTTTAGAATCACCGCGTGGCAGCGCCTTATTGGTTGGTGTTGGTGGCAGCGGGAAACAATCTCTAGCGCGCTTGGCAGCATTCATATCCAGCTTGGAGGTCGTGCAGATACAGCTAAAGAAGGGTTACGGAGTCAATGACTTAAAGGTTTAATACATTAATATAATAACAATTTATTTTAGGCTTAAAGCTAGGCTAACAATAACCAATCCCATATACATTTGCAGAATGAATTTTCAGGACTTTATCTGAAGGCCGGACTAAAGAATGTTGGCATTATGTTCCTAATGACGGATGCTCAAATCCCCAGCGAGGATTTTCTTGTCTTAATCAACGATATGTTAGCCACTGGCGAGATCCCAGATCTGTTTCCGGACGACGAGATTGAGAATATCATCGCTGGCGTGCGTAATGAGGTCAAAGGTGCGGGACTGGTTGATACGCGAGAAAACTGCTGGAAATTCTTCATCGATCGGGTGCGCAAGCAGCTGAAGATAGTTCTGTGCTTTTCACCAGTGGGTTCAACATTGCGTGTTCGGTCGAGAAAATTCCCTGCCATCATCAATGCCACATCCATCAATTGGTTCCACGAATGGCCTCAGGAGGCACTTATATCTGTGGCCATGAACTTCCTCGCACAGAACAAGGTGCTGCCAGAGACCCACCGCGACTCGGTGGCCAAGTTCATGGCCTACGTCCACACCTCGGTCAACACAACGTCCAAGGTCTACCTGCAGAACGAGCGGCGGTATAACTACACCACGCCGAAGAGCTACCTGGAGCAGATTAATCTGTACATCAAGCTGCTCAATCATAAGCATGAGGATCTGCAGAGCAAGATCGAACGGCTGGAAAACGGCCTGGAGAAGCTTCGGTCCACCGCCTTGCAGGTGGCCGACCTGAAGGTGAAGCTCGCCGTCCAGGAAGTCGAGCTGAAGGAGAAGAACGAGGCGGCCGACGCCCTGATCGAGATTGTGGGAATTGAGACGGAAAAGGTGCAAACGGAGAAAGCCGTGGCCGATGAGGAGGAAATGAAGGTTGCTTTGATAGCCGACGAAGTCAGCAAGAAGCAGCGCGACTGCGAGGAGGATCTCCTCAAGGCGGAGCCTGCACTGACCGCCGCCCAGGAGGCGCTCAACACTCTCAACAAGGCAAACTTGACCGAGCTGAAGAGCTTCGGTTCGCCGCCGGGAGCCGTAACAAATGTGACCGCCGCCGTGATGGTCCTGCTCTCCCCGGGTGGCAAATTGCCCAAAGACCGTTCCTGGAAAGCGGCCAAAATCGCCATGGCCAAGGTGGACACGTTCCTTGACTCGTTAATCAACTACGACAAGGAGAACATCCACCCGGAGATCACCAAGGCCATCCAACCTTACCTTAAGGATCCGGAATTCGAACCAGAGTTTGTGCGCTCAAAGTCAGGCGCCGCTGCTGGCCTGTGCGCCTGGGTCATCAATATAGTCAAGTTCTACGAGGTCTACTGCGATGTAGAGCCCAAGAGGAAGGCCCTTGCGGCGGCTAATGCAGAACTGGCCGCCGCCCAGGACAGGTTGACTGGCATCAAGCGGAAAGTGATGGTAAGTAGGGATATTAATTAAAATATAAAGCAGATTATTTATTTATATTAATATATGATTTTTATTTTATACAGAGCCTTGAGGAGCAACTGGCCAAGCTGACGGCGGACTTTGAGAAAGCCACCGCGGATAAATTGCGGTGCCAACAGGAGGCGGATGCCACACAAGCAACCATCGCGCTGGCCAACCGCCTGGTAGGAGGTCTGGCCAGTGAAAACGTGCGCTGGGCCGAGGCCGTCAACAAGTGAGTGGGCTTAAATGATGCAGAATTGGTTAGAAGGCCACTAAAATTGTGATCTTCTCCCATAGCTTCGTCAAGCAGGGCATTACGTTGCCCGGCGACATTCTACTCATTACCGCCTTCATTTCCTATGTTGGCTGTTTTACGAAAGGATTCCGCATCGATCTTCTACTCAAGATGTGGACACCCTTTTTGAAGAGCATCGATCCGCCCATACCCACAACCGAGAATCTCGATCCCCTGTCGCTGCTTACAGACGACACCACCATCGCCATCTGGACCAACGAGGGCCTGCCCAGCGATCGCATGTCTATTGAGAATGCCACTATCCTGTCCAACTCGGATCGCTGGCCGCTGATGATAGATCCCCAGCTGCAGGGCGTCAAGTGGATTAAACAAAAGTATGGCGAGGAACTCAAGGTTATCCGGCTGGGGCAGAGGAGCTATCTGGACATCATCGAGAAGTCCATCAACGCGGGCAGCACTGTGCTAATCGAGAATATTGATGAGAACTTGGACCCAGTGCTGGACTCTCTGCTGGGTCGAAATCTGATCAAGAAGGGGAAGTGAGTGTGGTGAAAATTAAGAAAATATTCCAGTAAACTAAATAAATTTCGATTTTTTAAAGGGCTATTAAAATAGGGGACAAGGAGATCGAGTACAACTCCAACTTCCGTTTGATTCTGCACACGAAACTAGCTAATCCGCACTACAAACCCGAGATGCAAGCACAAACCACACTTATTAACTTTACTGTTACACGCGACGGCCTCGAGGATCAACTGCTGGCGGAGGTGGTAAAGGCAGAACGACCTGATCTGGAAGAGCTGAAGGCCGATCTCACAAAGCAGCAGAACGACTTTAAGATTATGCTGAAGAAACTGGAGGACGATCTGTTGTCGCGCCTCTCGTCGGCGGGTGAGAATATTTTAGGTGACACAGCGCTGGTTGAGAACCTGGAGACCACCAAGAGCACAGCGTCGGAGATCGAGGAGAAGGTGGCCGAGGCGAAGATAACGTCCAAGGAGATTGACAAGGCCCGCGAGTACTACAGGCCAGCAGCTGCCAGAGCGAGTCTCCTGTACTTTATACTCAACGAACTAAACACTATCAATCCGATCTATCAGTTCTCACTGAAAGTATGTCCCCTCGTTCTTATATATAATAATTTCTTATTTCAATATATACCATTTCTTGCAGGCTTTTAGTGTAGTGTTCCAAAAGGCCATAGCCAAGGCTGAACCGGGCGAAACTTTGGACCTGCGAGTGTCCAACCTGATCGATTGTATTACGTATTCGGTCTTTCAGTATACTTCGCGTGGTCTTTTCGAATGCGACAAGCTCATCTTCGCCTCGCAAATGACATTTCAGGCAAGTTTTATTACCAAAACTGTTGAATCGCTGCCTAAATCTTCTTGTTTTAATTCGTTACAGATCCTACTGATGAACGAGGAGGTTACATCGGCGGAACTGGACTTCCTACTCCGCTTCCCGATCAAGCCACATGTGACAAGTCCTGTGGACTTTCTGACCAATCAATCGTGGGGCGGAATTTGCAGTCTAGCGTCCAAAGATGAGTTCAGGAACTTGGACCGCGACATTGAAACCTCCTCGAAGCGCTGGAAGAAGCTGGTGGAGTCGGAGCTGCCCGAAAAGGAAAAGTTCCCGCAGGAGTGGAAGAATAAGACCGCTCTGCAAAGGCTCTGCATGATCAGGGCTCTCAGGCCCGACCGTATGACCTACGCTCTAGCGTGAGTAGCTCCTCTATACCCAAACTGCTCAATATATCTAAAGAGAGCCATTCGAATAGTGACTTTATTGAGGAGAAGCTGGGATCCAAGTATGTGGAGAGCCGTGCCATGGAGTTTGCCAAATCTTACGAGGAGGCCAGTCCCTCCACTCCCATATTTTTCATACTGTCGCCGGGCGTCAATCCCCTCAAGGATGTGGAGGCGTTGGGCAAACAAATGGGCTTCACCATGGATCTGGGTAATTTCCATAATGTGTCTTTGGGTCAGGGCCAGGAAGCCATTGCCGAGGCCGCCATGGACACGGCGGCCAAGCATGGCCATTGGGTGGTGCTGCAAAACATACATCTTGTGAGGAAGTGGCTGCCGGTGCTGGAGAAGAAGCTGGAGTACTACGCCGAGGATTCGCATCCGGACTATCGCATGTTCCTGAGCGCGGAGCCGGCATCGACACCCTCGGCTCATATTATACCTCAGGTATATATAAACATTAATATTTATTGTCTGCAAAAGGTTTAACTATTCGGTTTCAGGGAATTTTGGAGTCCTCGATCAAGATCACCAACGAGCCACCTACGGGCATGTTGGCCAACCTGCACAAGGCCCTGGACAACTTCACACAGGAAACGCTGGAGATGTCCGGGAAGGAGGCCGAGTTTAAGGCAATCCTGTTCTCTTTGTGCTATTTCCACGCCGTGGTCGCCGAGAGACGCAAATTCGGGCCCCAGGGCTGGAACAAGATCTACCCATTCAACGTGGGTGACCTGAATATCAGCGTGTCGGTGCTGTACAATTACTTAGAGGCCAATGCCAAGGTGCCGTGGGAGGATCTGCGCTATCTATTCGGCGAGATCATGTACGGAGGCCACATCACGGACGACTGGGACCGGCGGCTGTGCATTACCTACTTGGAGGAGTATATGCAGCCGGATCTGGTGGATGGCGAGCTGTTTCTGGCGCCCTCATTTCCCGCACCGCCCAATACGGACTACCAGGGCTATCACACCTACGTGGACGAGATGATGCCGGCAGAGTCGCCATATCTATACGGACTGCATCCCAATGCGGAGATAGGATTCCTCACCACCCGGGCGGAAAACATCTTCCGGACGGTGTTCGAAATGCAGCCCAGGGACGCCGGGGCCGGCGGAGGGGCGACGGTGACCCGCGAGGACAAGGTGAAACAGATCGTCGATGAGATCATCGAGAAGCTGCCGGAGGAATTTAACATGGTCGAGATAATGAACAAGGTGGAGGAGCGCACGCCGTATGTGATAGTGGCCTTTCAGGAGTGCGAGCGCATGAATTTCCTAACCAGCGAGATGAAGCGCAGCCTGAAGGAGCTGGACTTGGGCTTAAAGGGTGAATTGACCATTACATCGGACATGGAGGTGCTGGAGAATTCACTGTTTTTGGATCAAGTACCGCCCATTTGGACGTCACGTGCGTATCCTTCGCTCTTGGGTCTCAACAATTGGTTTATCGATCTGTGCCTGCGTCTCCGCGAGCTGGAGACCTGGTCCACTGATTTTGTGGTGAGTTCTCTGTATATTTACACATACTCTACATAGCTAATCTCTTGTTCTATAGCTACCCTCTTGCGTCTGGCTGGCCGGCTTCTTCAATCCGCAATCCCTGCTCACGGCGATTATGCAGAGCACCGCCCGCCGCAACGACCTGCCGCTGGACAAGATGTGCCTGCAGTGCGACGTGACCAAGAAACAGAAGGAGGAATTTACGTGAGTGCCTCATTGTCTTATTGACACGCAATTCCCAATTGACTCCCGCGGTGACCCCTTCCGAGAATGTTTACACTTCCATGAGCGAATCACAGATTCCAAGAACGAGGAGAAACTATGGGCAGAAAGTAAACGTCTCTAAATGGTGTTCATATTCTTTTAGCTGCATAAATGTCAACATAAAGACGCTTGACTTCCTTTCATGGTTTCTTTATGAGAACTTTATTTAGGGTTTAAGTTTTTATTATTATTATCATTATTCCAATGCCTTGTAATTTTTTCGAATGCTCCCAAACTCAAACACAACCTCCGCCCAGTCTTATTATCTCTGACCAGTGCCTTAATCATTCAACCGGTCGTGGCATAATGTAATGTAGTAATACAGGCAATCAACGCTTCGTTCTGAAATGGAAATCCAACTGCGGCCAATGGCCAGCGAGTGGCTCTAAAAATAGCCACAGTGCTATTTCATAAGAGCTATTTTAAAACAGCGCTTGGAACACAAATATGTGGGACTTATTAATAGCCTGTAATTTACAATTGTCTATTTGCTGATGAGCTGATTGCTTATTAAGTGGCGCCTGGCCAGCCACGTTTCGCCTGGCGACGCAGCTGGGAAAACAATGGAGTATCCACGGCTCCGGCGCGCCGTCGTCGTCGGCGGCATGTACTTGCCCTGGCCATGCCAGATTAGCATCGACACCCGACGCCTCTCTAATTGACTTGGCATTATCCACAGGCCACGATCTGAAACCGATATCTAATCTTGTAATTACAGGACGGCACCGCGGGACGGCTGCTGCGTGCACGGCATATTCATGGAGGGCGCCAGGTGGGACATTCAGCAGGGCATCATCATGGAGTCTCGCCTCAAGGAGCTGTACCCCTCCATGCCGGTGATCAATATTCGGGTGAGTTTGAAAGGCAAATCGGAACGATTGTAAATGCAAAACCGGCGAATCGGGGGCGGATCTGTGGCGTCTCGATGCTGGCGCATGTTGGCATAAATTCGAAACTAGACTCCACCCTACTATTCTACTTAATGCGATTCAAATTCAGATTTCGATTCCGATTCCGATTCCATTGCAGGCCATCACCCAAGATAAGCAAGACCTGAGGAACATGTACGAGTGCCCGGTCTACAAGACCCGCACCCGGGGCCCCACCACCTACGTGTCCAACCTGAATCTTAAGACCAAAGACAAGCCGGGAAAATGGATTCTCGCCGGCGTGGCCCTGCTGCTGCAGACCTAAATAACCCTAATTAGTTGTAGTTACTTTACTTGCCGTAGTATGCTAATTCTGTAGACATTTTTAGTCTGACCACCTAGAAAGACATCTCAGTAGAACAATAATAGATCTAAGATAGACCAATGTAACCAGTTTTCTTAGTAGACTCCAAGTTTAACTTTCGATTTATTCGCTAAAATGTGCACGTTTTTATAATAAAACACCTCCTAAGTAGACCTGCCTTAGGCGCACATAGCATAAAAGCAAAAGGATGCTGAACTTGTTTTGCCTTGGATGGGGAGTCACTGTGGCCAGCTCCGTCTCTCATCTAGGTAAGAGTGCTCCGGATCTCATTTCGAGTGACTTCATTTGTTTACCCTGCCTTTGTTTACATCCAAGTAGGTAAAACCCCATGGAAACCACCTTTCCGCGGATGATAAGGAGTCGTCGAATAATAATGCCTGCTGCTAGTGCGATTATTGAATGAATTGTGGTGAGATAATCGCCTGCGACGCAGCTGATAAGTCCAAAAATCCCAAAAATGTTAATGAAAATGCTAAATCAAATGCGTCGCGTATCCATAAATAACGAGCATACCGTCCATATGTCCATATGCTATATGTATGCGAGGAAGCATCATCATCAAAGAAAATTCATAGACATTGGCGAGTGGAGTGAACTCGTGGCCGTCGCAAACTGAAACAATTTTCACATTTTTTGCTCTGATTTTTATTTATTTAGTATTTCGACTTCTCCCTCACTCTCACCCTCTCAATCGCGCTGATAACCGGGTGCCGAGGCGGCTCGCTTATGCTGACGAAATTTTCGAAGATTTTCGAAGATGCCGCAGCATCCCGAGCATCTCAGTATCGAGCGGTACGCTAAGCGGGAAGGAGAGACTTTTTCAGTGACTGCATGGAATTTATGAATAATTCAAACACAAAAATCCCAGCGGCAACGGTTGGCAAGTTGGACCTCGACAACGTGACCAGCCTGTAGAGTTATTGATCAAACGATCCATCCGATTTCGGTGTTCCAGCAGCCGCAAATACAATACCAAGCCGACTCCGACGTCGCTGTTGATGCTGATGCTGATGCTGATGCCACAAAGAAAAAATCCAATACAATAAAAAAGAAAAAACAATCAGAAACAACTACAGGCGAAATGTGCGGAGAAACAAAAAGAAAATTGAAGACGACGACACGAGCGTAAATCTTTTTAGCATGAAAAAATTCTATAAAACTAACAGGCACTGTGTGGTCGGACATCATTCGTGCTCTACGACGGCAGACGGCAGCTACAGATACAGATACGGATACAGATAGCCGGTGGGACGGACAGCACAGCACATCGCAGGCACAGCACCGCACATTGCCTGATTGATTGATTGCCAGAGCCAGAGCCAGGGCCCCAACTCCTGCCGAAACCCGAACCAAACTCGAAACTGCATTGGCATCGTCATCCATATTGTGTCCATATCTAACAGCGGACGGGGACAGCATCCCAATCCCAATTCCAATACCAATACCAATACCAATACCAATACCCAATCCCAACCACCAACAACCAACGGCCAACGTCCAGCCGCCAAGCCATCAATCAGTTACCGAGTCACGGAGTCACCGAGTCAGTTAGTCAATCGCATCGCATCGCCCACTCGTCCGCTGGCCGCTGGAGGAGGATATCTTCGGTCGGCGCCT
This sequence comes from Drosophila mayri, assembly GCA_008042485.1. Classification (NCBI taxonomy): domain Eukaryota; kingdom Metazoa; phylum Arthropoda; class Insecta; order Diptera; family Drosophilidae; genus Drosophila; species Drosophila mayri. The sequence continues at coordinate 78,663 of VNJN01008573.1, forward strand.
TCAGTCTCAGTTCGCATTTGGACGCGTGCTGTGCGGCCTCGCCGATAGAGAGAGAGTCGGATCGGATCCAAAGCCAAAATCAAAATCAAAATTAAAAACCGTGCGCGAATAGTTCTATATTCGAATCAAGAACCAAAACACTAGCGGCCACACGTGTGCGGAGTTCAGTGACAAGCCCCAAATCTAGCAAATATATATTTATATTCCATTGAATCTATATACAAATCGTGAAATCGTAAAACGTTTTTAATCAACTCGCAGCCAAGCAACCAACTACGGCATAATTAATTCGTCTGACCCGCAAGGTTCACGCAGAGCGAATACGGTTGTGCAAAACCGAGTGTGCTCGGAAGTAGTTGAAGTGAGAAGTATCGCCCCATAAGTAGCGAAATGAAGCTGTTTGCAGTATTGCTGGCATGTACGTAAAATATATACATATAAATATTTAGATAAAAGTTTAAAATTAATATAAAAGGGGAGACTAACTAGGAAACTTCATTATTTAAGCGCAGAAAGGGTTTTAAAATTATATTTAGGAACAATATTTTTAATAGTTCATGGGAATTTCTTTCCTTATAAATCGTAAAACTTTTATAGTCCGTATAAACTTTCCTAGAATTGTTATCAATATATTTTTATTTGTTCAAGTGCTTCTTCATTTAAATGCTGCAATTATTTAAAATGTTGTTCGTGCTTTATAGTCAATTTTGTGAAAATCAGACCATAGTAAACGAACGGAATTTAAATTGTTTCCATATAAAAATGTCTCACATTGCTGACTCATGTATTTACTATTAATCTTGTAAATAAGAAACAATAATGATTAGAAACTCTGCGTCAGAACGGAAAGAATGTGACCCACTAAAACGATGGCCTTTAACTTAAGCGACAACTTGAATGTAACTAAATGATAATGCATAGGTAGGAGTGGCTCTCAGGCACATTATTTGAACTTCATTCAGATGCAGTCGCAAAGGTCGTGAATGAAAAATTTCAAGCATTTGCTAAGACAGATTCTCCGATTTGGCCAATTAGGCATACAGCGCTAACAATTGATTCCAATTCCTGGCCCGAGTCCCAACGCTTCAGCCTTCCTGGGGCATGGGAATGAGTGCGCGGTAGTGGCAGACGCTCTGGCGTCGTGGGGAATCGATGGGCGTACACTGGCGATGTGGGTGATATCATGTGCCGGGCTGGTTGATCAGAGCACTTTGTATGCGGGTCCAGTTAATTAGGCGGTGAATCTCTTCGCACGCCTCTTGCCTACTAATACGACCCAACGTCTATATTTATATACAGTGGCTTTGTACGCCGTGACGCTGGTCCAGTGCCTCAGCCTGCCCGATCCGAATGCCAAGTGTGCCATGGAGTGCGACACAGCGGAGATCAAATCGATTTGTGCCGCGGATGACAAGGGCACAACCAGGACCTTCCGGAATCTGTGCGTTATGAAGACGGAGAATTGCCTGCAGAATACAAGTGAGTGTAAAAGCATCTAACGTTATTCCAGTATTATATATATATTAGTATATAACTTGCTTAAAATCAAAAACTTTCCTTCATTTTCATTCCCATTCAAATATGCTTTTAATTATTTTGTTTGGCAGGCTTTCAAAAGATTAGCGAAAGGGAGTGTCCGTAGAGCCTTCGATCCATCAATTGCAGTCCGGAAAGAACTTAATTATGAAGGAGAACGAGTGCACGTGGATTGAGATGCCGGGGGACTCTTCTTTCTCGCGTGGTATTTGTGTGTGATATTTTTAAGTTGTACTTCAGCGGAATACGGAACAGCCCCGAACGTCGTAAATGCATAATTATAATGTATACTATAATTATTAATTTTAAATATTAAATAAAGTAATCATAACACGCACCACTCAACAATGTGGCTTCCTTGACCATCACAATTTCTTATGAGGCGACGTAATAAGCGATGATTTCATTTCCGCTTTACCCCAACGAACAATCAATCCGTCGTCTACATACGCCACCAGCACCCTGATCTTCTAATCTCTGCCCTGTATTGCTCGAATCGGAATTAAGTCATCAGCCTGATTTAGAAAATTGGTTTTAGATTGTCGAGCAAATTAACAGATTCGAAACAGCTGAGACGAGCTGAGAGGGTGTGTCTATGTAGTAGTAGTTACATCAATAAAATTGTCAATAAAGGAAAAAAAATGTAAATTCAATATATGCTAATTTGTTAATCTAATAAAAATGTTCATAAAAAACATATCTGACATGAAATTAATGTCTCTGACTTAACTATACTTGATTTACAATTACAACTGGAAGGAAAAACATACTAACTTGGGCTTTCAGAAGCTGGCTTCCTTTATAGTTGACAATAAAGGATAAATAATAAAGGGCTTAACATAAAATGAAAAGATAATTGTAAATGTAATCAAATACATACATATGTACATATTTATGTTTTTAAGACATGACCAATAAAATGCTTTAATTACGGAATGCCCTTGCTTCAGACTTGTGAATGAATTATCATTAGGATTCACCAAGTTTCGATAGAACAACATTCCTCACATACTGCTAAAAAAAACAATAACCAGTAAAACGTCTCATTTTTTGCTTTTCAGGCAAGAGCCTTTTCTAACATTTAAATATTTTTATTTAAATCGAAGCATTTGATCATATGTAGACACTGAGATTTCAAATGGATCAACCCATGTTAAAGATTGGGTCGATAGGTCATTGCAGCTGCAGTCAAATCACCCGACAAAAGACTTTGTAAGCGGGGAAAATTATACTTTCTAATGCCATTTCCAATTAAACGACTTGTGCTTAAATCCTTTATCATTAAATCCAATTTTTTTGTTGACAATACACTAAAATACTCACGTATGCCACTTAATAAATAATTTATAGAGATTGCACTTTTATTCAGCCATTTAAATGTTGAAAGAGACTGTTGGCTATAAAATAATTCGTTTGAAATTACCATAACAATTAAAATTGTGTTTGATCGAAACGAATTATTCTATATAGAAAGTATAGCTTTCAGTATCTGAGTAAGATAGCCCGCAATGTGGTTAACAGTTTAATGTTTCAAAATTATTGATATTGTATATCTCTACTCTTCATCTACTGATTATTTTTTACAATTAAATAGTTTGTTCATGATTGCGATATTAAATATCTTACATCTTCACGTTTGACCCTTTAGGTTATTCAAAAGAATTTGTCAGCAAGTTTTAAGTCCACCAAAAGCAGATGGATTTAAACGTAACGAATGGAAACAGTCGTTGTTGTCCTTTTCAAAATTATTTGAGCTTTGAGTTCTCTAAAAATCGACCCATTCTTGTTTATATTTTACCAAATTAAAACTGCTTAAGTCGCAGTTCCACCTGCAGGGCTATGCAGGCCCGCCGCTCCTCCTTCAGCTCCATGCCAAGCATCTGTTTCTTGTGCTCCAGCAGCGCATTCTCCCGCGTGTAGTGCTCGATTATACGCTCATAGTCTCCCTCAGCCGGTGGCACAGGTTCCGCGGACGTTGCCGATGCTTGGATGCTAAGTGCCTGCTGCTGGTCGCACAGCTGCTTCAGCCTGTAGCACTCATTCCGTTCGGCCAGAATACGAGTCTTGAGCTCGTTCTCCCAATCCATCAGCTCGTCGTATTCTATCTGCAGTCGCAGCAAAGTTTCGCGGTGAGGATTCGACCTAGGCAACACGATAAACCCAGTGGAGGGGTCTATTGTGAAGTCGGGGCTGGGATTCGAGGGCTCCTCGGAGGGAATACTGTTGGTAGCAGGTACAACTGCGGGGGGTGCTGCTGGTGGTGGCTTGGAATCTGTTCTGTCCTCGCCATCTGGTTCGGGCCGGGGCATGCTGCTGTTTTCCAGGTCTTCCGCAGATTTTCCATGCTTCTTCTCAAAGGTACGCAAATTACGCTTAAGCTGAGTGATGATACGCTGCACCTCCCAGAGCTGCTCCTCTCGCTTTTTGGTGATGAAACCGGCGTTCATCTCGCTGTGGATCTGAGCCAAGAGGCTGTCCTGCTTTCGCAACTCTATCTGGATTTCCTCCGGGCGCTCGGGAAGCTTGGGACTGGCCGATGTCAAGGGGGGCACATACCTAGAAGATGAAACGTTAGTTAGTAAAGTAACTGCACAGTGTTTGATATTTGCCTCTGCCTAATTAAGAAATTGGGAAAGCACAACATCCGCTTCTGTTTACGGGGTACCGAGCTCATGATCGTCCGCCAAATAACTAATCAGCAAAAATCTGCGGCTGTTACTGCCTTATCTACTTATCTAAGGCAAACGGCGACGATAAAATGTGTAAACAAATATGAAACCCGAAAAAAAGAAGCAAAAAATCATAGCAAATAAACTTTAACTTACTTTATTAGCTTGACGTCCGCGAACAGACTGTTGCAGTGGCAGAGGAGGGCCACCATTAGTCGGTGAGACATCTGGAGCGTCGGACTGAGCAGCATGGCCAGCGACTGGGCGTTGAGCTTGTTGTACCGCTCCTGCTGGATCACCGCGTCGAAGTGAAGCAGCACCCACGCCAACAGAGTGCGGTTGCACTTGGGCAATTGCTCGAGCAGCTGCTGCAGCTCTGCCTGCTGCTCGGTGACCTTCGGATGCGAGGCCACCTCCTCGAAGCGGGCAACCAGGTCTGTGGTTAGCACCGGCTCCGGCAACTCGCGCAGGAAGAGCTTCAGCAGACTGCAGGCGGTGGGCAAATTGAGCTCATCAACGGCGGCATCGTGCTCCCGGTTGTTGTACAACCGTTTGAAGTGCATCAGACGCGTCTTGATGGGCTCAATCTTGTAAATCTGCTCGCACTTCAGGTGATCCTGCAGGTGGTCGATGCAGTCGCGCACCACCAATGGCAGGTCCACGCCGTCATGACAACGGGAGCGCTCGGTGGCCAGGCTAACGGAGACTCCGAATACGGGATAGCCTAGGGCCAGCACCTCCTCTGCCTCTGCTTCGTCCTGTTGCTGCGATAGCTGCTTGCTCTTCTTGTCCTTTTTGTCCTTCTTTTCGGCCTTGTCCTTCTTGTCGCCCTTGTCCTTCTTGTCCTTTTTCTTCTGCTCCTCCCGCTCCCTCTCTTTTTCCTTCTCCTTCTCCTTGTCCCTGTCCTTCTCCTTAGCCTTGTGCTCCTTGCCCGGTGGCTCCTCCTCGACGTGCTTGGTCTCCCGCTCGGACTTTTCCTTGTCGCGTGACTTCTCACGTTTCTCCTTGCTCTTGGAGCTGGTGAACTTAAAGGTCTTGGACTTCTTGGACTTGGAGGGACTCCTGGGGTGAAATATGGGAATTAGTCTTGCTTTTAACGTCGGATCACGATCGTGACTTACTTGGTGTCCAGTTCCTCCTCCGGCGAACTCTCACCCTCCAAGGCAGCGTAGCCCCGGTCCTTGCCTTTCTCCTTCTTGTCTTTGCGCCGGCCAATCAACAAGTCCTTTTTGCTGTGGTCGTGATCCTCCACTGCAAATCAGGGAGGTTTATTGATTTTTCCGACCTTCGTTCGGAACGCCCACGACGATGGACTTACAATCGCTCTCCTCCTTGCTCTTCTTCGACCTGGCATCGGCCGCTTCCGAGGCGTAGAGGCCGGGAAACTCCTGAATTTCCTCCGGACTGTCGAAGTCCATGACAAAATACTTTAAAATTAATTTTAAATTATAAACTTATAATACTAATGGAATCGGCCGCCTCCAAAAGAGATGCAAGAGCACCGATGTCACTATCGATATTTCGGTGGCTAGAGAGGCTGGCGTTGCCATATTTTAACAACAGCAACTGCAAACCATGGCGGTTACAGAATTCAATTTTTGAATTTCCATTCTGAAAATTGTTGAAAAACAGCAAAGTTAAGCTTATTTCTTTTTATTTTCCGGATTATTTCTATGGCAGGTACATGATATTATAGTCCGAGTTTCATAATATTAAATCTTAAATATTTTTTCTACATATTTTCCGATCGTTCCCTATGGCAACTATGTACAAATTTAGATACATTTTAAAGATACTTTAGATACTTTTTATGTCAGCGCTTTAAAGATACATATATGTACATGTGGCTATTTATCATAAGCTGTTGCTAGAACCGTTTTGTTTCCTCTATTCTATACTTTCCTCATTTTTCCTCTATACAGTTTTATACAATTTTGTTTCATTACTTTTATTAACACTTTTTAAGCTATTACTTTTGGCCCAGAAAAGTAAAATATAAATTAATAAATAAAATATACATTATAATTTCACAAATAGCAACCCCAAAGCGATTATTTATTTTCGGCAATTACACTAGGATAACATTACATTTATTTGTTCATAACTTTACTTTTCTAAGCTCAACAAGTAAAAATAATATATTTAAATAAAAAACAGAGACTATTGTTTTAATATATTATTTAAATATTAATGAATTTCTACTTTTGGCACGACAGATTTATCAAACAAATGCTCAGGGAGTAGCAAACGGCAAACAAATTTGGTGTAGGTCATAATTTACGATTTATTTTTGTGGTGAAATAATGCATATAATATTAATATATATTTAACAAATAAAAACAATTAATTAATCAGCAATGTGTTCCGCATGGCAACGCTTATCGCAGTTGAATATAAAGTATATAAGAACAAATATTTATATTAAGGGTTTGCAATTATTTTTTATTTTATTTATTTTTTTTTAAATAATAATAAATTATTGGCAGGACATTTATTTACAAATAATTTCCTTTGCCTTTGTCTGTTTCGATCCTTGCCTAGCGTCCGCGCAGGCGCTGTATGGACTTCATCTTGTCATTCAAAGCTATGTAGTTCTAGTAGAAGCGATTTCAACGACTGCCGTAGGAGGCCAGGGCCAGCGGGGGGGATAGCGTTGTGGTTGTCGTAATATTTCCGCTAATTGCTCTATTTGGCGGGCAGACACTGCCGGAATGCGCCAGAGCCAGGGCGGCAATCAGGGTCAGGAGAAAGGCTAGCCCCAGGACGCCGCAGCAGAGGCGCCGCACATTCTGCCACCAGGGATCCAGGCCGAAGGGCAGCAGTTCATCCAGCGTCAGGCCGTAGGAGTAGCTAGCAAGGTGAGAAGGGGAAGTGGGAGAATGCTGTGTAACGAAGTTATTTTTTAATGAAATGCGACGGAAAGCGTTTACTCAGCAGTTGTGAAAATGGGCTCATAATCCTTTGGACTCTTCCGCGTTGCAGGCACGACAATAATGTGCTGCTGCTGCTGATGTCCTTGTTGCGTTGCCAGCAGCGCTGTCTTCTCATTGCAGGACATATTTGCCTTGGTGTACCCCGGGTAATCGTGCCAAAAGTGGGGTATATTCAGCCAGGAGCTTTGAGAAAATAAAGGCTTGATTATTAAGTTGTTTTTTTTTTACGTCGAGGAGGGATGCAATTTATATTTAGTAGATCTAGAAAAAAGTTTTGAAGCACCTTTAAGGAATTTCATTAAAGGGGTATTAAAAAAAGACTAAGCATCCTTGACTTGCTTACTTTTGTCTGTCTCGCGGGGGTCCCTAAAAGTGCAAACACTTGAAGCTGTGCAATTCGCTGGGAATTACTCCGTGGAGAACGAGAACTGGCGGACAACTGGCGACCGTGGACTGGGCTCTGCTTTGTCGCAACTTTAATTAGCTTGCAGCCGGGGCTGTCTCATTGCTTTATTGCTGTTTGCCTTTGTGCTCGGATTCCTGTAAACAACTTTATCTGTTCGCCTTTTGTAGCGTAGCGGTGTCTCTCCGCTCATCTTCCGCAACCAGAATCAGAACCAGCTTCAGCTTCCTTATCTGGTGGCTCTTTTTTTGGGGCATTGCATAACGGCGGCTGTCCCCCAGTTACCCATAGTGATAAGACCCCTGGCCGGTTTCGGGAAATGCGAAAATGAAAAGTCTGAGTCGGTTTAAAGTGTAGTTTATTGGTTTTCATTTGGTAAACATGCACGGAATACATATATACGTATGCCAGTAAGTCTAGGGCCCTAGGCGCTCTATTCGAATAGGTAAAACGTTAAGCTTTCTGCTAGTACGAGTTCTTGGGTATGTTCTCATAGTGAGTATATTCAAATGCGTAGCTTTCGATCGGGTATTTTCTTATGGCTTATCGAAGTGAGAAAAGAGTTACGGCTGGTGAGATTGATGGATCTGCACCCCAAGCATATGCTACACAAACTACGAGTACATATGTGGTAGTCGATCTATTAGATTAATTGCATACTTTATCGGCTTACGTTTTGGATACATTTAAATGGGGGTTCTGGATGCTCGAGTATGTATTGGTTTTCGCTTAGTTTTTGCTTTGCTTTGGGTAAAATCACATTCATAAGTATACATGTAAAAATGCAGTAGGTAGATATTACTTGAATTCGAAAATACACGATAAGAAACAACAAATGATTAATATTGTACAATACACATACATATTAATTGTTGATTTGTCCATCAAAAACATACAGATTCGGAATGCTATCATCTATCGTACATACATCTATGGAACAGAAAGGCCGAATATGAAAACTGATCGAAAGCATAAGTTGGTAAAATATAGAACAATCTGCTTCCGCTTCATCTATCCAGATACGCTGTCTACTCCTAGTTCTTTAGAAGTACCTACATCCTATGTCGGAAGCACTTTACTCGATTTATTTGCCTTTGCCATTAAAGATAATCGTCTATAGGTAATTGTCTTTATATATGTATATATCTGGTTATCCTCTATGTCGTATTGTTACCTTCACTGCGGTTCGGCACTTCTATTTCATTCATTATTCGCTCTATTCCTACAGGCGTAACATCTCGCCCTTCACTATATTGATTTCCTTCTGTCCATGGATATACTTATATGGCCTCAAGCTTACCCTGACCCCTGGTCTGTTAACTGCAGTTAAATTTCTTGAAGGTCCTTTTTGGATCTCTAAGCAACGCACAGTGATATCGTCGTAATTTCGATTCAAAAACGGAAATGAAAAGGCTTTAAGGGAAATAAATTTAAAAAGAAATTTAATTACATTATCTAGCGGTAAACATTGATGGTATAATTTAATACATTATTCATTCTCGTTTGTATATTTATTAAATTGTTTCATAGTTCGTATATGTATGTATGCGGTAATTAATTATCAATTACGACTAAATTTGGCGCAGTTTCTTCATTAAGTCCCCGTACAGTTGTGTGACCCCAAATATATAATACAAATTTATGCATGTGGCTATAAATATCATTAGGTTTCCTCCTCCACTCTCATTTGCTAGAATTTTGCTATATGAAAAATAGTACAACATTATACAAAAAATATGTACCACCTGCCCGTTACATTTTGATTATTTCGGTTTTTTGTTTTTCTATTTGTTTGGTGTTTGCCTTAATATCCAGTTTCCGTTTCTCTACGTTTCGTTCGATTAGGTTCGATCACTGCCACCGACATAAGCAAATTGAAAGTCTTTTTTTTAAGTAAATTGATTAGTGCTCTTGTTCTTGTCCTCGTTTCCGTTTCCGTTCTGGTAGTGCAGTGTGAAAACACTGATGGTCTTTCTCGCTAATCGCTAGTACTACATAGTAAGTAAGTAGTGCCGCCAATTGCCTTGGTCAGAGTTTATGAAAATGTCGCAGCTAGTTGGACTTGTGTCGATAGTGTGTGAGGTGACTAGAACTAGTTGTCGACGAGGCTCCTAATTTGGTAGTTGTCATAGTAGTAGTAATAGTAGTTTTAGTTTTAGTTGTAGTATTTTTGTATTAAGTGTGTTAGATGGCTAAGAGGGATTGCGTTTCTCGCAGGCTAAGACCCTTGGATTTCTCTAAAACTTACACATGTATTAAATTAACAATGATTTTCGGCAGATGGAGAGACAATATGGCATAGGGACTATTATGGGACTCGGAACCCGGATTTCCGGCCCCTTTCTTTGTTGGTTGGGTTTCAATTACGTGGATTAAGTACAGCTTTAACAAACAACAACAATGACTTAAGTTGTACACAGAATGATATAATAAATATAACCGTAATTTAATAGTAAATTAAGTATATGTGGCATAACAGTAAATGATCTCGTTACAATTACAAGATTGCTGAGCCGTGGCAGCCTTTCTGTATTTACAATTCATATATCAATAGAGTGAGTAATCGTAAAAATTTGTTGTTTTTTTTATATATGTATGTAAGCCTGACTTAAACCTATTTAACAATACAATTTTTTTACTTTTAGTATTAACATAAATTTTACATAAGACATATATAAATTTATTCTCAAACTCTATCCAACGCCAATGCGAACAATGCGAACGGTGGCCGCGCCAAATGCGACCAGAGCAATGCGGCTGTGTGAGCTCCTTAGACGCGGATGATGTCGTAGGCCTCCAGTATGCAGATGACCACGTAGAAGACCCAGAGGAATACAAGGATCGCTGAGCTGACGTACTTTGAGACCTTTGGACCGCCCAGCTCGGCGCCAATGCCCTTGTGACAGCGCCGAACCATGATGAGGAGAATGGCTAACAGGGCCTCGCCGCAGAATAGCGCCACAGCAAAGCCAATCCTGAAAGGAAATTGTTTTTCATTTTCAATAAATGCAATGCCAATTGAAAAGGATCTTTCCCCTTATTTGTTTTTGGGTTTACTTACGTTCCAGGCTCAACGTTAAAGGTCATGCCATGGGAGCTATGGTACACGGCCGCGATGGTCCAGGCCAGGCCGATGCCCAGGAACACGTTGACCGCATTGCTGCCCGTGACGTTTCCGATGCAGTTATCTGCTCCCTCGTCGTGCTTGGCCGCTATCATGCTGGCAAATGTGTCTGCAAATCGGGTGCGAATTGAGTGCCAGGTGCTAGCGAGGGAAGCCGGAGGCCGGGTTCCGGATCACTTACCTGGTATGCTGGTTCCCAGGGCAACGAACAGGATGGCTGTCACCGAGTCCTTGATATTGAGGGTGCAGCCGAAGTATGAGGCGGCGTCCCCAATGATGGCGGTGATGACGCCAATGACGACTATGGACACCACAAAGGTTATATAGCCGCCGCAAATGTCTGTGGGTGAGTCAGTGGTTAGAGAAAGAGCCCTAGAAGCCGGAGAGGGATGCTTACCTGTGGGCGGCACAAATGCAAATAATACCTTCCAAAACAGGCAGAAGAAGTGGCTAACGTAGTTGAAGCAGGTGGGCACCTCCTCCTCGACATCGTTGTCATGTTCGTACTCACTTTCGCCGGCTGCAAGGGTTTGTTTTCATTCAAAAAAAAAAAACTTTAAAAGGGGAAATCAAGTCTCTTTTACCTGGAATGACGGTGAGGGCATCTTTGAACTGCTCCCTCCAGGTGGATGTGCCGAGCACGGTGGAGACATTTGCTTTGGCCACCAGTTTGTCGACAGTAGCCTGTGGAGAGAGTTTTGTTTTGTTTCCAGTTTAAAATTTGATAATTCTTAAAGCAAAACTGTATATTTCGTGTACCCAATAATTGTTGTTAATATTTATGATAGGTTTTATGACAATAATCAATTAGTAAATCAATCAGTTAATCAAGTTAATAAATACTCAATACTTAAGTTGATCAACTAAAGTTTTTCATGGGCGCTAAACTAAGAAACTATTCCTCTAAAGGGGGAACACCCAAAGTCCCCAAATTGATGGAAAACTTTGTCTTTGCTCGCATTAAGTATACGCCACCGAGCAGCAATGAATACAAGCCCATTAAACACACACAGACACAAAGCAAACAGGGCACTCAACGTGTCATTTAGAGATTTGCACACAATTAGGTGCTTATTTGCCCTGCACCTGAGCGGTTACTGGTAACTGGATCTGGTGACTGGACTGTGCTCGGGGGATTCATTACACTTACGGGCGTGCCAGTGCCAGTGCCAGTGCCAGTCTGGCGCACGCACTCACTTATCCGTGTCTGCATGTAAATGGGCGCAGGGATTGGGTTTGGGGACTGGCCGACAAGTGAATTGGATTGCCTTTCATTTGCATTGTGGAGTAGTTTCAGGGCGATGTATCAGTGTCAAAGTGAAGCAGCTGCGCCTCAGACTTACCTTAAATTCCCGGCTCTCGCGGATGCGTACGGTCGCGGTAGTCAGCTCCCCGTTTCTCGGCTTGCTCAGCAACAGGATCCGATCCAATTCGGTCAGCTGGTCTGGTTTCTTCTTTTCCACCGCCTTGATTTGGGCTGCCATGTTATCGTCTGGTCAGATGGGAATCAAAAATATTAGTTTTCCGATTCGGTTGAGCAACATACATTGTGTTGCATGCAGTCACACCCCCAACAGATTATCCTAAGACTATGTGGTACGAGAGTTACTAGACAGACATAGTGTTGTGTGTTGGCATACAAAACGGAGTGGCGAAGGGACATAGACACAGATATAGATAGTTGTGAGGTATTCCGCTGGGACAGAGATGAAAGCGGATAGTTTCTTGGTAAAAGAAATACTTGGAACGAAAACACACGCCCGCAATTAGCTGGAAAACTAATTAAAAGCATATGGTTGTAATAGGATGCGGGCTTCAATTGAAAAGGGGAAGGCCAACAGAAGGGGGGAAAGTGTGTAAAGATAAATCGAAGCCCATTGAAGCGCCCACATTAAAGCCAGATTTTGTTATTATTTATTCCTTGGCTGCTTTTGTTTACAGCATTTTCGGGTCTCGGGCCAGCGACTTCAATGAGCTTGCTAAGTGCTTATGCTAAGTTGACATCAGGATGCAATTGAGTGGAAAATGGAAATTGATAAACTGCATATTAAGCAGACTCGTATAGAGACAGAGACAGAGGCTAAGGCTAAGGCAAAGAACGAAAGGCATGCATAAAGGTCACGGTATATATGTTGGATATAGGGGCCCCAGATATTGATGACTCACGAGTGGGATCTCCAGAGTGTTCGTGTTTTTCTATAGACATCGACATGACAAGAACGTAGAGGGATGATTTTTTGGGGGTAGAGTTCAGAGAAATGTTGGTTAAATGGTCTCAAACATGTTGGATATGGCTTCAACAATCACTTTCTAAATATTCAGTTAACGAATATGCGATGTGGTGACATGTCTTGCTACTTTGAGATGCTCTTTAGTTTGGGGTAATTATTAAACTTGATCGTTCTTAATCGTTAAACGCTACTAGACAGCCACAAAAGCCGGCGGTTAAGTAACGCACAAATGCATCGATACAGGCAGTAGCCGGTCACGATCGTTATTGATATATTTTAATTCAAGTGCTTACAGTGTTTGCCTTAAGTCTAAAACACACAGATAATACACGTTCAACGGAAACAGCCAAAATGAAGGAACACAAATTAGGTAGAACAAAAGCCGGATATCGGGTTTCTGATCACAACAAATCAGCGATTACGTGTATTACTTACAAATCGATTTGGCGATGCAGAGGCATGTTTGATTGGTGTGTCGCGGTATCAAATTCGAGCAGCAATCGGGGCAATCAGGCACACAATATATGTGGAGAGGATCGGATCGGGCACAAGCGCGTTATACAAATGTCCGCCGAGCATAGAGATAACCAAAATATTACCAAAAACTGTGTCCCTGGTCTAACTTTATTTCAATTGAAGACGAACGAAGCCCGATTTTGCCCGTGTGCTCTGGGGTTTTGCGTTTGCTTTTTGCTATTTGCTATTTGCTTGTTTTTTTTTTCTTTTTGTTTACTTTACACAAAGCCAGAAGCTTGCATTTATCAAGTGCGTGGTGGCTGCGTCGAAAAAAGCGCAATTGTTTCGGGATAAATGCAGATGCAACGCCTACACACAGATACGACACTGAGAGGCACAAACAATGAAAATTATGTATACGACGTGTGGGTTAATGACCAATCAAACTAACAAAACCATAAAAGAGCTATGAACATGAAAATGGCGACCAAATACTCTCTCATCTCGGCCTCCCTATTGCTTTTGCTGTTGCTGCATATTCACTATTAACTGAACACTTGAAATGATCGATACATCCAGGGAGATATGGCAAAAAGGAAAAAATAAAACACACACACATCTTTACGTACCAAAAAATCGATTGAAAAATGATTCCTTGTTAGTGTCATCTGCGTGAGGATTGATCGTGTGACATTTGGTGGCATTTACGAAGGCGATTGGTTCGTTTGGTTTAGAGAGACAAGTGTGGACAATGGAATACATGGGTTAAGTCTAAATTACAGGCAAAATGGTTACAGTACTTGAGGTGCCATGGGATGTGGTGCTGGGAGGAGGTTTAATGTCGGAAACTCTATATGGGACACCGAGATGCGGGTGAGCTAACTCCGATGGATACAAAAACATAAAAAAAACTTTCTGCTGCCCATTGCCACCGGATAAATAACTGATACGCAGGAGGAAACGGAAATTAAAGAAACATAAACAGGAAGAAGGGTCTCTAGGGAACGTACACAACACCAAAACAAAATACGCTACGGTTTTAAATTCCTAGAATGGCTTTTAGGGGAAAGAATAAAATGAATTTGCACTTTTTTGCCCGCAATTTCCGCACTCTGTGAAGGAGCCGAAACTATGTAAAAGTTGCACTTGGCAACCATTTCAACTCGAGAAACCGAAACCCGAAAGTGTTGGCCAATCGCAATTGGAATTTTACTTTTCCCATTTTCCGTTTTTCACGTTCTACGCTTTCGTGTTCAATTAAAATAAAATTAATTAATGCACAATTCAAGGCTTACGGTAGTGAGCGGAATCTAGAAGCATAAAGAACACAAATTAAAAGACCAAAAAGTATAAGAAGAACCCATGAGTCGAAGGGATGCGAAAAGACATACGAAGCCAAATTAACAAATTTCTTTCACTTTCATTTTAAATTGGAATTTCCAATTTACAAAGTTTTCATGTTTTCGGGTTTTTGCTCATTTTTTCTGTTTTTCTCTGTTGAGCCGAGCGCCTGGCTCTTCCACCTGTTTTGTAATATTTTGGGGGTCTAAGCGGGAAAGAGGACTTGAAAAAAGGGTTGTTTGGGTAACAAGGATTGAGGGGGAAAAAGGGGTCGAGGGCGTGGAGAGAAGAGTGCTGGGTTCGGTGTGTCCTGGGTGTCGCGGACTCTGTTCAAGTGACCAGGACAGATAGGAACTCGTGCCATCTTTGGTGCTTGGCTAGCTGGGCTTTTTCTCTGGGCTGCTTCGCTCAATTTGGTTAGCATTGTCAGTGGGTGTGGGTTTCAGGGCTGGTTAAAGGGGATTCTTGGACTAGGAAGGGATCTTGGTTGGGAGTTCGGGTTCTGGTTTTGGTTTTGATTGTGTTCCCTCTCTGGTTCTGAGACTCACCTGGCGCCAACTCGGGTGTTCCCAGGTAGACCCTGAATTTGACATCCTTCTCATAGCTGCTCTGCTCCATAATGTAGATGTCGATGGTTTTCCTGCAAGAAATCAAGAGCACAAAGCATTAGTGTGAGACAGAGGAGGGGGAGGTGTGAAGTGCGTAATCGACTGCACAAAATCCAAGAGCCTTGGCTCGTTTGATTAATGCTCTTGCCTCGGCTATAATGGCCGCAATCTTGACACTTGAAACGGAGCTCCGAATTTATTAGGCAGCATTAAGTGCGCAGCTTTTCGTCTGCGACATTGCCACCCCAGCGCATCTTGCCTCCTGAGAGGGCTGTGCAAATACATTTGTATATTACGTATGCGCCCAGTGGGCCGTGTGTGCCTGAACACAAATATTCGCATCACTCATGTGCGGTGGGTAAGTCTAATTATAATTGCTTCAAGGAATTTATTATTTTTAGTCATAAAGTCGACAGTCGACACTTTGTTTGCCTTCGCTCCGAATTGGCCAAACATTCGAGCGATAGCGATAGGTTCAAGTGGACAAACAAGGCGTAAACCTAAAGATTTTCGTACTCAGCAATTGCAATTGTGTTGCCGTTTTAGCCGCCTCTCATTCATTCGCCTTGGCTTTGGCTAATTTGCTCTCGGCCAAGTGCAAACCAAGGTCGGCACTCCCGCCCCACGGCTGGCTAGCTCAACTTTAACCTTTGCGGCGGTTGGCAGCTGCTTTCCTTCCACTCCAATGCCTTTGCATTTCTCAGCTTGATATTAAAAAGGCAAAGGCTCTCGGCGAAAACAGTCACCTGTTTATGACCCGTCTTTTATGGCCCCAAATAAATGCGAAAGGGGAAAATGCGATGGCTTACGCTCCCTATAACTGCGTTATACTACCCATCAAATCATTCACGTGCCTCCGCACAGATTTTCCAGCCCGATTATGTGATGGCCAGTGGCCGGGGGTTTCCTTGGACCAACATATGCTCGGCGGCAACAAGTTCCACCGATACTCACGTGCCTCCTCACCACCCCACCTCACCCTGCCAGCACAATAAATCTATAAAACTTGTCGCTGGCCATCGTAAATAAAAGCACGCCCCGGACTAAGGGAATTAGGTGGCGCATTAGATTTGATGCGATTTGCCGTTTATGAAATCTACACGTCCACGCCTTATCGCCTCTTATCGCAATCGGCCGGAATCGAATCTCCGATAGGCCAAAGTCGGAGTAGCCATCGACCAGGGTCAGTCTTCAGCAAGATGTCCCGCAGGCTGAACGCAATTCTGATCACCATCGCCCTGCTGGCTCTGCCCACTTGGTCGGCCCCGGAGTGCGGCCGCAACGCGGAGGAGTGTCGGGAGCATGCAATGCATCCGGATTTACCGGAACCGCAGCCGGAAGTGAGGAAGATGAGGGCCATTGTGGGCGAGGACACCACCGCCTATTGGCGCGAAAAGGGAGTGCAATTCGTTCAGCAGAAATTGGCAGCCGAGTTGAACGAGCGTCAGGCCAAGAACGTGATCCTCTTTCTGGGCGACGGCATGGGCGTGACTACCACTGCTCCCGCTCGCAATCTCCTAGGCGGCGAGGAGAAATCCCTCTCCTTCGAGAGCTTCCCCTACACTGGCCTCTCGAAAACCTACTCCGTGGATAAGATCGTTCCGGACTCGGCCTGCACGGCCACGGCGTACCTGTGCGGCGTGAAGGGACAGGAGGGCACCATCGGTGTGAATGGGCAGGTGCCCCGCACCGACTGCAAGGTCATGTTGGATGAGACCACCCACGTGGACTCCATTGCCAAGTGGGCCATGGAGGCGGGCAAGTGGGCTGGCCTGGTGACCACCACTCGCGTGACCCACGCCTCACCCTCCGGCGTCTATGCCCACATTGCCGAACGCGACTGGGAGAACGATGCAGAGGTGGCCACCGATTGCGGAGCCGATTCCGGGATTCAGGATATCGCCTATCAGCTGTCTCGCGGCGAGGTGGGCAGCAAACTCCGTGTGATCATGGGGGGCGGACGCAAGCACTTTGTCGACTCCAGCCTGGAATCTTGGGGCAAACGAAACGACGGCCTCAACCTTATTGACGAGTTCAAGGCGGCCAGCAACAAGAACGTTTATGTGACCACCGCCGCGGAGCTTGAGGCCGTTGATGTGACAACGACCGATCGCCTGATGGGTCTCTTCAACGACGATCACCTGCAGTATATGATGGAGACCACGCCGGAGAGCACACAGCCCACTCTGGAGCAGATGACCCGCAAGGCCATCGAGTATATGAAGCAGAGCGAGCAGGGCTACTTCCTCTTCATCGAGGGCGGTCGCATTGACCAGGCCCACCACATCAACCAGGCCCGAATGGCTCTTAACGAGACTGTGGAGTTCTCCAAGGCCATTGCCGCCGCCCAAGAGCTCACTAGCGAGGACGACACTCTGCTGGTGGTCACTGCTGATCACTCGCATGTGTTTACCTACGCAGGATATGCGGTAAGACGAACTTTGAATTCTCCTGTGGCTATTGATCTCTTCCAAAACGATTTCTAGCCAGACTATTTATAGATTTTTGGGATTTATCTTGACTTTTAATTGCTTAATGTTTCCATTTCCCATTTTTTAGTACCGCGGCGAGGATGTGTTCGGCAAGGCTCCAGTGACAGGACTCGATGGCAAGCCGTACATGGTTCTCAGCTATGCTAATGGCCCCAGCTACGAGAATTTCTACGACACGGAGACCAAGGAACGCAAGGATCCCACAACAGTGATAACCGGAGCCCACGACGATGAGTTCCCCTCGGGAGTGCCAATCGACTTGGACTCCCATGGCGGCGACGATGTGCCTGTTTTCGCTTTGGGTCCCTGGTCGCATCTCTTCACCGGAGTCTACGAGCAGAGCACCATTCCCCACCTGATGGCCTACGCGTCCTGCCTGGGCGAAGGCCACACCATGTGCAGCAAGTAGGTTCGGAAGATGGGAGGATGCCATGCCACCTGGCCATAACAATTTAGTTTGAAGCTCATTAAATCCAGCCAGCAAACGGCATTTGCATTCGCCTGCACTCGAGTTTATTATGCGAACGCAAACTGCAAATTGAATTAAGGCGACTTTTGCCGGGGAAATTCTTAACTGGGTTACGTGTGGCGGGCTCCCATCATCGCCCTCGTAACTCGCACTTTGAAACTCATCAGGGCCGACCCGCATCAGAGGCGGCGGCGGGAGTAGCTCCACCGAGTAGCTCGTCCGACTTCTTGACGGCTCTCCGGGCGGCTGCCTCTGTTGCGTGCGCACGCCAAAAGTTTTTGGAGTCCTTGGAACTGGAAATGGAAATGTGAAAATTGCCACGTTTTGGGTCGTGCGGCGGAGCCATTAGAGAGATTGGGCTGCAGACTCCGCCTCAGTGGTGTAACTGTACTCTGTACTGTAATTGCATATTTGCAATACCAATTTTCCGTGCACCCATCAAAGAGTAATTAAAATCATTAAAAGACATGCGTCATTGCTGACTAATTTGAAAAATTGCCCGCAAATTGCCAGCGAAAAAGGATTCCGAGTAACTTTCTGTGTGTGTGTGTGTGTGTGTGTGTGTAGGTGCTTCCACCTCCATTTCCGATTCGATTGAACACTAAATTATATCCGCCACACACACACACACACACACAGGAATGGCAAATGGCATAGCTGAGGGTGTGCGTGTGTGCCAAGACCTCATTTCCCTCCACATATGACAGCTATTAAACCGCCGAGCCCAGAACTAGGTCTCCTCCCCGCCGACTTCTATTCAATGCTAATTTCGTTGTATTGCCGATGCCTGAACCACTTCCGCCGTTTGATTTCAATGGCAACGACCACGTCGCCGCCGCTCATTGTTAACCGACGACACGGGCCTCTAATCCCCGCGAAGGGGCTATTGATTTTGCAAAACTACAAAGCGAGAGAGGCGCAGGAGACGGAGACGCAGACTGGCCAGCAGACAACTTGGCCAACGCTGTGGCCACCAAAAGTGCCATGGTCAAAGCCATCTGGGTGTCTGGCCAGCTGGAAGGGCGAACTTGGACTGTGTGTGTGCTTGTGGTTGTGGTCGGCATTTCTGGCTGTGCCAACAAGTGCTCTTCCAGTGCTATCAGATCTCTTCCGATTTATGATTTGTATGATTTATGGCCAAGATAAAGGGCCTTTAATTAATTTAATGCCTTCAAATAATCTCAGTAGTTATCGGATTATTTTGATTTTCTCGGAACAGAGCAATATAAATGCTGTTGACTTAATAAAATGCCACTCAGGTCAATGCCATTCTCTAATAATAGCTTTTATCTGCAGCTTAGGATTCAATGATTGCCTTTGGAAAGCTAAACAATGGGTTAACAAATCGCATTTGGGTTGTGGGCGAGCTGAAAATCAGACAATTTGGTTGGATGAGCTTGTAAGCCGACGATTACAGTCCACACACTGCCGCATTCCGGAGCTATATCCGGCTCGCCTCAGCTGATTGACGCCACAGAGCTCAGGCCAATAATCCGCACAAGAGGTCCTGGGCCAGTCTGATTTCACGGCTCCTTCTAAGCGCCTCAATTACCTGCCCGGGCTTTGCTAGTGGCTCCCATTCCCCCATACCCTGTACCCTATTCCCTATCCCAAATCTCCATGCCCGAGGTCCGAGATCCCTGTGCTTCCACAGTTCCCAGTTCCGCATGCAAAGCAGACCCCTGAAATACCCGTATGGTCAAGCACACATAATAGCATTACTTAGTCACCGCAAGGGCGAGGCCACCCTCGGAAACAGGGGGAAAGGGCATGGAATGGCAAGGAAGGGATCGAGGGGAGGGTGTGCAAACTTGTGCTTGAAAATAAAATTAAAGAAAAATACAGCAATTTGCATAGCAATGAGCAGTGCACAGGTCCCTCGGTTGGGAACGTGAATGTGGGCAAGGCGGAGTGCCTTTTGGGCGGGTCTAACCATTAAGCCCCAATTGCCAACTCTCCTGGCCAACTTTTACCTTTTGTTGGGCTGCCCGTGTAGTTAGTATCCTATCGTATCTGCCCACTTGGAAATCCCTGCTGAGCCAGGTGAAACGTCGCTTTCGGTTGGGAGTTTTCCGAATGACGTTGCGGCTGCATATCATATTATTGGGACGCAGCGTGGCTTCTGAGGTTTTGAATTTCAAATTCAAATTCAAGGCAAAAGTCTAAGTCACCTGGGTGCGGGCCACGCTGCGCAAAATGGCAAAATAAAGGCGAAATGTGAGCTGGGTTAGAGGGGGGTCGGTCTCTGTGTTAGGTAAGCGGAAAAACCGAGCTCCTAGCCAGCGGCCAAGTCAGTGGCGTTGATTGCAATATGCAGCTTTCAGCCCCAGGGCCAGCTGCTCTCTGTCTTCTCTCGATAATTATAAATGTTTTTGCCAGGCGTCGATTTAATGGAATTTCCAGGAAAAACTGCAGGATGTGCGGGCGGAAATTTAACAAGAATTTTCAGCGTCAGATTGATTGGAACTTCGGGGAATTCGATTAAACGCAACTGCCCGTTCGGCCTGATCGAAATTAAAGGGTTTTATATTTCAATTAAATGACGTGGCAGTTCACACGTAGCAATTAATGGAAAGTAACTTGAGTTTCAGCTGCAAATACCTCAAGTTTAACTCGCAACAGGTGACGAGTGAAATAATATACCAATTAATGTTGGTCAGATTTTAATTATAAATCCAATTAAATTGAGATTAAAAGATAATTTCAAGACAAATTTAATGCTCTTGCACAGAACAAATTCATCTTGCAAATAAATTATTTACTCATAGAAATCAAAACAATGTTTTTAAATATATTTTTTGAAAAAACAATAGTATAGAGATTAAATTTAATTTAATCTTTTTACTCGAAGTCGTAAATTAATTAATAAATTCTGCAACCCGAATGAGCCATGTGCCCTGCCAAGTCCTGGACATTGCATGTGGGTTCTGAATGGAGCGGACAGCTCTAGAGGGGGGGACAAAGGTCAAGAGCATTAATTTAATAACTTGAAATCGAAATTGTGTTTATTTTTCGAAGGTCCATCATCATCGTATCGCCGTCGGCTAGGTCACAGTCCCAGCTGTTGTTACATCGCTCTATCAGGCTGTCAAATATTGACGAAGTAAACGCGAAATTCATTTAAAATTTATCGAAAATATCAGAGCGAGCTGCTCAGTGGGGGGTCGGCGTCGTAATGAGTGGTATGGACTTTATACTGGCAGTTAAATTGAGCCCTAATTTGGCCGGTCTATCAAAATGTCAAGATTTTCCCCTGACTTGTGCAAACATTTCATCGAGAAGCAGTTAGGAGTTGAGGCTCCAAACAGGCGGCAGGTTAAATGGGTTTGAATTAAGTTTAAAGTGCCTTTTTTTCTAAAAAGATTTATAACTCTTTTAATTATTGATTAATTATTTATGGGATTTTTAGAGCAAGCAAGGATACGAAATCTTATATATTTTATTCTGTTTGAGTAAAAGTTTGTGACAGACTCTCTAGAAAATCTTAAAAAATTCTCTAGAAACCCCACTCCTTATTCAGACTTAAAGACCCCATTTACCCTGCTCAAAGTCTTGCTTATCGCACTTGTAGGTGAAATGTAAAAGCAGCGATTCTAACATTTAGATAGCAACAAATTGAATGCATGTTCGGCCAAATGAGCGTGACCGGAGTGCAAAACAATGCTTCCCCCCTTCCTTTGAGCGGGTGTCGGCGCAAAGACAACAAATTATACTTGTTGAGGCGCGAAATTACCAACAGCCCGGCACTATCTCTGGCCGACAATGGCGACAATCGGAATTGAATCGAGTAAATAATAACCCGGCAGCTAAATGCGGGCCATGTCACATGCAGGAGAGGGAGTTGGAGGTGGACTCCAGGGCAGGATTGAATGTGGGGGCTAACCGCTTGGGGCCCAAGTCACGTGGTGTGTACCCCAGTGTCGTGTTGGATAACAAAATAATAGCATGTGGCTCCTCCTCTGTGTTCTCAACTTAAATAAAACAAAATTATCTGTGAGACACGAAAGTAAATAAAAGATATTTATAATATGAAACTAGCTTAAAGAGATTATATATATTTATATTGATTCTAAGAATAAGATAATGATAATATATCTGATTGTTTACTTTACATTTAACTAAGAATATTTAATGAATTATCTAATTTCTGAGCAGGAGTTCAAAGTGTTTTAAAACATTTATGAACCAAAGTTTAAAATGATAATTTTAAAGAAATATTTGTACAGCTTGTAAATTAATATCAATCAGATTACAACGAAATTTTCAGTTCAGTTTACACAAGCTAATGAAATAAATCATAAATGTTACTCCCACTTATATCTGAGCGAAGACCTTTTTGCTTGTCCTAATGAAATCAAATCAAATCTCAAAAAATGTTTCCAAATAGAATCGCAAATTGAATCTGCGGCTGTCTCGTCGCCGCCGCCTTCGCTCGTTTCCAAGGATCTGACGAAATGCGGCTGACCGTGAAGCAAAGTTGCCACAGTAAATAAACGTGAGATGTTTTTCTGGAATTCTAAATCACCGTTTAATTGGCTCCGGCCACACAAGTTCATCCCCCGTAGCAGGCACGTGTGGGGGCCCGGACCTGGTCGTAAACCCTCTGAGCAAACTCGCATCTCGTATTTATTTTTTTGATGTTTTTGTTTAGACAATAATTCTGTTTTTCCGTTGGCTCTCTGCGCAAAAAGCCAAGGGGCTGCCATGTCGTATGAGTAATAATTCATTCATTAAAAGGCCATAAACACACACGGCCGGCATTGGGTGAAAATATATTTGGCGGAAATGGCGGAATATGAAGCGAACTCAGCCTGGACGTCGTAATTACCTACTTATTGAGTTGTAATTGCAAAAGTTTAAGTAATTGCTGAGCCGGTCTGAGCAAGACCTCACTCACTTTCCGCCGGACCAATGGAGCGGCATTCATTAGCTTCCTCACTTTGTGTGCCACGGGACTTGGCAAAGTTCTCCTCTGGCAAAACAAAGACCAACGCCCGCCAGCCAGCCTGCTTGGGGAACAAATTAATTAAAAAGAAGCTAGCAAATTCCTGATAACGAGGCCGGGCGGTTTCTTTTGTTAGTGAGTTCGCTTGCCCATCGCATTCAATGCAAATCGAGTGGAAGCCGAAAGCCCTTTGCATAGTCCACAAATAGCCAACAAATCCCTCAATCAAATTTGAAAATCTCAATTGCAGTTGTGGCCACTCGATGGCAGAACATACTGGGAAAACCAATTAAACTCACGCTGTGATTGCAGAATTAATTCTCTTTAAATTCAGAAGCACTTGAAATATACCTGGATTTATGTTATGTGTATTTTAACCAAAATTACGTATACGCTCTCTGATTTGTTTGGGCCAAAAGTGAAAAGTGAAGCCTGTCGGGTAATGTTTTAAAAAGACAGTTCCTGAGACTCATAATTAGCTTAAAGTCCCCCTTATCTTTCTCTTAACGAACATCAGTAAATTTCGCAGTCGCATTTTGGTGACATTTTAATGAAGAATCCAACAAGGACGAGATCAAAGTGCTGCTAACACAACTCGCAATCGGTTCTGACATGTGTGTATATGTATCTGCGGTCGGTTGTGTGTTTCTCTGTGCTGAGGTGACCTTTGACATTGACTGTGCTTTGTGCGCTTTTCATCATTTGTCGTGGCTGCTGTGTGTCACTTTCAGCTGCCTTATTGAGTTGTGAGCAGCCGGCAACCATAAATCACACTGAAAATGAGATGCCACCTAACATAGAGGAGCAGCAGCTGTGGCCTCACGTACCTGTTCCAGTTGACATTGGCAAATGTAAAGCGGCAGGCAGACAGCTTCTCCAGAATTGCTAATCGAAATTCCCAAAATATCCACTGCTAATTGCAGACTTGAAAATAAATGCGCTTAACCTCTGCTGGCCTGGCGTTTTTGCTAAAATAAACATTTTATAATTGACGCTGCCGAAAGTCCTTAAGCCGGCGAAATTGCTTTCCAAATTTACTGCTGCCTCGGCGGTACTTGCTTCACTTATTAGAAAACTTTCCCGGGAGGTGCGAGGTGGTCTCATTTAATTTGTGTTGCAATTACCGGGCAAATCGCTATTTTATTACTTTTACTTGGAAGTTCAACAAGTTTTAAAGAGTCTTAAATCGAACCGTTGCCAAGGTGAACCTGATGGGATGGGACACCAGCTCCTTTGGGGTAACCCTAAACCGAAATCCAAACCTAAACCTAAACCTGAACCCCTTTTTGAGCAACAGATGCCCCGCAATGATGTTCATCTTGATGCCCAGGCCCAAGAACCCACGGTGATGATTACGTTCACCCGTCCTTGTTTTTCCTGTTGATGTCATAATAATAATAATAACAAAAACAACAACCCAAGAAGGAGGCGACCAAGGCAAATAAAAACAGAAGTAACCAAAATAAAAGGGGCCTCGGGAACCGGGGCATCTGGGGGATCTGACCCCATAAGGAACAGTTCATGCTAACGACATCCAGATAAACATGAGAAACCCAAGCCAGAACAACCATTTGACATTGGCTAGGACTCACGGACAGACAATTTGCTGCCTGTTGCCGTCCGCCGGCAATTTATATGCCAAAGGAGCCAGCGGAGAGCGAAGGAGCCATGGCCCAAAGCAAATTGAATCGCAAATAAGAAACGTTAGGCTACTGCCATGGTCGATCGACTGGCAGATACCTCTTTGTGTATATATATATGCTATATACACAGGAATCTGATGCTACTAAGTCGTAAATAACAGATAAAACCTATGGCAACCTATGTTGCCAAGTTAAGCTACTTTTAATATACTTTTCAAGTTAAAGAATTAATTTTTTAACTCTTGCGAAACTTTAATTAATTCTGGTTTATCCATTGAATTGAATTAACATTTTAAATTGATTTTTTAACTACTGAATTTGGTGTATTTCCGAGTTTTTCTTTCATATTTTGTGAATATTTCCCTCAGAGATTTGCTTAAATTCTTAGCCGTACATAGAATCACTTTGCTATTAGCTCCTCAACTCACAAAACACTGTTTGGTAATATTCCCACAAGTAATCAGCTTCTTGCGGGGCAAGCTCTCAGGTTGGCAGACTCCCTCCTGAGTCATGACAACCAAGCCGGGATTCAGGGAGTGCCTGAGTGCCTCCAAATGGGCTTAGACGAGAGGGCACTGCGGTTGTTTGCTCCTCTTCACGCTCACATGAATGGGAAACGGCTGGCAGTTAGGCAGCTTGCCACAAAACGAAGGCGGAGACGGTGACGGTGACGGTGATGGAGACTGAGACAAGGACGAGGACGAGGACAAGCACTTGGATGCAGACTCCGCTTACTTGTCAGTCAGTTAAGCAGCTGGGCCATTCCGGGAATTTGCCCGCCGGCCACAGGAAATGCTACACGAGCAGCGGTGAAAGCCAAAGCCGCACACGACGATGATAACTTGTAAGTTGGTTGGATTTCCGAGTGCCCCGCCCCGATTTGCCCAATGGATATGGCATAAATTTCAATTTTAGATTATGTGTGCTTAATAAAATATTTGCTCTTATCTTTCGTTTCTGTTCTTCTGCGAAGCTTTGTACATATTTTATGCTTGACTTTTATGTGCTCGCCTCGCAGCATCCTATTTGCGGTTTTGTCTACAAAAACATGGACTTGGAAGAGGAGTCTTGAAGTTGCCTAGAATCCCAAAGGGAATCTTTAATTTGCTGTCTCTACAGAGGAGCAACATTTAGGCCGCCTAAATGGTGGCTAATTAACAAATGCCACGCACAGTCTGGTTGTCTGAGAAACCTGTCGGGTTTAACTAATGGAAGCGTTGCCTTTACGCCCGGGTGGCTTATCTACAGCTCGCCGCGGAAAAGTAGGCAATGGATTTCCACCTAGCCGGAGTTTTCACAGCGCGCTGCAAGTCTGTTGGGTTTTTAAGGTCCCATAACTCAATCTAAACGTCCTCACTCCCACCCTCCGCGGATTATACAAATTTATGCATCAGTCCTGGCACTTTGTAGCCTCCCTTTATTTTTTTTTTTTGCTTCCCCAGTTCCGTTGGGGATTTTTATGGCAGCACTACGCCTCCCCCCTCTGCCAGTGATTCTATTTTTTATGAAGCCCGACTACATGGTTGCTGTTGCTGCGCATTTCCGCCGCCCGCAAGCTGGTCATGGCTGTATATCTACCACCTATGTATATCCGTGGCTGTGCCGGAGAGAAGCGTCTCCGATTTTCATTAAAGAGCAACGAGCAGCGAGCAGCACGGAGGCCTACTGGCGAAATGAGAGAAAGATTTATTGCAGCCGCAGACGCACGCATCGACTTCAAAGTGGCTTGGCCAACAATTTAATTTGAATCTCGTTCCGGGGTCCGCCGCTTTAAGGAGCTCGTTTGAGAATACATCAAAATACGGCATTTAATTGTGGGAGCTAGTTTATAGCGAGTTTCTTGCTGGAGCGCTTTTCCAAGCGCAGCGATGCCCCCGAGACCGATCGATGTGTGGGAGCTGGGCCCCACCGAGTTCGTTCGGTTCTCTCGACTTTCTTGGCACTTTGCCATCGAGGATGGGCGGCGGCGAAACTGGCAACGTTAAAACAAACATTATTACCAACAGCACCGCAAGGCATTCAACTTGAGTGGCTGTAAACGCTACAAAAGGCCCGCAAGGAGCCCAGCAACAGGACGTGCATTTGCTTCACCGAGACGAGGGTATCCGGCTTGGGCAGCGACAATGAAGCGCTTTAAAAGTTGGCAAATAATTGCCACAGCAATTGCATCCATCCACTCGGAACATGAGAAGACATTAAAAAGTATTCCAACTGTCATTGCAAATGGGAAAACGGTTACAGCACGGAATCTCCAGTCTGGACCGGCCAAACGACCGCTTTGGGAGCGTTTCATCCGGACACATGGCACGACATAGCCATCTCCATCGTCGCCACCATCTCCATCGTCGCCACCATCTCCACACAACACAAAACTTGAGCGTGCGAATGCCGCACGGCATCGTTGCCACTTAATTCGTGTAAGTTTTCCCCCGTTGACGTTCACACGCCGCCAGGACACCCGGCGAGGACTTGTCTGCAAAGAGAGCGCGCCCTCCTCTAATTGCCGCTCCGCTTTCGTTATAACTTAATAATGCAAAAACCTCAAAAATTCATGTTATGTCTGTGGCGACGTGTTTCAAACAATTTCGCGCAAAAGAGCCTTGAGCGGCAAGTGGGAAACTGGGGCGGGGCAGTCGTAAATGAGGCTTTGTGCGATGGTGTCTAAGGGACAACTAAGACAGGACAAATGTCCCGGAGGAAATTCTGCACATAATAAACCCCAAAGGCAGTGAGAGAAAATAGAAAGCCCCAAAACAAGAGCTTTCTTATTTGTACCACAGACATTCAAAGTCCTATAAGATCCTTGCATATTTTCAAGAAAAACCCTTTTGAAAGATTATTAGCTATTAAAATCATTTAATTATTAACTCCTCGTTACAAATTACCAGAAGAAGAATGTAGCTGAATGGTTTTAAATGGTTTTATTGCCCAACTCATCAGTTGTCTCCTTTGAAAGTCCCTTTTTGTCAGTGTAAAAGGTCCTGTCTGCGCTCTAATTAAGTCAGTAAGTAAATCATGATTAGTCCCCATCAAATTGAAGGCAGTTTCCAGATTTTCGGCCCGCCTAATTCCAGACATATGCTGGCCATCCGTCCCAGCCATAAATCATCTTAGAGCGCCTGCCTAGCTCCCAACCAGACCGACCGACCACGCCTGACTTGTATGTGGCCATGTTGCGTGTTGCCCAACAGTTGGGGACATGGCCATGAAAGCCACAAAAACATATGCAAACGCAGTTAACTGAGTGCGGCTGTCGTCTGCCAAATGTTTGTCAAAATGAATAAATTTTGCAAAATTAATTACAGCTCCGGCAGAGTGAACTGTGTTCCCCGGGTGTTAATGGCCGGGTGGGGCAGGAATTGGAATAGGAACAGGAACAGGGACGTCGTCTGGCCTGCCTTTGGCGTTGTCACCCAGCACGCAGCCAGGACAATTGGGCCATGGTCGCCCAGCGGGACATGAGACCCGCTGGAACAGAGCTGAAGCCGAAGCAGGTGCTGCAGCGCAGGAGGACTACGCACAGTGTTTGCCATTTTGCCAAACGCCCGAATAAACTCCGCTCCCGGCCAGTGCCAATGCCAGTGCCATCGCCATTGCCAACTGCCAGCTGGTGTGGCAATTAAAAGCCCCAATTATTCCGACTTTAATCGATTCGCGGCGCACTCCCTCACGCACATCCAGCCTGTCTATTCCCAGAGCGGAAATTGCGAGTTTGCCAAAAGACTCCTTTGGGAGTTTGTATTGCGTGACATATAGAAACGGAGGGGGGGGGGGGGGGGGGGGGGG